>CM069448.1:13829106-14424137 GCA_035610835.1 Ophiura sarsii | reverse complement strand
TGGACACTTACCGTCGCAGAGAGACGAATCTTGGCGAGTTTACACAATTTGATCGATTTGGTAGATTGAAGTAGTTTCGGTTGTAAACAAGGCAAGATTCTTCTTCCTGCCATACCGTCACACCGAGGACAAAAATGATGGTTGAAAACAAAATTGGGTGTCAAACCGCCAACTAGACTGTGTGCTATCCAACAGAGGCCTAAAGGGTGTATGGGGGAGAGCATCACCAAAGAGAACTTCGTTTAGATAGCGTTTCTTATGTTGTTTGCATGTATCCGGGAACCGAAGACGTCCTCGGTTGCAGGTGTGTCCGCAGTTGGAATGTAAAAAACGGGTGGTGCGTCCTCGTTTGCAGGTAATTACAGACGCAGAGTGGTCGTGCGTTTACTGTATGCATGTATTCAATTTATTGTGGCCCAAATGGGTTACAGTTATAGAGATCGACCGAATTCCTCAAATGCATGTGTATTTTTAAGACTAAACGATTTGCACGTCAACTTACACCGGGCACGATCAAGTAATCATTCAAGGCATACAGGGTGCACTACACTAAATGGGGTATCCCCCCTACCCTTAAGGACGGTGTTTAAAACTCAAATCGGAAAGTATGCATCACAAAATCCTCAATTAAAAAGACTTGACAGTAATACCATTGCGTACATGCCTATGATTTTTTATTAATCATGATAAATGGGACATCACCTACATGCACCCTGACTATAAACTGTGAATATCATCTAGGTACATTTTGAGAGATCTTTCAAATTTGTGTTTTTTTACTGGAAACATTGGCGATTACGGCGACATTTCCAAGCTCGTCAGAGAGGTAGTCTTCATGGGCATATTTTTAAAAATCGAGCAGGTTCACCTACCTATTTTTTTCACTTTTTGGTGGGGAAATGTGATCATCTTTAGGAAAAAATGACTCTACGGGGTCCAATTTCGCAATTTAGTGGTCTAAAACAGAGTTTAATATCAGTGTTTTTGTACATATCCCTATGTAGCTCTATTTAGTGGTGTGAACCCTACAGTTGGTGTATGAGTTTAGTTAAAAGCGCGTTTAACTACCACCTACTCCCATACCATGTTAAAGTTAGACACTTCTCAGTGAGTTAGACGCGTTAAAAACATTTTCGAGAATAGTGTTTAGTTTAACGATGTGTTTAAAGAATTGCGTTTAGTTAAACGATGTGTTTAAAGATTTGCGTGTAGTTAAACGATGTGTTTAAAGAATTGCGTGTAGTTAAACGATGTGTTTACGTTTAGTCAAACGCGTGTTTATATTAAAACCGTGTTAAAATACGTACGAGAATACGGGCATAGGCCTATGTGATTAAATTGAAAATGCCCGGAGCATATCTGGACTGATACCAAAAAAACACGTCTTGAAATAAAATACAGAGTGTAAAATTTAATTAAATAACACGCTACTTGTGTATTGTACTTGTATCTTTCGACATCGACATTTATTGAATTTTCATACCTTGTAGTGCTTTCTGGCTGGTGTGTACAAGTTCAGGCCACCCGTACATGTATACGGTAAATAAAAATATAATTTCTAATAAAAACGCGTATCTGGTACTACAGCGTCACCCTAAAGGAACGATGATTGCTACTTGTTAAATTAGGAATCGCGTTTGTGCCTGAGACTTTTGCATCTTACTATAAATCTGGAAACGGGGTGTGTGTTTGTGTGTGCGTTTGTTTGTGTGTTTTGTTTGTTATCCTTATTTCTCCGTTGCTTTTAATCGAAGTGGCGCCTAATTTGCATGAAAGATAGAGGAAATGACGGGAAGGGTGTTAAAGTTTATTCCACTGAAATTGGTTAACAATTGGCTCCAAAAACAGCAAAAAACCTCTCAGATTTGGCTCATAAATGCCACTAGAATTGAACAACATTGTGCGTTGCGCGTACTACTACAGCGTAATCTTACCGTGGTAACGCGTCTCGTGCATGTTTGCGCAAGGTCTCACTGCCGCGGCACACGCACCCTTACACATGGCGCAGAAGCCACACGGGAAATGGTTACAGGCTTGTGTACAGCCTGTCATGTTGGGGGAGAGGGCGGGGGGGGGGGGAGGGGGCGGTGTAAAACCATGGGAAATGGTTTAGGATAGGATGATTATAAATCCACCTGGTTGGTGTAGTTGCAGGGGGGGGGGGGGGGGGGTTGTATGGGGTTGTGTGTGATTTTAAAAGTACCGAGGGTTATCTTGATGCTGTTTGAGAGGTATACAGGGTTAATAAAGTAGCCACGGTAAATGGTTTAGGAGGGACATGGTTATAAATCGACCTGATTCTGATTCTGATTGGGGGGGTTATAGGGGGTTTATGATGCCTTTAGAAGGGATATGGTTATAAATCAACCTGGTTTAGGGGGTGTTGTAGGTGTAGGGGGTTTATGTGGTTTCAGAGGTAGTTAATGTGAACCATCTAGCGGCTAGTTTTCATAAATCACCCTTGCGCAATATTAGTCTCTGTTTCCAAAGGAAAAAATCAAACAAACAAACAAAACTTCACATTGACATGTTCATATCTGGTGGAGTTAATAAAACCTAATACATGTATCTTAGGTTTTTGTAAATGAACATGATAGCTAATATACGGTAGGTTTAAGAGTGTATCGGGTTTTGCCGTCGGACAATTTTAAAACTGTCAAGGTTTCGTCAGGATTAGCTCTGACTTTTTCAGGACCAAATCATTGTAAGCACAACATAGAGATTGCCACTTCTCTATATATTATTCATTTGTACTGCCCCTTACCGATGAGTTGAGAGAAGGTGCCCAAATTAATAGTAGGCTAGCGCAACCTTCTTTAAGAGCTTTTTTTAGAGCCACCATCCCCGTTCAGTGGGACAGCCCAAATCATGGTAAAATATAGATAAGTGGCAATCTCTATATTGATCCTGAAGAAGTTAGAGCTATTCCTGACGAAAGCTTGACAGTTTTAAACTTTTCCGACAGCTAACCCGTTAAACTCTTATTATGAATACTCCCGTCGTAAAATGCTATCGCATGGTATGATAGCCAATGCCGTTATCGTGAACTCACACAGCTCTATTCGCCTGTATTTATATGTTCGGATAATACTGCGTTGTAAACTACCTTTATCGAAGTATGGTTTCTAGGCCATCAGTTGTAAATTGTTCGCGGATTGCTTAATCTGTACCATTGAAGGGCTAATATTAAAACGAAATATGATTAGAGCAGATTTCAAGGACAAGCATATCACTTACATATAACAAATACAGTTGTATAAATATGATGGGATTAAATCGCAGCTTTATGTATATATTTGTACTTTGCAGGTAATAATTAAGTTAAGTATATTGGTTTCGTAATAATTGTGTAGGCAAATGGCATTTACAGTAATACGTGTCTGCTGAGATAACCGCTGTGGCGGTTACAAACGCCTTATACACAATGTGATTAAATTACAAATGCCCGTAGCATATCTGGGCTGATACAAAAAAAAGTCTATAAATAAAATACAGAGTGGAAAATTTAATTAAATAACGCGCTACATATTATAATATTGTACTTTTATCTTTAGACATCAAAATAGAACACAATATTACACCTTGTGGTGCTCTTTGGCTGTGTGTAAAAGTTCAGGCGACCCTGATACGGTAGATAAAAATATAATTAATAAAATATCGGCCGAGTGCACCAAACTAGCGACACTAAGCTACCTCCCTAGTAGTTATGCTCTAACTGTAGCGTAACTTACTATATGTAGAGCATAACTGGCGAGTAACACCAGCATAGGAACTAGCGAGGTAAATATCAGCATCGTCCCCTTACAAAATTAATTGTCGCATGCGTCAAATGTGTGTACATGTATCAAACAGCAATCATATTGACACTAATGGTGTTCCGTAGAATCATAAAACTGTGTCGTCAGTCGCTACGTCAAGCGTTGATTTATATAACATGAATAATGCAACGCGTCTATGACACGTTACACCACGTCCAGTAGAGCAATGCAATCTGTGAATATGACGCCATTTTTTGTGTTCGAAAAGTTTAGGCCCTATTACCATTCTTTCAAAAATAAGGACCATAATTACATTGCAAGAGTTACATACAAAATGGTATAAAATGGCAATTTCACGATCAAAATCCGTTCGTTTTAAATGAATGGATCAATGGTTAAATAATAAAAAATATCACAATTCTAGCGTCATATCTGTGGCGTGCTACTTTGATGACTGCATATAACCATCCCTGCGTAACATCAGATTCTTTTTCAAAGGCACCCCTCCCCCCCCCCAAAAAAAAAAAAATTAAATTAATAATAATAATAATAAAACCACACCTAAGCCCTGCTTTGAGAGCTAGCGTGATTAATCAAACATGATATCATGGATTTATACATTTACATAAGTAATAGTATCATGATGCTCATACAGCCACATCAATATTAAAGGCTAATTAATGAACAAAAACAGCACATTTCACCTGGTCTTCCGTTCGGATAATACTGCATTGAAAACAACCTTTCTCCAAGCCTGATTTCTAGACCATTAGTTTCAAATTGCATCATTATGCAATGTGTATTGCATTGGATTTCTGCAGAAGAAGTATTTATTATATCGTTTCGTAATGCAATAAAGTAAATTGGAATCCAATAACTTGTTAACTGAACAGAAACAAGCTTAAAATTGTTAGTGAGCATGTTTACGCACAGGGTGCTGACCTTGCATCCTGTATAATATTTGAGTTATGTGACCAAACCGTTCAGTGTGTTTTTTTAATTACGGGGCCTCAGATAAGGGGCCAAGATTGGTATCAAAATATTTTTTTAAGAATCAGTTTGATACTGTGAATTATTTTAAAATAACTTCAAAGCTTTAAAAGGTATCGAAACTATTGGGACACCCTGTACTTTCTTTCAGCATGAAACCATTAATAAATTAAAATAATAAGTCTTTAAACACGAAACCAGTCATAGCAATAGGTCTTTTACCATAAAACCAGATAGAACAATAACTCGTTTAACATGAAACTAGTAATATTTATAACTCTTTAAACATAAAAATAGTCACAACAATAACTCTTTCAACGTGAATTATCAATAACGCTTTCAACAAAACCTTTCATAAAAATGACTCTTTCAACATGAAACCGGCCATAATAATAACATCTTAACATGGAAACGGCTATAACAATAACTCTGTCAACATAAAACCAGCCATGATAATAACTCCATCAACATAAAACCAGCAATATCAATAACTCCATCAACATAAAACCAGTCAAATCAATAACTCTTTCAACATGAAACCAGAAATATCAATAACACTTTCAACATGATCCAGTCATAACAACAACTCTTTCAACATGAAACAAGCCCTATCAATAACTCTATCAACATAAAACCAGTCATAACAATAATTAATTCAATATAAAACCAGTCATAACAATAACTCTTTCAACATGAAACAAGCCCTATCAATAACTCTATCAACATAAAACCAGTCATAACAATAATTAATTCAATATAAAACCAGTCATAACAATAACTCTTTCAACATGAAACAAGCCCTATCAATAACTCTATCAACATAAAACCAGTCATAACAATAATTAATTCAATATAAAACCAGTCATAACAATAACTCTTTCAACATGAAACCAGCAATATCAAAAACTCTCTCAAACATGAAACCAGTCATAACAATAACTCTTTCAACATGAAACAAGCCATATCAATAACTCTATCAACATAAAACCAGTCATAACAATAATTAATTCAATATAAAACCAGTCATAACAATAACTCATTGAACATGAAACCAGTCATAACAATAACTCATCAAACATGAAACCAGTCATAACAATAAATCTTTCAACATGAAACCAGCGATATCAAAAACTCTTTCAACATGAAACCAGTCATAACAATAACCTTTTTAACATGAAATGACCCATAACAATAACTCATTGAACATTAAACCAGTCATAAAAATAACTCTTTCAACATGAGACCAGTCATAACAATAAATATGTCAACATGAAACCAGCCATATCAACTCTTTTCATATGAAAACACTATTACAACCATTCTCTTAACGTGAAAACAGCTACAATATTATTCTTGAAAATAACACCAACAATTGTATACTATCCTGTTCAATACGAAACTATTCATTAACATTTAAGGGGCATTGAGAGATACTTATGGGAGTGCGCCCTCAATTTCCCAGGAAATTGGTTTTTTTGCACCAAAGTTATACTTAGGCATACTAACTATCTGAAACCGTTTACCTTAATTCGCAGTACACCATGTATTATTTTACAATCTGGTAACTTCGACGTAGATCACATCGAAATTATCAGCAGAATTCGGCACATATGGCTTCACCAGAATGTCTATCTAGCGCCATCATTTTTATCACCAGGTTAGCTACAATTAAGAGAAATGATTTTTTTTACTACCGCATAAAAGCGCCAGGAGGAAGGTCATCTGGTCATGTTGTGTAATCGTCTTCAAACGGCAGAATAGAATCAAGTAAGTGGATCTATGATTGGAGAAGCCTACGCGACGGAATACTTGAAGTTCTTAAAGTGGATATGAGCTGGTCACGGGCATGTACCGCCAAATAGGGTTCCATTTTCACCCCTCTGGTAAATGATTGTCCCCTTTTCATAGCCATTTTTGGTAAATGTATGTGTCTAAATTCCTTAAATTTTGATATTTCTTTGTACAGAAATTTTAGCGAAATCTGATCTGTCAAATATGAAGGAAAATTATGGGATTTTGGTAAATTTGGGTCAATTTTCCCCTCCAAAATTGGTCAATGTTTAGGTCAATTACCATCTGGCGAGACATCCCTACCAAAAAAATATCCGAGTCACGCCCCCCCCCCCCGGTCTAAGTTACTTTACGTTGTACGACAGACTGCGTGGGTGTGGACGTGGGGGTGGGTGTGAGTGTTTTATGGTTTTATATATAAGCTAGAAAATAATGATAGCATTCACAAGCTAGAAAAGAATGATAGCTTGTATAGCTATACCCTGAAAAGAAAGACTGCTTTAGTACGCTTGGTTGAATCACTCCCTCAACCAAATAACTTTTCCGCTCTTGAATTATTTTTATTAGAATTTTAAAAGTACTGCTTTAAAATCAAATTCGTTTACGCGGATTTACAAGTCATTCCCTGATAGCCTTGCGCTTAGCATCGTTTTAAATCTCTGACAAGAACTATGTCAAAAAAGCTGCTGTAGTTCTGCTAATGAATTGTATGTTTATAAAATGTGTCTATTGAATTTAATTGAACGAACAGCAAAATGTGGGAGTACTACAATTATTTGTATAGACTATCATAGCTTCATGATTGGTGTTTTTTATCTATGAATTCTTTAATGGTCGGAGTGATTTTCATTGGTTCAGATTTTTATACTTCATCCCTTATCCCATATATCCCGAAATCCTTGCCTTTTTTGACGCCACGTCCAAGTAATAAGTTTTTTGTTTTGTTTCTGTTTAAATAATGATAATAAATGGATAATCTAATATGTCGAGCTGGAACGATAAAGTACTTTGGGACATGTTATCCTAGCATGCTACCACCCACGCATAGTTTGATCGTCATAACCTTTATTTTATAATAACAATAGCATTTTTTATTTTGAGGTAGTTAGCCACTTCATGTTAATTATCGTCACGGTCATATTTATTCATCGCTATGCATGGTATACATGTAGTCCCCAATGAAAGTTTCATTATTGTGTATTATCAAGGCACCAAAGCACCCACGATAAGCTCGTGTATATGCCATTTCTTTCCGTAAGCAAACTGCCTAATGAGCTTAATAGGTTTAACCTGATACATTTAATCTTGGGTCCATTTAAACATTGGGGTCATATTTTTAATCTAATCTAGAAAATTATCTTCTTAAATCCAATGCTAGTACCAGTAATTTACACGATATATTAATGTATATAAGCGAGTTAGTGACCATCTGGGAAATGTACGGTGTCTCAAATATGGAATTTTGAATATAAGAAACATGTACATTAACTATAAAGGGCCATGTTCTTGTACTCAACGCGGTTTTAGCTTAAAACTGTGACTAACCAAACTCGTGTCTAATTTAAATGCATAGCGATGAATAAATACGACCGTGACGATAATTAACATTACCTCAAAATAAAAATTTCTATTTAAACGACGTGTATAACAAAACTCGCTTTTAAACTCTGCAAATTTCGTCCCCAGTATTTTTAGACTACACAATCTGCCCGTCAGCTTGCACCGGGCACGGTTGAATAATCATTCATGGCATACAGTTGGTGTATGAGTTTAGTTAAACGCGCGTTAAACTACCCCCGGGTTCTTTAGGCAATTAGAAGGGATCGCTGATATAGGACCTACGTGTAGAGAATTAAACAAATTCGGCCGAGTGCACCAATGACGGGTAACTTAATAGGGAGGTAAGCTACCTCCCTAGTAGTTATGCTCTAACTGTAGCATAACTTACTAACGATGTAATTCTTAGAGCATAATTGGCGAGTAACACCAGAATAGCAACTAGCGAGGTAAATATCCACATTAATCAGCATCGTCCACTTACAAAATTAATTGGCGAATAATGCTAAGTGTTAACCTATAGTTTACTGTAAAATTCTGGCGTGAATGGTCCTCCGTAATATTAAAAACGTGTCGTCACTCGCTAGGTCATAGGTGAGTGTAAATCAAGAATCACGTGGAGTGGAGTCGACCTGCGATCCGGAAAAAATGATGCCATTTTATGGCCAAAAAATTCGAAGTTTGTTTACCGCTTTTTCAAAAATAAGGACTATCATGACATTACATTACAAACATATTTTGGGCGAGGGGCACATACAAAAATTGCACCAAAAAGCACAATTTTAATGACAAACACAAGCACCCGATGGAAACAATTATATACAATTTTAACACATATCTCTTAACACAAATACTTCCGTGGCGTGGACACCTTGTCCTTCGCTTGTTAACCGCGGAACCCCGGTTCGATTCCCAGACCACGCACGGCACGATATCCTTTTTTTAATTTCGTTCATCTAGTTCTACCCTTCCACTCACAATAATGTTGAAACTTGGTTTATCAGTTTTTAATTAATAAAAACCATAATAAGTTTATGTATGTAGTCATTATTTAAGGTCCTTGGACAATTAGTACATTTTGGTCAAAATATGACCCAAAGTCGGTGCAATTAGTGTTTGAATGGGCAAAAGGAATTGATCTAAATTTTGACTCAAAAATCACCAAATTGCATGAATGGATTTTCAAAACAAACAAATCTTTCAGCTTATGAGGGGTCACATTCCACTTCAAATAGACACCCCCTGGGCATGCAAGCGCAATTGGTCCTTCAGCATCAGCGAATCATCCCCTCCAATGTTCACAATAAATTTACGCTACTGCTAGAATCGACTGACTTGTGGCATAAAACGTTATGCCCCAACTTACTCTTGGGTCCGGTCAGGTATAACATTTAGCGTAAATTACCCGCCAGTTACTAGCCTAGTAGCTTACCCCGCATTGGCGCTCTCAAAATGTTGGGTTACGCCTCAGTTACTAGCGAGGTAGCGCTATTCTTCAGCTACCCGTCATTGGTGCACTCGGCCGACAGTGGAGTAGTCTATAGTGGAGGGAGTGCTATGACGGAGGCCCGGCAGTGTTAAATAAACTGAAGCAAACGATATTAAGGCATTAAATGACCTGCCTTGTCGGTGATAGTCCCGGGGTGATAGTAGCAAGGTTGAAAACATATCTTCGTCATCCCATCACAATTTTCACAATGATCTTAGTCAACATTTGTAAATGTCACTTATCAATATCTTACATATCTTAACCTTCACAAGCTTTGCCATCGTTGTTTGCAGAAATCTCTCCAAGGTGTGGACACGTCTCTTTGAGTGCGACCTTTGCCAACCGTATCATAATTTGTCAATAGAGTCAACCATTTAACGCAATGTAGGTCAAATTTACAGTATTTTCAAATATTTGATCGGTGAAATGGAGACCAAGAAATGTAATGTTTAAAATGGCAGATTTGAAGGGGAGGTTTTTGATAGCATAGCAGCTGCAAAAAAAGGGTGAGAAAAAAAGGAAATAGGAAAAAATTAATCTGCCGCTCGTATTCATGGTATTAGGGATTTACCACAGGTTCACGATCTTTTATTTTATTTTTAGTGTAGTTTTATTATGTACAAATGTATAAAAGTCGGCCACGTACGCAATGTTGCCACATTAAAATACATCGTCTGTTCATTGTCACAGTTTGCGACAGTGAAAACACGTTATACAGTATATTAGGTGACGAAAACAACTGCTTTCTACGGGCGAACGAACCTATTAAGTAGGGTCGGTCGTGAACAAATGAGTGGATTTCACCAATTTTCAGAAACGTTCAAAAAAAATTAACCACATTTCTACAAAATTGTAATTTGTTTTTATAATTACCAATTTTTTCCAGAAATATTCAAAAATATTTAAAGATTTTCAAAACGAATTTAAAGTGTCAAATTGGAAGAAAATGGGTCGGTTGGGCCCGTAGAACCACATTTTATTCTTCGCCTAAGCTTACTTTATAATAGCAATGGTTTATTAACCATTGTGATTCTGCTTGATATCTGATCAACATTCACGTTTTGTAACTGTACTCATGCTATGTTTATGGCAATTCTTCAACCTTTGTAGACGGGTACTCAACACGTATAGAAGATTTATATATCATAACAAAACTATATGTCCTTTTATTCAGGTCTCTTGTTAAAACTTTTGCCCTTTGGTGACATGAACAGTACTATTTTTCTTTGATCTGCACCTTTCAGAGGAATAACAGTACTGTCACCTCTAGTACATATTTTCAACAAAGAGAAACAAAAACAAGTCGTATACATTTTTACTTTCACTTTCAAAGTACATTATTTCTAGATCAATACTAGAATAGCATCGTTTTAGTCAAATGATCTCATTTGTCCAATAACATTAATGTAATTTTGCAATATAACTCTTAAAATATGCCCTGAAAAAGCTTCCCCTTTATAGTTTTGTACATACGATTCAAAACATCCAAATTTGACACAAGAGGGTCGTCGAAGATTTATATTGTATGAAATCGTGTTTCAATGGCGGGATTTAATACCAGATGCCTTTTTTAAAGGGACACAATTCACACATCATGTTCAATGGATTGGACTTGTCTACTTTCATTATGAAATGCTCATGCCAATTAGACAGGGAGCAATTACAGTATGATCAGTACTTAGGCTGATCTATATTCATAGACATACTTTTACGTGATTGGATTTGGCAAACCTATTGCAATTCTACAAGCCTAGCCATAAGTCATTGGTCAATCATGTGATATAAGGAGGCGTGAATCCTGCTACTTAACTGCACACTTTCTCGAGAAAAAAACAATGTGATGTCTTTGCTCGGAATGACCATCGGCAATTTTCTCTAAAATATTAAAACTTGTCAACGTGCGAAGGTTTTATATGTTATATTATGTACATGTTTAATAAGTTGACTGACACATGTAATTCTAGTTGGCGCTGATTATTTATAGAACCGCGTTTCAACAACAGAAGAGAATAGAGAAGTCACTATTTAAAATCAATTACTGTGTTTCCACAACGTCAGAGTCTTGAGGGCTTATATATTGATAGCTTTTTATAATTATGTAAACGGAATAAGGGCCCTTGACGATTACTGAAGTTGATTACCCTCAATACCGTAATAGCATAGATACGGAATAGAAAAGGGACAATATGACCTATGGTTGGGGTGTTGTTGGTTCTCATAGATTTTTCTCAAATTCGAAACTTCGAAAAACAAAGGTCGGTTAAGTCTGTCAACAGGGATTTTTTCGTCACCCTTTTTTACGGGGAAATATTTCATATTCATTGACTCTTGTCCACATCTGAAATTCCGGTATTTGGAATTAGTTGGCGAAAATTTCAATTTTGGCCTATATGTCACTGTATAGACAAATACAATGGGATGTTGAGGTCGGCCGTGTTTAGTGAAGTAATTGTGACGTCATGCGCGGGGTGTTTGTACTTGTTTGGGTATGTATGGAAAGATGAGAACAGTGTTATATACATAAAAGTCTCAGGAAGACGAAGCTGGGTTAAAGATGTCCGTCCACAAAAACAACATCGCTTGCTTAGAGAGGGGTACAAGATACCAAAAATAGGTAGGGGTTTAACAGTATATGTCGTATATAATGTTTGAAATTTAATAAACCTATCAAGTAGGACCTGCAGTGTTGAATAAGCTGAAGCAAAAGATATCAAAGGCATTAAATGATCTGCCTTGTCGGTGACAGTAGCGAGATTGCAAACGTATCTTTGTCATCCCATCACGATTTTTACAATGATCTAAGTCAACATTTGTTAATGTCACTTATCAATAACTTACTTTCACAAGCTTTGCACTCGTTGTTTGCAGAAATCTCTCCAAGGTGTGGACATGTCTCTTTAAGTGCGACTTTGCCAACCGTATTATAATTTGTCAATAGAGTCAACCATTTAAAGCAATGTAGGTCAAGTTTACAGTATTTTCAAATATATGATCAGTGAAATGGAGACCAAGAAATGCAAATGTTGTTTAAAATGGCAGACATGAAGGGAGGTTTTTGATAGCATCGCAGCTGTAATATGAGCCCATCTCGGTGTATATAATTTAAGGTTGGTGACTGCGTACGGACTATTCTAAGGTTCTTGTTTGAAATCGCTGACTTTGTTTTGGTACCAAGGGATTGCCCCGAGGGGGCGGCACGCTGTCATTTAATGCTGATTAGCATCCAAATTGTAAATAATAAGTTATTCTAAAGGTTTATATTTTGACTTTGGAGTTCGTATTTTTGTGTCATTTCCTCCTGAGGTAAATAAACACCACCCCATTGAATAATGGATCAATCTAGGGGGTTCCCCACTTATTGACCAATAGCAGAGAAGCTTTTATAAACATGATAAAGAACGATTACGAGATAGACCAATCACAGTTCTGCAGACTGCAACTATTATATGCATGTTCGGGGGCCACAAATTACAATCACAGAAAATATTAAATAAACAAACAACAGAAGTTTCAAGTTCATTCCCGATCCTGTAAAGAATTCAGAAGCAGGAAACATCAATTTTGCCGATTGGATATAATATTATATGAAATATGACTTCATACCCTGGACGAATATTTCGTCTCAGATCTACCGTACAAATAAGTTTATGAAGCTATTTTTTGTAAGCTTATTTCATCATTGAAAAAGTCAACGCAAATGATGTCTCATATAATCATGGATCCATGGATCAAAGTCGGATCACTTCAACAACCTTCTTATGTTTATGGTCAATTGATGGGGAAATATAATCAAAATCGCAGCTAAATCGTGTTGTACGATTCCATTCTTTGTATTACCTGCTTGTAGTAGAGACGACGTTTCATTCGGCATGTTCGGTGAGTAAATCATGAAATGATTGATGGCCGCCTACACCTACATTGATATTGATGACTCAATCATGTGAGTCTTTTTGACAAACAAAAGTATGTTGTCTTGCCCTAGTATTAGTTGCAGTGCTTGTCAAGTTTTGACAACAATTAAATGGATTGTCATGTGTCGTTGACGGGATGGCTATTATTATAGGCCTAGCTAGGAGTAGGCTCGTACGTCGTAGGCCTATAATTAATGTAGCCTAACATTTTGTTAATCTTGTCAGTTTCGGTTTTACAACAAAAATGGATGATGCCTGATTTCGATTTTGAATACGTTTCTTGAATTGAAACATTATAAAGTCACCTTTGTCTGATGAGACATATCCCTGCCCTGGAGGTTTTTTTTGCGTGCCAGTCAAATTCTTATTCTAGTTTGTTAGCCCTGTAGGCCTATCTGTAAATCAGATTTCAATTTCACCGATGCTTGATTATTGATATGGCCGTGTTTGCCAGTGACAGACACACAACGTTATGAGCTGTGTTTATTTTATTTCATCATCTTTATTATAATAATATAAAGAAGCAAACACACAAACCCAAGAACATCTAGGGCCTATGCTGACCCCAGGCATGGGAGTTACATAACACAAGAACATACAAATTAATACAGTACTCAAAGAAAGCAAAACAACGGAATTTATAAACAAAAACAACAAAATGAAAAACTATCATGGCGGCACAAAATAAATCTAAATGAGCTCATGGATGTTCCACTCCGGCTCATGTCTGGCATTGTAGATGGAATATGAAGAGGTAAGAACGGATTTTGAAATTTTGTTTTTTAGTTCAGAATATTTTGTGGAACTTTTCAGTTGCCTGAAGATACTAGTCATCCTCTTCTTATTGTCCGTGTCAATCAAACCCCTTGAGCCGATCTCAATGGCGATTAATGAGCAATCAAAGCCTGTGTCAGCTATGTTAGAGACCAGGGATGAGTATCGGTCGATCTTTGTTTGATGGGCATTAATAATGTTGGGTTCGAATGGCACGGTCAATTCGAAGAGGATGACTTTTTTCTCAGTAGACCAAACCAGAACGATGTCCGGCTTTTGCGATGTGGCAATGACATACGGAGGCACGGTTCCACCACCTATAGTGCAGTTCTCAATGTCAGCAAAGATACTTAGATCGCCGTTCCTGTATGTTTCACTGTCTTTGAAGGCAGCGAGTAATATGTGAAGGACATTGTTGTGCCTCCATAAGTATCTATTGAGCATTCGTGGACAATGGTTGAGGATGTGAAACAGGGTACCTTTGCTCTGACAGAGAGGACAGCTGTCCGTAAGTCGTTTGCCCCATCGTTTCAAGTTGGTGAAAGACGGTAGAGAATCGATTAAAGCATTGATGGCAAATTTAAGAATCCCTTTAGGCAGATTGTATATCAGTGATCTCCATGTCAAATCTGACTCGCACCTTTCGAGCAACTTGGCGGTCTCACCCTGGCTCAGGAGAGGCTCGACAACGGATTTCCAATATGTAACAGATTCCGCATTGAGGGCTCTCCGGATCCTGGGTTTGACGGCTCCCCATGTGTTGTTATCCATGTTCTCAGTGGCAAGCCCATGAATACGGTCACATTGTTTGGTGATGGATATTTTTCGGTGCCAGGCAGATTCTCTTTGAAGCTTAAGGTCTAAAGCCATATTTGTTACGCTGTCAGCTTTACATCTGGATCTACTAAATGAGGCGCAATGGGCTTGGCTATATACATCAGAAATGCGTTGTATGTTAAGACCTCTATGCATATGCAGAAGAGCTGTATTAGCCCCATGTTTGGGGATCCCCAGCCAGCGTTTCAAGTATTGCTCAGCCTTACGGTCGAGATATTGGAGGCTGGTTTTAGTGAGATCGTGAACAGTGAGGCAAAATCTTAAGGAAGGAAGACAATAACGGATGTATATAGCCAATTTGAACTCATTGCGAACCAGCGATTGCTCAATATTGTACAATTTATTGTTTAGTTGTCCCACAATCATGTCATACACATCTTTTTCTTTACCATTGAATGTTATAAGCGAGCCAAGGAAACGTTGAGGGTCCTGATCAACAGTTTTTACAATGTTTTCCCCAATATTAAAGTCAATTACAGTTGGTTTCCCGCTGCATAGGGAGAGCGAGCGGCATTTGCTTGGCTTTAGGGTGAAACCCATACTGGATGCTTTTTTGTGGAGCTCGTTAATTATTTTCTGGTGTTGGGTTTTGTTTTTAGTGATTAGATTGAAGTCGTCGGCATACGGCGTGGTGATGATTTTTGTCTCATCCAAGCAAAAGCCACTCTTCTCGCGAATGCTTTCAAGGTATTCAAGAATGGGATTGAAGCACATCAGAAAAATAACTGGGGACAGGGGGTCCCCCTGAAATGTTCCTTTTTTGAATTTAAAGGAGTCCGATAGCCAGTCTGGGCCTTGAACACGGCCGTTAAGACGGGAGTAAAGATTACAAACATAGGTTTGAATGTTTTCAGGGAGCTGACAGCGATCCATTGACTGGGATATCAAAGTGTGACTTACACTACCAAATGCGTCAGCAAGATCGAAAAAGGTAACGTGCATTGTTTTCTTATGAGCCTTAGCATAAGAAATTGTTTCCTGTAGCACCTGGTTGTGCTCGATACACCCATTAACTCCTTTAAGGAAAGCTTTCTGTATGCTAGGATCGATCAACCCATTTTTGGTAAGGTAATACCCAAGTCTTTCGGCAATAATTTGGTGGAACACTTTTGCAATACAAGATGTAAGAGATATCATCCGAAAGTTTTCGGGTTTACACGTGTCACCAGATTTGTGTATCAAAATGACCTTGGATTCAGACCATGACTCCGGAGGGAGAGGGTTAGTAAGAAGCATCTTAGTGAATATGGTGGCCATCAGATGGTGGGTTGATGGAAGATGCTTTAACAGACCATACATAAGACCATCATTACCAGGAGCAGAGGTTGCCTTCTTCGTCCGGAGTATGTTCTTAATATCCTTTGGTTTAACAACTGACATATCAAAATTAACATTTGAGTCATTCATAACTGGCAAGTTAGGAAACCATGAGAGCTGTGACACACAACGTTATGAGCTGTGTTTAGCTTACAATCGCTTGACACATGACATAAATTGTAGGCCTACGTCGTCGTCACTTGTGGTGTCATAGGTCCATGAAGAGTGAACATGGTGAAGCTTACAAAATTTCACCGAGTCTGCTGAGGGACGTCCAGTTACCAGTATCTGTAGGGCAGGCTAGCCGCTGCGATGGCGGTACAAACAAACGCCCGTTATTCAAAACCATGCAGACCAAATTTGCCGTTCATCATTGAGATTTTACAACGATATAAAAATGGTGTTTTGGTGTGTTTTCATGTAGTATTTATTGTTGAAAGTACCGCCGCCGCGAGTAGTCGTACGTGTCATGTGTATCCATGTTCAGGGCCCACTCAAGCAAACATCTGCCTCTTGTTACCATACGACGTCACTGAAAACGCCCCGCCCCCAGGTCATTGTTGCGCGTACAAGTGAATTTTAGAGGTCTTGGGAATATATCAATAACCCGCGTTGTGCGTTCGCGTTTCAATATAACGATCAATTTGAGTGGAAGCGCGATGGTACGCACATATTCAAAAGTTATGAATTTATATAATTGTTATGATATTCATAAGTGTATGATTTCTTAGCTCTCTTGTTTGTATTATTGTACTTTTTCGTATTTTGATGTATCTTACTTTATATTCGTTTGGATGCACCACCTGCTAGTGGATGCCGCTGTTTCTGAATAAATAAATAAAATATAACGTCTTGCAAAACGATTCATGTCACAATCGTTCTTACTTTGTTACCTCGACGGTGGATACGATTTGCCTTTAATCTGCCGCTCGTATTCATGAATTTTATATTTACAAAGGGAAATTACAATCATATGTCATGTTAGAATTTAATTATCTTAACCCAAAATATGTTGGAGTAGGAATTTCAATTCCAGTTTAGTAATATTTTCTTTTATTGTAAGTGTTGTTTGATTTAGTCCAAGAGTCGACCACGTACGCAATGTTGCCACATATATCGGACCGACATCGTCTGTTCATTGTCACATTCTGAGTTTGCGACAGTGAAAATACATTATTAAGCGACAAAAAAAAAACTGCTTTCTACGGGCGAACGAACCTCTCAAGAAGGGTCGGTCGGCCGGTCGGGGTTTTGTTTTCCTCATCATTTTCAAAATGTTCAAAATGAATTTGTTTTATAATTTCCAATTTGTCCCCAGAAATTTTCAAAAATATTCAAAGATTTTCAAAACATATTTAAAGTGTCAAATTAGACAAACTGGGTCGGTTGGGCCCGTAGAACCACAGGTTTTTATTCGTCGCCTAAGCTTACTTTATAATAGCAATGGATCATTAACCATTGTGATTCTGCGTGATATATGATCAACATGCACGTTATGTAACTGTACTCATACTATGTTAATGGCCATGTGTTTTGAACTCGCAACCCTTCCCGTTGCATGTCCATATTTTTACATTTTACACCATCTGAGATTCGAATTAGCATATCGCAATAACTGCTTGTTCTACCCCATAACAAGTAAATATTTTCTGAAAGGAAATCTCTCAAGAAATCTTAATATGATATTGGAATTTAGATAGGACCTAATGCTAACATGTTGTGATTAATAATGTTCCAATAATATCGATATTTTTTTTTCCTTCTTCTTCTTATTATTATTTTAATTAAAACTCAATAATACTTTGATAACTATCCCAATTATAATTTTACTGTGCATCAGTTCCTCATGCATTTACCCATCAACACGTAATTGTTGTCACTGTTACTTGTTTAAATATACTATATTGGGAAGTGAATGAGTACAAACGTTTAAATTTCATATTTATTAGAGTTTACAAATATATATTTGGGGGTATGCACCTTTCCTGATTTAAACACCTTTTTTGAATTCCCCTATTTGAGAGCTTTCCAAAAATGTTTAATTTTGCTATCATCGGTTTAATACTTTTTTGTTATAGTCATGTATGTAAAACCGATGAATTAGGGCAAGTTCACTGTGTAGCGAATAGGGAGAAAGCCAAGGACAATGCAATCAATCCATACAATGAGAGCAAAATCATGTTTGAACCATACAGGGATGAGCAGTTATTGTAAATTGAACGTAGAATTGAGAACATTTTCTTTATTCCCCATAGAGATTGTACACAGCGCCACCGTCACCGCCACCGCCACCACCCCTGACTTTCGAAATATAATCAATCATATCGTCACCAAATATGCAACGCTACCATCCTTTTGGGTGGTGAGCTCAAAACACATGACCTTATGGCAATTCTTCAACCTGTGAGGGGTACTCAACACGTTTAGTAGATTTAGATATCATAACAAAACTATATGACCTTTTATTCAGGTCTCTTGTTAAAACTATTGCCACTTGGTGACATGAACAGTACTATTTTCTTTGAACTGCACCTTTCAGAGGAATAACAGTACTGTCACCTCGTTTTAGTCACATGATCTCATTTGTCCAATAAAATTAATATCATTTTGCAATATAACACTTGTAATATGCCCTGAAAAAGCTTCCCTTTTAGTTCAGCCCCCGTACATACAATTCAAAACATCCAAATTTGACACATGAGGGTCGTTGAAGATTTAACTTGTGTGAAATCGTGTTTCAATGGCGGAATAAAAAATACCAGATGCCTTTTAAAGTGGCACATTTCTCGCGCCATTGACAAAAAGTGGTCAAATGGAAATGATGAAGTATGTACGGCCCGATAAGCAGCTGACTGTAATTGATGGGGATATTGTTTTCAACACAGTTACATGGCTGTACTGCATGTACAGTTAAAGGTATATTATGTGATCTTTTCCAGGGGACGCCCTCGAAAAAAAATTGGTAGCAGATTTTCTTGCAGATTTACATTTCTGATCATAAATCATAAATATATTCCAAGTTACAGAGCGATACGATTCCGAATAACCTAAAAATCATAGTTTTAGAGTGAATTTAGAGTAAAATTTGAAAAAATAGATTGTACCGCTCGGTACAATCTATTTTCAAACCATGATTTTGAAGTAATTAGGAATCGTATCAATCTGTAACTTAGAGGATCTTTATGATTATGATCAAAAATGCAAATCTGCAAGAAAATCTGCTTTCATAGTAAAAATCAATGATAGAGGGCTCTACTTGGAAAAGATCACATAATATGCCTTTAAGTCCGCCATTTTTAACCTTTACCTATCATTTTACTCTTACCCAACACTCGCTTTTATCCTAAATCATATTACCCTTTCTATTTCCTAGCTCTTATCTTTACACACCATACAAACGTTTATGAAAACGGCTTGGCGCAAGAGACTCATGATTGTATACATAAGAAAGGGGAATAAATGCGTTTGGTCGTGTGCAAATTTTTAGGTCAACTCATTTATTCTTCATTAATACGGGACCTCAGGTGATAGTTAATTAAGTAAACGTCGTCTGGATCTAGTATAACGTTTTCATGGGTGAAGGTGTCAATCTAACATACTATGAATAATATGAAGAGAAGCTCGCATGGTAACTGCGGATATTTAAACCTCTGTGTCAGAAGCTCAATATAAGAAGGGTTACGGGGAAGTCATATCTGATCTGGGATGTATTTTCTTCAATTACTGGCATTGCGTTAAGCATGCCGCTGTGTTATTGAGATGTTGAGGGGCTTTACTGGTGTACTGGTGTGTCGGTGTTTTATTTTTGTTCCCAAGTTATTTCCCATAAAATACAATACCAACTTTCCATCATTTGTTTTTAAATAAGAATTGCCACCGTAATAACATACCGTAGGTGTAGGGGGAAATCCGTGATCACGTTTTTTCCCTTACCTAAATAATTATACTGATACCACAATTTTAAGTAATTGGCCTATAAGCATGGTGAGGACAGGAAAATGATGTGAGTTTTTAAAATTATTTGTAAAATTTGTATATTAATGCTATTGAATGATATGATTATGTTGTTGTAGTTGTAATGAAATGACACGACGTGCGAATAATTTTTACTTGTAATTTTGAATGTGTTCAAAGTAACATAACAATTAATGTTACTTTTGTTACTTGATCTAATCACATTAGGTTCCCGGTTCAAAGAAAGCTAGAATTTTGTAATTTAGTACCTCCACACTTCTATATCCTAATGGGCCTATAAACATGTCGACCTATGCTGATAGATCATCGGGAGGCAAACCTCCCTCCTTACTGGACACTGGATTAGGGTTTTAGTCAGATAATCGTTGATAAGATCTACTTTGTATTCTACTTAACTCTATAAATCCGTCTCTGGAGGCGAAGGCAGCCGTTTACAACCCCATCTTGACGGTCTCTAGAACATTGGCTTACCTTAACAGGCTTAATAGCACATACACAGCCAGTCCAGAATTCCACAAATTTCACTTATAGTACAGCTTCAGAGTGCTATAAATTTGACATCGTAAATAACCTGATTAATTATATCCCAACTTGGTGTGTGTGTGTGTTTAGTAGATGATTGTTTATCTTGATCAGTGTTGCTTGAATCAAAACTTCTAAGTTCTATCAGTGTCCTACTGTGCAGGGGTTTGAACAGCAGAGTTCTGCCCCATAAATCATCACTAATACTAAGTACTGCCGATGAGTGCTATCAATTCCTTATACTTAAAAGTATGATCGATCAATCCAAAGCTATACATTGTGCACACGCGAATTTTGAAATCATGCAGAAATATTGTGTCCTCTGCCTTAACCATTTTTGAAACTCTCAGCTGCGATAAAAGCTACATTTATTGTTATAAATAAGATATTTGTCATAAGCAAATTTCGTAGATTTATCATGGCATCAATCTTCCCCATATTGAACTCATGAATAATAGACCTACGTCCCATGAGTTGATAAGTAAAACAGATATAACATTGTTCTGAATTTGGCAAAGACGATATCTGAAGCATAATTGCTCAGTTTTCATTAATGTCAAACAGCATCGAATTATTATCTGAAATAGGAAAGATTTTTTTATGAAACTAAGCTCATACTAATTATAGTACTAAAACAGTATATCAATAGTGAAAAAGGCATCATGATTGAACGTCGTAATATTTCAATAAATAATACATTAAACGTGTGTCATATTTAACAAAATATCGACTCGTTTGCACGCACAAAATCTTAAACATGTTAAAAGACGACATCATAGGGTTATTTATGAAGAGTTCGTTGATTTTTAATCGATATGCAGTTCATAACGTCGTCGGGAAATATATGGTTCGGGGTGGGTATATAAATCATTTTCATAAATGACTTCAAGTTCATTACTCCCTAAAACAGCTGCTTAGAAAGAAGGGGAGAGGACACGACCCAACAAACTTGAAATGGAGAAATGTATCTGTGGTTGGTGGAGTTATACGATAAGAAATAATCATGTCGTACGGATGAAGCCAAAGATACTGTTTAGTTGCATCTAAACCATTGTCTAAAGCAACGTTCATAATGTCTTTGTCTATGATTGTTACTGTCAAATGCTGTGTAATAACGCATACAAATCAAATTGGCTCATAAAACAGTTGGAGCACCATAAATAAGGTACTAAAAATATTCTACTTTCATATTTTTAATGAATTTGAAAATAAAGGAGGGCATATTTTTAAATATTATACAGCAATTTCAAACTATTTTCAGTTTCAAAATTGTAGGCGTGAGAAGGATCACAACCAACATATGCTTTTAGGTCTTATCATATCACTTGTACTGGAGTGTAACCTAAACAGATTTCAGTTGATAATTGTTAATAATTTCATGACAAAATCACGTAATTAATAGAATAAGAAGATACGTCCAGTATCTGTTGAAAATTACAAATACGTTTAACATTATTCTGAATATTTATCATTATTGGACACCCTGTAATAGTTTCATCAATTTACAGTCTGAATAACTTCTTCCTGTGCATTACCTAATCCCGTTAATAAACCGCAATCAATTGTTAATGGGCCTGGCAATGTTTTGTTCTATTAACCAGTCCTGGTCTGGTCCTCATTATTAATTATTGCACGCCCTCACGAAATTTTCACTGCAATGTTTGTAGCCCTGTGTGAAAGGAGCCATATTCCCCGGAGCTATATGTGCGGCCTCCAAAGACATACACGGAATGAAGCGTGAAACTTGTGTAGCGTGTAGAGATGAGTGCCCTGTAACAACCTATGCTTTACCGTACAGGGCGGACTATGGCTCCAAGGGACTATGTCTCAATGTACACTGGGTTTTGGCAATAGCGTTAAAACAGTACCCAATTAGGGATAGTGTTATGATTGTACCGATATCACGACAAGTGTAGCCTGACGCAATCAATACATTATTTACAGCATCAATATTAAATAAGCCCAAATAAAAAATACATACGTCCTCGCGCGCATCCATTTTAGCTGCCGCATCAAAAATAGAGGTTTTTTTTATTCTTTTTGTTTCTGTTTCTTTCTGTTTGTTTTTTATTATTCTCAAGATCACACTGATGTTGTAAATGGAGAATGTGTCAATATGTAAAAAATCAAAGAACAATACAACAGCGAAATGTTAATCATTAAAACATGATAATAATGAAACTGTATCATCAGAGGATACAAATAAACCGTGGGTAAAACTTGTTGTTAAAATACCAGGATGGCCTTGGATTGGGAACATTTGGTTTGTCACTTTTGGCTGGAACTGATTTATTTATCAAGATATTCACCAGATCACACTGATATTTTGTAAATCTAGAATACACATCTTTTCTTGTTTAGCCTTGTATACCTGGCTATAACAAAAACAAAAACCTGTCCTCATCTTCCTTTTTTCAAAAAGTTAGGACGAGAAACTAGTGGGTTTTTTTTAACTTGGCCTAAAGTGAATACCATACGGAGGACCTCTCGACAGTGTGTGATCAACTGATCAACCGTGTAACTACCTCCAATCAAGATATGACGTTAACTCATTCATGCTGTACGGATGCGTGACTATAGTTTTTCAATATTTTTACGCGTAATTCTAATGACAATTCATAATATGACGATATTTCCTCTCCAACTTGATACCCTTAAACGAGTAAAATATCGACATGATTTGGATAAATTACTCATTTTCTTGTTCTTGGAAATGGTTGATATTAGAGGTGTTAGACCCTTTTACGCGTTAATACGCGTTAATACGCATTAATACTTGCATAACGTTACCTTGGTTACCAATGCTGGTTCTACCTCCATGTATGGGAATCACGAAACTAGTCTTATGTGAAAACTTCATTCTGGGATTATAAGCTTTATTTAGTATAATCCCTCAATGAAGTCTTTACCCTAGACTAACTCTGCCTCCCTTACATGAAGGTAATACCCAAATGCTCATAGTATACACCTAGCACATAAAGTCCCTGCTCAGGTGCTTTGAGGTTGACTAATTCAAAATATATAATCGGTACCAAAAATCTGAGCTATACATTAAATGAGCAAATTTCTTCTCCGCAGTTTGATACCTCATTCAACAAAATCGAATGGATACTTTTAAAGTTATGTCGATTTCAATGACCGCGGATGCAACAGAAAAGTGGCACTAGGTATAGGAATCATTGATTTGTGTGTGATAACTGTGTGCTATCTGAACGTGACAGATGAATGGGTCTTTAGTGATAACCGCAATGTGCGGGACAAAGGGTGTATCTGGCTGTGAAGAATACAAGTATTAGCTGATAAGCTGTGAGTTTTTCAGTGCGTAAATCCATAGACGGGAAAAACATTGATTTTTACCGTCTATGGTAAATCACACACAAATCAATGATTTCCAATACCTAGTGCCACTTTTCTGTTGCATCCGCGGTCATTGAAATCGACATAACTTTAAAAGTATCTATTCGATTTTGTTGAATGAGGTATCAAACTGCCGAGAAGAAATTTGCTCATTTAATGTATATCTCAGATTTTTGGTACCGATTATATATTTTGAATTAGTCAACCTCAAAGCACCTGAGCAGGGACTTTATGTGCTAGGTGTAGTTGATTGGCCCGGGCGTTTACGTCATGTTTTTGATCATAGATACGTAATTGTTTTCATCATATTACTTCACACTGGCGAGATGCCTATATGTACATGATATATGTTTGTCTCAACTCGTGGTAGTCGATACCGGCCATTAACAGTCGCCGTATTCATTGCACTGTGCGTTTACATTCTTGCGAACTCTACTTTGTTGGTAACATAGAGCAAAAATTGTTGAATGAGTTATAAATGTGTGTGTGTAAGCTAAATACCCCGCTAAATACATCATCGTTAGGTGGTCTATTTTGAAATATTGTCAATACGAAGAAATTTATTGCAATAATTTATGTGCATAATCTTAATTTGTAGGTAATTACTCAAAAGCTTCAAGATTTTTGTCACAATCAAATAATTAGAATTCATACACTCTTAGTAGTGTCGAACCAATCAGAAAGAAAGAAATAAAAATACGCGGAGTGCGTTGAAAGTGTCTAATGCACTACGCGTGCGCGCCGTTCAATATCGTACCACCCGCTTTGTTTTGATTCGTTGTTCAGGCATCGCGGGTTCGCCGATTTCACTGCGGGTGTTAGCAAACTTGTTAACACGTTTTTATTCGTTGTTACATAGATCAAAATTATGCTCAAATTGTGAATTTTGATTCGTATAGTGTCGTGGATGAATTAGGCCATGAATACATGCGTATGTTTTGTTTCTCGAAAATTAGAAAAATCAATGCACTTGCGCAAATGTTGATATGCTCACAATATCACTCCCCCTGCGGGGTCGTGCCATTATTCGCACATCAACATCAGCGCGCGTGCATTGATTTGTCTAATTTCTCACGACATAACACATACACATTTATTGACAAATAATTAATATTTAAGCGGTATTTTGTTTGCATTATATTTTCCTACACATAGGCCTACTCCATTGACTAAAGCAAACTTGAATCACCATTTTTGTTGACCCAAACTACGTATTACACGCAACTCGAATGTTAGTGTCCTGACTCTTATGAATAATGATTGAAAGTCTCTGATGTACATATTGTACCTAATATTTGTTGTTGGATATAATACACCACACGTGTGCCCCCGTTAAGTGACGCAATATGTTATCAAATGCTAAACCTTTGATTTCACGTACACAGCCATTCCCTTTAAGGATATTGAATTATTATTCAAGTGAATATAATATGTAACCCGATCCTTAAAAATCAATAATAAACATAAGGATTTTCAAGTGAGATTTTTATTTTTAAGTACAACATATAAGGCTTATGAATACTCAAATGTGATAAAATTTGTAAATGCAGCTATTCAAATAAAATCAGAAATAAAATCTGATATTTTCCCCACTTTTCTTGGTTCGTGGGAGTAGGTCTCATATAATGCATTTCTCTGTAACCTTCTTACGCTATAAGCAAGGCTTTTGCGTATGATTATTTAAGTGTCAGTGATGGTTGTTTTCATATCAAAATAAGTATCATGTTCGTTATTAAACTTGTTCTTAAGATCTTGTGAAGAAACATATCCGAAGGGAAAACATAGCCTACTTGTTTTTCTTCCAATTACACCCTTGTCGATTACGCACTCTTACGCATGTCTTTGAGGATACTGATTACAGTATATGAAAGTTTTCCGAAACCTCTAACGCAGACCCTTGCGTAGGTTTGTTTTAATGTCAGTCCCTTATTCTATTCTGATGTTTCTAGTGTTTCTAGAAACAATAGCTCTGGATCAAACACAATCCACTGAGGAAGACAACAATTTAAAATTCATACAAAGTCCCTTATTTTGTTTAGAAGAATCCTTTTCTAACTGACATACGGTAGCTTTCTATACGTGGAACAGTGAGTCTAATACAGATGTCAACAGAAAAGCGAAGTAGATGTCTAAATAATGCGCCATTAAACATCGACATGATGAAGATTGATGCGATATCGCGAGACACCAGATATATTGTGGACCTATTGGGAAAACAATCCATGTTTTATTCACCTAAGTTCACGGCATGTATACCGACAAGATGTAGAATAAATATAACAGCCTTGGGAATAATGTATCACCCTTTGATATGTATGATGCTAAATCCAACATCTATATAGCATCTACACTGGATCCTATCTATTGCTGTATGCTTTTAATTTGTTTATATACCGCCATATTGTGTCTTGCCATCTTTGAAATTGTGCACACTTCAAATGTCTATTTTTAAAAATAGGGTAAGGACAACAATTTGGAGATACGAATTTGTCCTTTCCGCCGCATTTAAACATTTTTAAGACTATACAAAAAAAACCGCAGAATATATTTTCGAGGGGAAAATGAAAAGATCCATTGCCTAAAATATCTGAATTTGAAATGGAAAAGGAACATTTTTTTCGGGGGTTTTCATCAGAGACGATGAAAGTACTTATTTTGCAGGTTATCCTCGTAAATTGTCATCGACGCGTTGAGGAGGTGTGTACTAGGCTCAATTTGATCTCACGACCATCCTATGGGGTGGGTGCATTTTCTAGCTGCAACCCACTTTCAGCCCGGTGTGGAAGGAGCCACTCGCCCTGGAGCCATAGTCCGGCCTCCATAGACACACACGGAATGGAGCGTTAAACTAGTGTTGCGTGTAGAGATAATAATGATAATAATAATAATAAATGGATTTACTATTAGCGCCCAACGCAAGGCGCCTAGACTATGGTTCATACATCACTCGTGATCGCGCAACATATCTGATACGACTTTCCGTAGGTTCCAGGGAACTGACTCTTTTTACACGGATAGAGGATTTTGGACACGCCATCGATTGTATTTACTAAGTCTGTCCCTGCTTATCTTCATCTATTGCCATTGATGGTTATCTCAGCAGGCGCATGGTTACATGTACTGTATGAAAAAGTCCATCCCCTAATATTCTCCCTGAGCAATATTCTACAAATATTAAAGGGTGCTTAATCATCGACCAGGTCTTTATCATTGCCCCGAGTTACCACCGTAATCATAATAAAGAGGGCGATTTATTTTCAGTGTTGCTAAGCTTCTGCGCTATCTGTTGAAATCGGTTTAATCCGATGTCGGGTCTGGACTGCTGGACCAATGAAATTGACTTTTTAAGTGCTGTTTATAGTGTAGTAGGATAAAGTGGGTTGGTCGTTAATTGGCCCTTTGAGCAAGGGGCCGATATACCTGAAACTGCTGAAAGTTACTATGATACACAACGAGGCCAGATGTTGTGTTAAATTCTTTCGAATTTGCTATTCTTTATCATCCGAAACGGTATTATTCGTATAATTATTAAATATTGCATACTCATATTGTAATGTTCATTTTAAACGTGAAGTTATTTTTTATCATCGCGAAGGTTCGTTCTGAAAAAACGTTATGTTACTCACAAAATTCCTTGGATTGGAGTTCCTTTAGCAGGGCTGTCAACTCTCGCGGGAGTCTCCCGCCTAGACACTCTTTCTCCCGCACTCCCGCCTAACATATAAAATCTCCCGCCTCAACAAAATCACCTCAATTAAACTGATTATTAACGCCTTTCTACTAGCTTCCGTGGGTACATTTGCGATTTTGACCATGCAATTCTCGTGCGGATTTGAGTAAAACAAACATCATTGCTACCCCCCCCCCCCCCCATCAAGATTTCAGCTGCTGACGGGAAACAAATTGTGCATGTTTTACGAGAGAAAAAAATTGGAGTCTGTATCTCCCTCCCAGCAAATCCCAAAAGTTGACAGCCCTGCCTTTAGTATTGAATTAAACTACACGTTGACAACTTTAATGATAATTCCTTGTACTTGCTACTTCAACAACTGACAAATATGAAGGCGTAATAACACTAAAATGTATGTAACATCGATGAGCAAGACTGACTTATAGGTCCGGTCACGTACATGAATGTTTACATAATTATGTAGACTCTGTCAGGAATCGTTTTGTTCACGTACCTAACTACAGTAAGTTTGGTCATTCACTTAACCTAGTATCGATTTTATTTTGATATTCCTGTAATAAAAGATATCGACGTTAATTATGATGTTATGAATAGCTGTATTAATGGTATACGTCTATTGCCAATATCTATACATTACATTATCGATCTTACTATTAACTGTGATTTTAATCTATATTTCGAATTAATCGACTTTTATTATGATTTACCGAATTTATATAGACTCTTATTTTAGTGATACAGCGAACGCTTGGATTCATTCACTGTAAATCCATTTTATATTCCTGAAATAAAAATGAATCGATTTTAATTAATTAGTAATTTTTAGTAACTTCTTACGTGTAACGATTATATCATAAATTAAATTCATATGCCTCAAGGTTAATCCGTTGTTGGACGCACAATTTTGCACAAAGTATATGCATAATATGTCCGTTAGCAATAAAGCCATCATTTTATATTCTTCTATTTATTAAAGAATATTTTATATTCTGTATTAAATACAGCCTCTGTGTTCCAGTGGGAACACATCCTTTGCCGTGATAGCGAAGAGGGATGTGTTCCAGTGGGAACACATCCTTTGCCGCGATAGCGAAGAGGGATGTGTTCCAGTGGGAACACATCCTTTGCCGCGATAGCGAAGAGGGACTGGGTTCGAGACCGTATATTTTAAAAGTCTTTGTTAATTTAATTCACGCCAGTTTTTCCGAATCTATATATAATTTTATATAGTTATTGACAACCATTTCTGGTTAGACTAGCCATTGAACAAAGTGCTCAATACCGTAAACAGCAGATCAAAATTCAGAGGTATAGATCTTCCGGAATATATCGCTACTCTGAGTTTCATGGACAATCCGATACGGTCATTTTGTCCAATCATCAGGCGAAAAGATGATTGGACATGTATATAGATGTGTCTATATATTTTGGAATCATATTGTATATATTGGAGTCATATCATATTGAGCAAACATTGTGATATAATTGCATTTGGTTACGAAATTACAAAATAGCCCTTGTTGGTCACCGCGTCGTAATCATCTACATAATTTCGCATAGTAATAAAATGACCTGTATTTGAATTTGGAAACAATTCATAGGTAGACCTAATTGAGCTAATTATAAGGCTCTATCTGTAAATGCTGTGGCCCGTTCGCGGCCCTTTAGCAGACACTCGTTAAAAAGATAAACAGTAAAACAGAACCCGTCATTTACTCATATTTACGAAAGAGATCATTCCAAATTTGAACTTACTGTTCCAGACATATTCGACGTAAGATCGGACACTGTTCTCAATAAGATGAGTTCATAGAGATAATTCCAAATTTGAACTTACTGTTCCAGACAGTTTCGACGTCCGGACTGTCTGGAACAGTAAGTTCAAATTTGGTATTATCTCTATGAAATGTTCTATTATGTTTCTTTGGATTCCTGATTAAATTATTCTCTGAAACAGTAGTCTGCTTTTAGAAAAACAGCTGAATAGGTCCACTTCGACTAGTTCACCGTGAAAGTGTCCATGTTTGTATTCGCATCAAGATACATACAGTGTTTGATATGTCATTAAGTAAACATAGATCCATTCCTTTCATGAAGTCATTAATTATTTTTTGATCATTTAATTTTAATTTTGTAATTATATTTTTTGTTGATATTGAATATCTTACAAGAAACACAATACATCCACCAGCATTTACACATTTTAATAAAAAAGCTAGTAAAAAGCTATGTATTGCATATTTAGAAATTAATTGAAAGTAAATTATTTCTATCTTGAGATATGATCACTTATCAGTTCTATTTCTATAGCGCTGGCAATAATAAAATATAGTTTTAGCATTTATATGTAACAATTATACAAGGTCGTCAGGAATCAGATCCCTTCAAACATTTACCGATCCCTGCTCCTTATCTAGCAGAAATGTTAGAAAGCTGCATTATTTAAAGCGTAAATTGCATTACTACGAGTAGTTAAACATCAATGTTATGGGGGCGATTCTAGGAAATTCTAGCCTGCATAAAATACATTTTCAGTATGACCTTGTCTGGCTTCAATGGTTATAGATCAATATTGGTCTTTCAATGCTTGTCTATAAAACTCGTTAATCTCTATACAAATCAAGTACGCCCACACATCATGTAGGATATTGACATTTACCCGTGTATTTTTTTCCGAATCATTCAATCTAGAAATCTAATTTAATATAAAAGAAACAAAATTAATCCCGAACACTATCTTTCGCTTTGATGATACGCCGCATCTTTTTGACTATCTTTTCTTCATCTATCTACAGTATGAAAGGAATCTGGGTGCCCGCTCGCGTACTGTTTTTGCCGATCCATTTCAGAACGAATATATTGTACAAGTATGCACCTATCTACATGTTATATTATTTCATCTGATTAATAAGTTCAGAACCCTGATTCACCTGTATCAACATAATAGTCATGACAGCCAAATATAGACTATACTCCATTTCTCTACTTTTGGACAGTGACATAACTTTACAGGTGTGTATCTTTCGTCTTTCTATGCGTGTGTGTATACGCCATCGCCTCGAGTGGGCGCGCGAGTTTATATATCCTGCGATTAGTAAACTACGCAGTTACGTTATTGTCTCGTGATAGACAAACAAACTATAGTCAGAATCTTTGGATCTCATATCCATAATTTATTATTTCACTACGGTCTTTTTAACGACAATATTTGTTATCCTGTTCATATAGTCCAATAATGAGAAATATCCATGTATCCATAAGCTAAGTGCAATTGCCAAACAATCCACTCACTATCTTGTATTATTTTTTATATGGGCATTCCAAACGGTACAATACAAGTGCGTATTGAATATTGTGCACCAAGTTCCCGGATGTGCGTCCAATATTCAAAAAATATTGCCATCCAATATTTTTGTGCGGCGCAGAAGATGTGCGCGTGAATACATACGCAGATAATTCAGTTCGGGCTAACTTATTTAGTTTTTATCAAAACAATCTGTTATATAAATAATAATAATAATATTGAATGTCTCAAAGCCATTCAATATTATATAAATATCATGTTTTAAGCTTAAGATACAGACATATTGGACTTATATTTATGGTATACTAGAGATTTGTTTAAATTGTACCTGTCAGGAAAACTGATTTAGACTTTGCTTTTATCTGACTAGTAAATTAAAATTATTCTCATAGGATAAAGTAATGAATATTTTTAAAAAGTGCGTTAAATATCAGAAGGGAAATCATTGCAAAGACAATTATTACACAACATCAAATATCAATCAAATAGACTATAGCACTGGCATTAGCAGTTATTTTGAAGTATAATTTAAAGTACAAGTCATTTTCAACACATGAAGTATATGTACAGATATTTATAGCAGCACCTTATGTATTTAACGTATATTTCATAAGGGCGGCAGCCACGTCCAGTTGTTTGTATAGTCTACAAATGTCTTTTGAATAAAATATTCATTAAGGTCTCAACTGGTATTAAAATGTGTAAAGGGAACTGCACCTGACACAAAATATCACATATCCTGTATAATACATTCGTTAAGTTTACTCAATACAATTATCTACGTTTTAATCCATGTGCTTCATTTTAAGATCACTAATCTAATAATCTACGTTTCCTTGTTCCAGCGCTCGCATTAAAGATCACCGTAATAATCTGTGTTTTCCTGTTCCAGCGCTCCCTTTCAAGATTACCGTAACAATCTGTGTTTCCTTGTTCCAGCGCTCCCTTTGCAGATCACGTTATAACCTATTTTTCCCTGTTCCAGCGCTCCCTTTAAAGGTCACGTAATAATCTATGATTCCCTGTTCCAGCGCTCCCTTTAAAGATCAGGTAATAATATATGTTTCCCTGTTCCACCGCTCCCTTTAAAGATCACGTAATAATATATGTTTCCCTGTTCCAGCACTTTCTTTAAAGATCACGTATGTTTCCCTGTTCCAGCGCTCCCTTTAAAGATCACGTATAGTTCCCTGTTCCAGCGCTCCCTTTAATGATCACGTGATAATCTATGTTTCCCTGTTCCAGCGCTCCCCTTAAAGATCACGTAATTCATCTTTGTTTCCCTGTTCCAGCGCACCCTTTAAAGATTACTCATAGATAAACTCGTGTTTTTTTATGTCCAATGGAATATTGATGTTTCTTATTTGGAAAGCCAGTATCACACTACAGTATGTCTGATAAGATTATGCTGGATTGTTGAATAATACTGGTGTACCCACAAGAAAAGGTTTCAGGAACCTAATTTGGAAGGGTGCACGTCTTGCCGCCAGACTTTATTTTACAACCAATATGTATTTATGTGCCAACCTACTCATTCCGATGGAAAAAGAAATTTAAAAAAAGAGTTCTTCAGAAAAAATTATGGTGCTTTACCATACCAAATTTAGATAGCCTTGAATAAATTAGACAAATTTTGTTCTAATTGTCGGGGTTGTTTTGCAGGTCAATTATTTTCCTGGATCAAAGAGGACACTCAATTATCGCCGCATGCATATTTCACAGTTTAATGTATTTTAGTACAATTAATCCTTATATCGTCAGACTCATTTGAAAAATATCCCTTCATAAATTAATATTACCCAAAGTCGTATTCTAGATTGACATACAGGGTGAGTCAAAATAGTCAGATCCCGTTTTCAAAAAATCAAGAAAAATACTTCTTGTACAAAATTGGTAATTGTTTTCATTGTTTATGAGAGTAGACATACTTCTTCATAACTGGTGATGTTTTCACGACAATATCAAATTCCACGCCAGATTTACAATATATTTACGAAACGACGCGTAATCCAAAGTGTTCCAAGTTTGGTGATGGATGTTAATACTACTGTAATATTAGTTATTCATAAAACACAACACACTGTACAACTGTTGCAATTTATACCAAAATATTATGTTTATGTTGAATCTCTGATAAATTAAACGATAATGCATGCAAAGTATTTAAATATATTATAATATAACTCAGTATTGCACAAATGTATTAATAAAAATGGACTATGAACTTTGCCTGGTAAGTTGCCAAAGCACAAACTGTTTAAAGATATAAGATCTGTTTTCTCTCAGACTTCTCTCATATCAGTTCGATTAAAATAACAAGTTTCAAAATACATTTTGTTAAAACTCAATAATGTTTGTTATAGGCTATCTGTGATTGCACGAAAACTATTGAAAACATAACCGTTTTCCTATTGTAATTGCTGTGAATATCAACACGCCTTTGATTGAAATATTCAAAAGGCGCGCGTTAAACATTACCATCCATAGGGATCCCTTAGATAAGTTGGAACAGATTTTATTTCACAGAATTTAGACAAATTATCCTATCGAATAACCAATTTGAATGAAATAAAATTTAGGTTATAGCTAGTAATGCCACCTTGCTAGGCAAGTCAATAAATATATTTATTTTTGAATTTTAACTGGTTTAAGAAATCGGTGAAATTGGGACATGACTATTTTGACTCACCCTGTATTTCTAAGAAAGAGTTCAATCTCATAATGGGATGGACAGAACAGCTTCTGTAAGCTTCGTCCATTAAGACTTTAGAGTTTAGAGTGCCGTTTTGAGATTAACTATTTATTATGATTATAACAACAACACGTTGTCCGGCTAGCTGTACAGTGCTTTAAAAGGTAGTTTTCACCGCCTTTGCCTGAAGGTGGCGAAATTTATTCGACGTAAAGATCCTTGTTATTTGGTCAACGATAAAGCAAACACCTTATATTTTCTGTCTAGATATAAAATTACATCATGTTATCATGTTTTAGCAACTGGTGTCGCAAGATATTTCGATACGTAAGTCTATCTTTCACTGAGATGCTGACGACTATCGTTTGCTTTTGCTATCAACACATTACGTCTTCAATATCAGGGATCATTATGTTCAATCTTTACATCGTTACATCGCTCATTTAATGTTATTTGTTGTGTTGCTAGTTCAGTTTCAAAACTTAACTATTTCGTTAAAAATTATTTCTTATTTTATTTGGGCTTAATTTGGTTGTTCTGCTTTTCTTTCAATCTATAGATTTGCCTCTAAATCTAAATTGATTTTAAGAATCCTCATATTAATAGCATAATTAATATTCGTGACAACTTATGGCAACAACGAAAGTTCCATATATTTCATTGCGACTCATCCTTTTATGAATTGCATGAAAAGCTTGTGTTTCGGTAGTTTTGTTGCTGTTTTCTCTAGGCAAATAAATGAATAAATCAAATATACATACATACATGTATATGAATCATTCAATAATATCAAAACGATTGAACAACCGACACCAAAGGTCCGTTTACCCGAAGAGCCCCAGATTTGTTACCAATATCGTATAATAATTCAACTCACAACCGATATTATCATTTATCATATTATCTGCAAAAAGTCAAGAAATTCACTAACGATTTGCTCATGATGCAACACAAATGTATTTGTATCAAGCTACCGTCCGTGGCAAGATGTTATTTAAAACAAGCGACTATTCTTGCCTAGTGAATGTCCGTCGTATTTCCGGTCGCAATTGAAGATAATCTCTTTTTAAATCATGTTCATAAGAACGAATAATAACACTCTCACCAAAAGGACACTGAAACATTAATGATAGTTGACATTTACAATCTAGTAAAAGTACCATCCAAATGGTTGGCAGGATATTCAGTTGCTATCAAATAACACATTTATGTCTCCTTTATGTTTTCAACCAATTTCAAGTTTCCGGAATACCACGTGATCAACTTAATTTACAGCGTCGTCACGATTTCCATGTTTTGACCAGGCTTGATAAAAGGCGCTCTTTCATCTACGGGATATTGTTGTAAACTATCAAATTTCACCTTAATGTTAGTTTGCATAAACAAGCATTTTCATCATGCATCAGTCTGGATTTAATGGTTAAATCAATAATGGTCTTTCACTGCTTGTCAATAAAACTCGTTAATATCAATAAAAAATGAAGTACGCGTGCAGGGTATTGACATTTATAATGTTTTCGTCGTGTATTCTATTTCGATTCAGTTAATCCAGGCATCAGATTGTCATCAACTAAACGAAACCAATGTGCTAAGGTCGAAATAGCACAATGAACGTTTGATGGAGATCATTATAACCAAACGTATTATCTCGTGTTATCGGTGGTTAAGATGTAAAAGATACATGTATGTTTATATAAAGAGAATCGAACCCTTAGAGGGTATCATCATTGGTATTTTAGTCTGTCTGTCTGGTACGCCTCCGTCATGTCTGATAGTTCGTGACTTTCAAGATGGCTCTCCACTGTTGTCGTTCAGCAGCTAGTTTGTATACCCCTGTTAGAGGTTGTCCAGTAAGATCTTTGATTCTGTCCATCCACCTCGCTCTAGGTCGTCCGCGTCTTCTTGAGCCTTCAATTTTCCCCTGCATAAGGACCTTTTCAAGGCAGTTGTCCTGACGTCTGGCTATGTGACCGAAGTAGCTGAGAGTCTGGCGATTAACTGAGTCGAGTAGTCTATTCTTCACACCAATATCATGTAGTACGCTAATATTTGTACGTTTAGCAACCCAGGGGGTTTTGAGCATTTTCAGCCAGCACCAGAGTTCAAATGCATTTATCCTATCACGGTCTGCCTTGGTGAGTGACCATGTTTCACAGGAATAGGTGGCTATGGGGAAAACAAGTGCTCGAACAAGGCGCACTTTTGTTGATTTGGTGACTTCTCTATCTGCCCAAATTATGGAGAGATTTGCCATGGCAGATCTAGCCATTGTCAGGCGTCTTCTAATTTCTTGCTTACAGCTGCCATCCGTGGTGATAAGTGCTCCAAGAAAGTTGAACTGTGTTATTTGCTCAACTTCCTTCCCATCTACCATCAAAGGGTCCGTTGGCTGGACTCCACCAATGATCATGATTTTGGTTATAGCAACATTAAGACGTAGACCCATAGCCTCACTCTCGTGTTTCACTTTTTCAAGAACACACTGGAGATCCTCAAGGGTAGTAGTGAGAAGGGTAGTATCATCTGCATACCGCAAATTGCTTAGCTGCCATCCTCCAATTGACAGTCCACCATTCCAGTTGTTAAGGGCATTTCTTCAATGCAACCTTGACGCACCCCCTGTCCAAGCGAGAACCAGTCACTGTTTCCTTTCTCTGTATGTACACAGGCAAGTTGGCCATCATATAGGTTCTTGATTATATGCACAAGATGGGATGGAACTCCAAGTGCCAGCAGGCCTTTCCACAAAGCACCGTATCTTACACAGTCAAACGCCTTAGCATAATCAATGAAGCACAGAAATGCGGTCCTTTGAAATTCATTACATTTCCCTATGATCTGACGAATGTTGGCAATATGGTCTCTGGTACCCCTTCCTCTTCTGAATCCGGCCTGCTCTGGCCTGTTCTCTCTCAAGGTGTTGTCTGAGTCTCTCATTCAGGATGTGCAGCAGGATATTACTTGCATGAGGTATTAGTGCTATAGTTCGATTATTTTTACATTCACTGGTGTCGCCTTTCTTTGGAAGTGTCAAGAAAACAGATTTTTTTTTTCCAGTCCTCTGGCCAGACTTTTGTGCGCCAGATCTTGTTACAAAGCTGTAACATAATTCTGATTCCATTGTCACCAGTGCTCTTCAGCAGCTCACCAGTATTTTAGTGGCTGGCTGGTATTAAAGTTTATAATTCTACGATAAGTTTATTAAACAAGCAAATATTTTGAAATAGTGGGTTGCATTTCAAAGAGTAAATCTTTGCAACGACAATTTTTAACTAACATCAAATGTCATGCATGTATGTGGGCGTACAGCACTATCGTTAGCAGGTCTAATTTTAAAGATATTCAGAGTTATTAAAGTTCAAAATTCTTCGATAAGTTTAATAAACAAGCGAATATTTTGAAATAGTGGGTTGCATTTCAAAGAGAAAGACTTTGCAAAGATATTTATTAAACAACATCAAATGTCATGCATGTGTGTGGGCGTTCAGCACTACCATTAGCAGGTCTAATTTTAAAGATATTCTCAGTTATTAAAGTTCAAAATTCTTCGATAAGTTTAATAAACAAGCGAATATTTTGAAATAGTTGGTTGCATTTCAAAGAGGAAATCTTTGCAAAGACAATTATTAAACAACATAAAATGTCATGCATGTAGGTAGGCGTACAGCATTATCATTAGTAGTTGTATTGAAGTCTAATTTTAAAGATATTCAGAGGGAAAGTGAAAGTCAGTTTTGACACATGAAGTATATGTACAGATATTGTTAGCAACGCCATTGATGTGAATTTCATAAGGGCGGCAGCCATGTCCAAGTGTCTGGTGAATAAAATAAGGTGTGGTATTGTTAATTTTTACTCCGTTCTCTGTTTTATGACAATCACATAACTGGTATTAAATGGTGTAAAGGGACAATGCTGCACCTGACACAAACTATAACATATCGTATATAATCCTTTCCTAAAATGCTCGTAATTATAGATGATGAATGCTGTTTTAATCAATGTAAACTCCTCGTTAGGAAAATATCTTTTATTCGCCTTTTTCGAATATGTCGTGATATATTGATATTGTTTCTCTTTCCGCAAGCGATACCTCGTTTGTAGCAATTGCTTGTTAAGTAAGTAGCCACCTGCTTGTGAATAATATGGGGAGGTCTCATTTAAAATGTGCCAAGTTCACCATCATTTCGTGCTCAAAAGAACCACACTGTCGTATTAAAGTGTCACATGTAGCTGAGCACTGAAACAAGTGCTAGCAACCAATTAAGTATCATTGTCAAGATGAATACATCAGCTTTCTAATGATGTGCAACACACCATAAACATTGTAACGAATTATACGAAAGATAGGTGATTAAAAACAATTTTAGAACTTTTTGATGGGTTTATTTTGATTTCCAAGAGACTTTTAGAAAGCTCTAAAGAACTCCATTTTAATTGTGTACTTGAAAAACCGAAATACTCTACATTATTGAGTCAGATATCAATGTTTCATCTGTAGGAAATAAAAACTCTAATTTGGAAGCCTGCACTTAAATTTATGCTTTTTTGTTTGTTTATCTTTTGTGTTTATTATGAAAATATATTTACAGACACTTAAAAATACTTAAAAAGATATTTAAAATACAATACTGATGTAATTCAGAATACCTAGGTTTTAAACCATTCTAAAGCAAGTTCGTATCATATTGTAATCATTCAATAGCAGAAATAGTGGTATTAGACCCAAAATACCCCAAAATGTCTAAGAACTAGAAAGAATGTGAAATATTTCATATTCTATTCACATTTCAATACCGAGTCATGTTTTATTGACACTAACAACTAATTTTTCAAAATAAATTTTACAATTTTGAATAAGTTTTTGCAGTGGACCAGTTGCCCCATACCCCTTCGGACCACTTGCCCCATTAAATTAGTCAGCACTTTGTCGAGATGAAACATTATTCAAGAACGCCTGTGACGTAATAAATGTTACGCCAAAATGTTTTAAAACATACCACCATTTGTCATAATAATCAATAACTTCAAAACATTTGAGAACAAAAAGACATAACTGCATTTTAATTTTAAGCCATTACGCAGTTTTCTGTAGCCAGCGAGTATCTTTGAATTCGCAATTATAACGGGCGTTCGGGTCCTACAAGTAGACAAGTGTCTTTAGATAAAATAAGAAATTGTATAATTTGTTACATTACCCAGAACTTGCTTGATGATGCCTTGGAATTCGCATCCAGATTCACTACAATTTCGGACCGTGACAGAGATATAATCAACCACGCTAAGACGACACTGCTTTTCCACGACAACTCTCCATGGCACAAATCAAGACCTCCCCACCAATTTGATGTCACTATGGGATCTTATGATGGAGCCGAAACTTGTGAACTTGTAGGCACATATCTCCTCCACAACATTAAACATATGTTTGACAACGTGGGACTATACAGAGACGATGGGCTAGCAATACTACGCAATCACTCACAACCCCAGGCAAACAGGGTCGCGAAGCAGCTCATCGCAGAATTCAAGAAATATGGACTCAAGATAACAGTCGACCAAGGATTAAAAACCACCAACTTCCTGGACGTCACATTCAACCTGAACGATGGCTCGTATCGCCCATACACTAAACCCAACAACCACACCCATTATGTCAACAAGAAATCTAATCATCCTATGAATGTTATCAACACCATACCTGCATCTGTCAACCAAAGACTTTCGAATATATCAAGTGATGAAAACCAATTCAACGCCACTAAATCCCCCTACCAAGAAGCCCTTAATGCCGCTGGACACGAACATGCACTCAAATTTGATGCCACCCTCAACAGCTCTTCTAACACACGCAAACGCAGTCGTAACATCATATGGTTCAATCCCCCGTTCAGTAAACATGTGTCTACTAATGTTGGCAGAAAGTTCCTGCACCTCATAGACAAACATTTTCCAAAGGGGAATCCTCTAAACAAAATCTTTAACCGGAACAATGTTAAAGTTAGTTATAGCTGCATGGACAACATGAGCAAAATCATCAACTCACACAATAAATCTGTCCTCCGTGAACCCACCCCAACCCCAAACAAAACTTGCAACTGCAGGAAACCCCAAGACTGCCCCCTTGCTGGTAATTGTCAGACTAAATCCGTGATTTACCAGGCAACAGTCACCACCACTACAGACCAAGACTCCAAATTGTACATTGGATTATGTGACACTACATTCAAAAAAAGGTGGGACAATCACAAATCATCATTCAAACTGGACCACAAAAGGAAGCAAACCGCACTCAGCAAACATGTTTGGAAACTCAAGGACAACAACATGGATTTCAACATTACATGGTCAATCCTCAAACATTCAAATTCCTATTCTAATGTCTCTAAACGCTGCCAACTATGCCTGTGGGAAAAGTATTTCATCATTACCGCGGACAAATCTATAACTCTAAACACTAAATCTGAACTAATCAGTAAATGTCGCCATGCCAATGCCTCATAATACCCAATCTACCTGTCTTCCACCCCCATTGATCATGTAGTTAATTGTATGTACATTGTATTATGCTTTGTCATGACTTCCCTCTTGAGTGCTTTAATCCATACACTTATCTATTACACTCAGTTGACTCACAATTGATCATATTTTGTAACACTTTGCTTTGTGTGCATCCATCCATATCTCTTGATATACCTAATGTTTTTCTATAGGGTCATGTGTTTTAAGCTCGCCTCCTTTCGCGTTACACACGGATTTTGGCTTTCACGACATGATTTTAACTTTACACATTTATATTTGCTTGTATACCCCCCTGAGGTAGTAAAAGTATATATTTTCTGAAGGGAAATTTCATGAGGAAACCAAATATGCCATTAAAATTATAGTACGAATAAGAACTAAAATGGTATGATCGGAAATGTTCGGAAAAATATCAGAGTTTTTAATTTTTAATTCTAGATCCATATATTTTTTATACCTACCCCTATCATTATTTACTTTACATATTTGAATTCCTCATGAAATTACCCATTAGATGATAAATAATTGTTAAAGTTACTACGTCGGTATGGTAATTATACCGGCTAGTGAATATCTCCAATTTTTATTTTATATATTTTTAGAATTTTCAAAAATATTTGTTTAAGGATGAACCCTTCCCTGATATAAACTGCATTTCTGAATTCCTCTAGTTACAAGCTTTCCAAAAATGTATACTTTTGCTATCATAGGTTGAAAACTTTTTCTGTTATTGTCATTTTTATAAATCCGGTAAATTGAGGCTGATTATTCATGTTTACTGTGTAGCGAATAGGAAGAAAGCTGATGTTCATTGTCTTATCCATAATTAATTAGTTGTTACAAATAGTTGACAAGTCTGTTGAACCACATACTTAAAGACTACTAATTATCCTTTAAAATGGGACCAGAATGGTGTTTGTAAGATTAGGAGATGACTAGTTATTGTAAAAAGAACAAAACATGGGATTATCCCCATTGAGTTTGTACAGGCGGCACCCCTTCCAGAAACACCCCTTCCAGCACCACCCCTGGTTCCCAAACATCAAACAGCTGTATCTCCCATTCTGTATTAGCTATACCAATGCCATTTTGCAGGCAGATAGCTTGTTATTAGGGCTTTAAAATGATACCAAATTTGTTGAGATAGCTTTTGTGGTTTTACAAATATTTGAGGAAAATTACAGCATGAAACTAAAAAATATAACGGCACCACCCTACTGGGAGGCGAGTTCATAACACGTGACCATAGTAAGTCTCTCATTCACCTGATGAGCCTTTGGGCGAAACAGACTGTTGTGAAATAAATATGGAGTAAATTTATTTGTGTTCTTCTTCCCCGTATATTATTGCTCTCCGAAAGGATTGAGCACTCTACGTGACGAAAGAAGACATGCAACTCTCCTTGTATAATTTGTTATATGCAAATTCATAAACTAATAACTCTACCAAATGAATACCCGATATAATGAGTTAAGTTGAAGCATTCTTTAAATGATAATTTTGATCGCAAATCCAAACCACCAATGTCCCAAGTAAGCAACATGCGCCTGTTTACGGTTGTTACAGCCACAACCTATGGTTTTAATCATATTTCGAAAAATCCCTGAGCACACTACGATATAGCACCTATCAAATGCAATATGCACTTAGCATCTTAAGATGACTCTACTGCATGTATATATTTACTGTTGCATATCTATAAATCATATAAAGTTCCTTAAACATGATCTAAACCCATCTTCATAAATCGCCCATACTATCTGTGAATTTTCAATAAGTCACTCAAGGAGGTGGCTTCAAAGATCTGGAGAATATCACATGTGTAAATACCCTAAAGTTGTAAATGTTTTGGAATGTAGAAGGTAAGGCTATATGTCAAGTTTCAACATATAAGTCGTACTGTTCCAAAGAAAGCAGTATGCCCATACAATTACAAAATCCTTCATTTCGGACCAGTTGCCCCATATTCCCCTACAGTGTTGGTAAAACCGAAACCAGTTTTGGAAAAAGGTGCATCCGCCATCTTGGATCCGCCATTTTGGGGAAACAAAAACAAAAACCTGTCCTCATCCTCCTTTTTTCAAAAAGTTAGGACGAGAAACTAGTGGGTTTTTTCACTTGGCCTAAAGTGAATACCATACGGAGGACCTCTCAACAGTGTGTGATCAACCATGTAATTACCTCCAATCAAGATATGACGTTAACTACCGGGGGATGTCAGTCAATCATGCTGTACGGATGCGTGACTAAAGTTGTCCTTTCTTTTTACGCGTAATAATTCATGATTCTAATGACAATTCACCATAATATGACGATATTTCCTCTCCAATTTGATACCCTTAAACGAGTAAAATACCGACATGATTCGGATAAATTACTCTGTTTCTTGTTCTTGGAAATGGTCGATATTAGAGGTTTTTAGACACTTTTACCCGTTAATACGCGTTAATACTCGCATAACGTCGTATATTGGTCACGAATGCTCATAGTATAAAAGTTGACTGGCCCCGGGCGTTTACGTCATGTTTCTATAATCATTGATACGTAATTGTTTTCATTATATTACTTCACACTGGTGAGATTCCTATATTATGTTTGTCTCAACTCATGGTAGTCGATACCGGCCATTGACAGTCGCCGTATTCATTGCACTGTGCGTTTATATTCTTGCAAACTTTACTTTGTTGGTAACATTGAGCAAAATTTGTTGAATGAGTTATAAATGTGTGTGTGAGCTAAATACATCATCGTTAGGTGGTCTATTTTGAAATATTGTCAATACGAAGAACAGTTTTGAAATTTATTGCAGTCATTTATGTGCATAATCTTAATTTGTAGGTAATTATTTAAAAACTTCAAGATTTGTGTCACAATCAAATAATTAGAATTCATACACTCTTAGTTGTGTAGAACCAATCAGAAATAAATAAATAAAAATACGCGGAGTGCGTTGAAAGTGTCTAATGCACCACGCGTGCGCGCCGTTCAATATCGTACCACCCGCTTTGTTTTGATTCGTTGTTCAGACACCGCGGGTTCGCCGATTTCACTGCGGGTGTTAGCAAACTTGTTAACACGTTTTTATTCTTATAATAATGTTTTATATCATATAATATAATATAAAGCAGTTTACCAACCCACGGTGTTTACAATAGACAATAATTATAACAAACAAATATTAACAACCACCGGCGAATGTCCCAACGAAAAATAAGCAAGGACATTCACCGGCGGGGATTTGAACCCCGATAATATATGATAGAAAACATTATTATACGTTTTTATTCGTTATTACATAGATCAAAATTATGTTCAAATTGTGAATTTTGATTCGTATAGTGTCGTGGATGAATTAGGCCAATACATGCGTATGTTTTGTTTCTCGAAAATTAGAAAAATCAATGCACTTGCGCAAATGTTGATATGCTCACAATATCTCTCCCCTGCGGGGTCGTGCCATTATTCGCACATCAACATCAGCGCGCGTGCATTGATTTGTCTAATTTCTCACGACATAACACATACACAATTATTGACCTATAATTAATATTTAAGCGGTATTTTGTTTGCATTATATTATCATACACATAGGCCTACTCCATTGACTAAATCCAACTTGAATCACCATTTTTGTTGACCCAAACTACGTATTACACGCAACTCTAATGTTGGTGTCCTGACTCTTATGAATAATGATTGAAAGTCTCTGATGTACATATTGTACCTACTATTTGCTGTAGGATTATAATACACCAAACGTGTGCCCCCGTGAAGTGACGCAATATGTTATCAAATGCTAAACCTTTGATTTCACGTACACAGCCATTCCCTTTAAGGATATTGAATTATTATTCAAGTGAATATATTATGTAACCCGATCCCACGAAAATCAATAATAAACATAAGGATTTTCAAGTGAGATTTTGGATTTTGAAGTACAACAGATAAGGCTAATGAATACTAAAATGTGATAAAATTTGTAAATGCAGTAATTCAAATAAAATCTGAAATAAAATCTGATATTTTCCCCACTTTTCCTGGTTCGTGGGAGTACGTCTCATATAATGTATTTATTACTTGTTCTTGTGAAGAAACATATCCGAAGGGAAAACATAGCCTACCTTTTTTCTTCCAATTACACCCTTGTTGATTACGCACTCTTAACTGATGCATTGGAGTCTTGATGCATTGCACCTGGAATACTCGTACCGCGATACCATGCATAGTAATGCCATAGTTTATCTAAAAATAAAATTTGTAAATGCAGTAATTCAAATAAAATCAGATATAAAATCTGATATTTTCCCCACTTTTCCTGGTTCGTGGGAGTACGTCTCATATAATGTATTTATTACTTGTTCTTGTGAAGAAACATATCCGAAGGGAAAACATAGCCTACCTTTTTTCTTCCAATTACACCCTTGTTGATTACGCACTCTTAACTGATGCATTGGAGTCTTGATGCATTGCACCTGGAATACTCGTACCGCGATACCATGCATAGTAATGCCATAGTTTATCTAAAGAAAAATCTTTGATTGCGCATTGACGATGTCTTTGAGGATACTGATTAGAGTATATGAAGTTTTTCCGAATCCTCTAACGCAGACCCTTGCGTAGGTTTGTTTTAATGTCAGTACTTATTTTATTCTGGTGTTTCTAGTCTCCCCTCTGGCACCTTCACGACTAAGTGATCCAGAGGGCGTCATCCTCAACATCCGATGACGTCATCAAGAAACAGTCTAGAAACAATAGCTCTGGATCAAACACAATCCACCGAGGAAGACAACAAACTAAAATTCATACAGTCCCTAATTTTGTTTAGACGAATCCTTTTCTAACTGACATACGGTAGTTTTCTATACGTGGAACAGTGAGTCTAATACAGATGTCAACGGAAAAGCGAAGTAGATGTCTAAATATTAATGCGCCATTAAACATCGACCTGATGAAGATTGATGCAATATCGCGAGACACCAGATATATGGTGGACCTATAGGGAAAACAATCCATGTTTTATTCACCTAAGTTCACGGCATTCGACAAGATGTAGAATCCTTATAACAGCCTTGGGAATAATGTATCATCCTTTGATATGTGTGATCCAACACCTACATAGCATCTACAATGGATCCTATCTATTGCTGTATGCTTTTAATTTGTTTATATACCGCCATATTGTGTCTTGCCATCTTTGAAATGTGCACACCTCAAATGTCTATTTTTAAAAATAGGGTAAGGACAACAATTTCGAGATACGAATTTGTCCTTTCCGCCGCATTTAAACATTTTAAAGACTATACAGAAAAACCGCAGAAAATGAAAAGATCCATTGCCTAAAATATCTGAATTTGAAATGGAAAGGGGACATTTCTTCGGGGGTTTTCATCAGAGACGATGAAAGTACCTATTTTGCAGGTTATCCTCGTAAATTCTCATCGACGCGTTGAGGAGGTGTGTATACTAGGCTTAATTAGATCTCATGCACCCACGACCATCATTTAGGGGTGGGTGCATTTTCTAGCTGCCATCCACTTTCGGCCCGGTGTGGAAGGAGCCACTCGCCCTGGAGCCATAGTCCGGCCTCCATAGACACACACGGAATGGAGCGTGAAACTAGTGTTGCGTGTAGAGATACTTTACTGTGCAGGGCGGACTATGGTTCATGCATCACTCGTGATCTTTTTACACCGGGTAGAGGATTTTGGACACGCCATCGATTGTATATGGGCGATTCCATGAAAATGTGACGGAGCAAAAAAACTGAAAATTGCTCCAAAATATTTATTTTTACCTCTATGTTGTTCAAAGCTCATGCAAAGGTTCAGGAAAAATTGTTACAACATTTGGCTAATGTTTACTATGTATGAAAAAATTCTACTTTTCTTACCCCCAAAATGGTAACACGTGTTACCGGAGCAACACTTTTTTGAAAATATTTACTTTATTGATTTGGTTTTAATTTACGCCACTTATAATTTTAATTCTACTAGTTAGGCCCTATTTAAAAATAATAAACAATTAGATAAATTCATAACCACCACTCTACAATAGGCCATCAAAATGTCGTAACGCGTGTTACCAAGCTCATATTCAGGAAAACGTGCTAAAACCTCAATTTTTCAAGTGTTATTTATCACTATTTATGGTTAATATGTTAGTTCAATTGCCAAAGTCAAAATTAATTTTAATTTAGAAATATAATAAAGCATCTAAGACTAGTAAATTATGGCTGGACAAAGTGTAACGCGTGTTACCGTAACACGTGTTACCGACTATTTTGCATTTTACAAAAATGTGAGAACTTTAATTCTTGTTATTATTCTAGTTTTATAAACCTTATAAAGGTACTTGCTTACAGTATTGACCAATTGATTGTAGGTTGGTTAGTTGAAATACACAAGCAAAACAAAGTTGGGATTTTCTTTTAGTGCGTCTTTTTTCGTAACGCGTGTTACCGATATTCGGAGCGGTCTTACATTAACATGAGCTAATATTTCACATTGGTGTTAGCATGAGGATCTAGCCTTAAGTCTTGGGTATTACAATACAAAAGATGAAAACTTCATTCAAATTACTTTTACAGTTATAGAGTGGAGAATAAAGAATGGCGCGCTTAAATGTAACGCGTGTCACCGTGGAATCGCCCATATATTTACTAAGTCTGTCCCTGCTTATCTTCATCATCGCCATTGATGGTTATCTCAGCAGGCGCATGGTTACATGTACTGTATGAAATAGTCCATCCCCTAATTCTCCCTGAGCAATATTCAACAAATATTAAAGGATGCTTAATCATCTACCAGGTCTTCATTGCCTCGAGTTACCACCGTAATCATAATAAAGAGGGCGATTTATTTTCAGTGTTGCTAAGCTTCTGCGCTATCTGTTGAAATCAGTTTACTCCGATGTTGGGTCTGGGCTGCTGGAACAATGAAATTGACTTTTTGAGTGCTGTGTAGTGTAGTAGGATAAAGTGGGTCGGTCGTTAATTGGTCCTTCGAGCAAAGGGGCCGAACTTTAGTTGAGATATACCTGAAACTGCTGAAAGTTGCTATGTTGGCATTTACCCGTGCATTCTTTTTCGAATAATTTAATCTAGAAATCTAATTTTATACAAAAGGAACAAAATTAATCAAGAACACTATCTTTCGCTTTGATGATACGCCGCATCTTTTTGACTATCTTGTCTTCATCTATCTACAGTATGAAAGGAATCTGGGTGCCCGCTCGCGTACTGTTTTTGCCGATCCATTTCAGAACGAATACATAGTATTAGTATGCACCTATCTATCATAATACTATTTTGGCGAGTCTGTCCGTCCAGTGCCTTTGGGTGCAGATTCCTGCCGATCTGCCTATGCAATCGCAATGAAAAGGGATCTTCGCCCCACGTAGACAACAAACTGTTGCTACGCGCCCGCGTATAAACATATAAACAAAACAAAACATGGCGCACGTGGTTGCCGCCGCACGCGTAATGGCGCAGACTGTAAGGTGCGTACGCGTTCGTGGCGCAAACTGGGTCTTTTCATGGGGCGGGTAAAAGGAAGCCGTCCGGTGGCTAACAAAGAGAGAAAAGGCCAGGGGGTGGGGGGTACTGGAATAGTGAAGTGGGTAGGGGTGTGCGGCTGGGCAGTCTGTAAACAGGGGCTTACCGAACTGAACGGGCACCAAAAACAGGGGCTTACCGAACTGAACGGTCGCCGAAATTGGGGTCTTAGAGAACTGAATTCTTATACAAAATCGTGTCTTATAAACTGAATTTTAGGCAAAATGTTGCCTTATGAACTGAACGGGCACCAAAAACAGGGGCTTACCGAACTGAACGGTCGCCGAAATTGGGGTCTTAGAGAACTGAATTCTTATACAAAATTGTGTTTTATAAACTGAATTTTAGGCAAAATGTTGCCTTATGAACTGAATTTGGGATCTAAGGGAACTGCCAATGGATGAAAAGGGGGTCTTATGGAACTGCTAGTGGATGAAAAGGGGGTATTACGGAGCGGCCGAAAGGCGTGAAAAAGGGGTCTTGACAGCCGCACATACCCGTATGGCCAATATACGTGAGTAATACCCCCCCCCCCCCCCCCCCCCCCGGGGAAAAATGACTCCAATTAACTTTAACTCCCAGGCGTGTTTTTGTATGAGTTAAACTATATGCATATGATCAGGAGGTAAAAAGGGTTAGATGGCGGGTTAGGGTTAATAAAGGAACTGGGAGCGTAAACCGTAGGCCTTCATCCAGGAACACATTATGTGTTAAACATGTTATTGTTAAAGTGATTGCGAATTGCGGTGGTATGATGTCAGTGCCTCAACATCCCATCGCGGACCCATCTATGCGCGCAGGCCACAACGGGCCCTCATCATGCCTATCATGGGATGTCTTTATATGGTACAATAAAAGTGCGTATTGAATATTGTGCACCAAGTTCCGGGATGAGCGTCCAATATTCAAAAAAATTTGCCGTCCAATATTTTTAGTGCGGCGCAGAAGATGTGCGCGTGAGTACATACGCAGGAGGCCAATTCGGGCTAACTTATTTAATTTTATCAAAACAGTCTGTTATATAAATAATAATAATATATAATATTGATTGTCTCAAAGCCATTCAATATTATATAAATATCATGTTTTTAGGCTTAAGATACCGACATATTGGACATATATTTATGGTATACTAGAGTTTTTGTTTCAATTGTACCGGTCAGGATAACAGACTTCGCTTTTATCTTACTAGTAAATTCAAATTATTCTCATAGAATAAAGTAATGAAAATTTTAAAATAGTGCGTTAAATATCAGAAGGGAAATCATTGCAAAGACAATTATTATACAACATCAAATGTCAAGCACATAGGCTATAGCACTAGCATTAGCAGTTATTTTGAAGTATAATTTAAAGCACAAGTCATTTTCAACACATGAAGTATTATAATGTACAGATATTTATAGCAGCACCTTATTTATTTAACGTATATTTCATAAGGGCGGCAGCCACGTCCAGTTGTATAATCTACAAGTGTCTTTTGAATAAAATATTCATTAAGGTTTAAACTGGTATTGAAAGGGAACTACACCTGACACAAAATATCGCATATCCTGTATAATACATTCGTTAAGTTTACTCAATACAATTATCTACGTTTTAATCCATCTCTTCATTTTAAGATCACTAACATTCTACGTATCCCTGTTCCAGCGCTCCCATTAAAGATCACCGTAATAATCTGTGTTTCCCTGTTCCAGCGCTCCCTTTAAAGATTACCGTAATAATCTTCGTTTCCCTGTTCCAGCGCTCCCTTTACAGATCACGTAATAACCTATGTTTCCCTGTTCCCTCTAAAGATCACGTAATAATCTATGTTTCCCTGTGCCAGGGCTCCCTTTAAAGATCACCTAATAATCTATGTTTCCTTGTTCCAGCACTCCCTTTAATGATCACGTAATAATCTATGTTTCCCTGTTCCAGCGCTTCCTTTAAAGATCACGTAATAATCTGTTTCCCTGTTCCAGCGCTCCCTTTGAAGATCATGTAGTAATCTATGTTTCCCTGTTCCAGCGCTCCCTTTTAAAGATCACGTAATAATCTATGTTTCCCTGTTCCAGCGCTCCCTTTAAAGATAACCTAATTAATATACCTGTTCTAGCGCACCCTTTAAAGATTACTCATAGATAAACCCGTGTATTTTGATGTCCAATGGAATCGTGATGTTTCTTATTTGGAAAGCCAGCATACACTACAGTATGTCTGATAAGATTATGCTGGATTGTTGAATAATACTGGTGTACCCACAAGAAAAGGTTTCAGGAACCTAATTTGGTTGGAAGGGTGCACGTCTTGCCGCCAGACTTTATTTAACAACCAATATGTATTTCTGTGCCAACCTACTCATTCCGATGGAGAAAGAAATTTAAAAAAATAAGAAAAAAAATTGTGTTCTAATTGTTTTTGTTTTTTTGCAGGTCAATTATTGTCCTGGGTCAAAGAGGACACTCAATGATCGCCGCATGCATATTTCACAGTTTAATGTATTTTAGTACAATTAATCCTTATATCGTCAGATTTATTTGAACAATATCCCTTCATAAATTAATATTACTCAAAGTCGTATTCTAGATTAATATATTTCTAAGAAAGAGTTAAATCTCTTAATGGGATGGACTGAGCAGCTTCTGTAAGCTTCATCCATTAATACTTTAGAGTGCTGTTTTGAGATTAACTATTTATTATGATTATAACAACAACACGTTGTCCGGCTAGCTGCACAGTGCTTTAAAAAGGTAGTTTTCACCTCCTTTGCCTGAAGGTGGCGACATGTTTTCGACTTACGTAAAGGTCCTTGTTATTTGGTCAACGATAAAGCGAACACCTTATATTTTCTGTCTAGATATAAAATTACATCATGTTATCATGTTTTAGCAACTAGTGTCGCAAGATATTTCGAGACGTAAGTCTATCTTTCACTGAGATGGTGACGACTATCGTTTGCTTTTGCTATCAACACATTACGTCTTCAAAATCAGAGATCATTATGTTCAATCTTTACATCGTTACATCGCTCATTTAATGTTATTTGTTGTGTTGCTAGTTCAGTTTCAAAACTTAACTATTTCGTTAAAAATTATTTCTTATTTTATTTGGGCTTAATTTGGTTGTTCTGCTTTTCTTTCAAACTATAGATTTGCCTCTAAATCTAAATTGATTTTAAGAATCCTCATATTAATAGCATAATTAATATTCGTGACAACTTATGGCAACAACGAAAGTTCCATATATTTCATTGCGACTCATCCTTTTATGAATTGCATGAAAAGCTTGTGTTTCGGTATTTTTTTGCTGTTTTCTCTAGGCAACTAAATGAATAAATCAAATATACATACATACATGTATATGAATCATTCAATAATATCAAAACGATTGAACAACCGACACCAAAGAAGAGCCCCAGATTTGTTACCAATATCGTATAATAGTTCAACTCACAACCGATATTATCATTTATCATATTATCTGCAAAAAGTGAAAAAATTCACTAACGATTTGCTCATGATGCAACACAAATGTATTTGTATCAAGCTACCGTCCGTGGCAAGATGTTATTTAAAACAAGCAACTATTCTTGCCTAGTGAATGTCCGTCGTATTTCCAGGCGCAATTGAAGATAATCTCTTTTTAAATCATGTTCATAAGAACGAATAATAACACTCTCAAATCATCCTTTGATGCATGAACAAAAGGACACTGAAACATTAATGATAGTTGACATTTACAATCTAGTAAAAGTACCACCAAATGGTTGGCAGGATATTCAGTTGCTATCAAATAACACATTTATGTCTCCTTCATGTTTTCAACCAATTTCAAGTTTCCGGAATACCACGTGATCAACTTAATTTACAGCGTCGTCACGATTTCCATGTTTTGACCAGGCTTGATAAAAGGCGCTCTTTCATCTACGGGATATTGTTGTAAACTATCAAATTTCACCTTAATGTTAGTTTGCATAAACAAGCATTTTCATCATGCATCAGTCTGGATTTAATGGTTAAATCAATAATGGTCTTGTCAATAAAACTCGTTAATATCAATAAAAAAATGAAGTACGCGTGCAGGGTATTGACATTTATAATGTTTTCGTCGTGTATTCTATTTCGATTCAATTAATCCAGGCATCAGATTGTCATCAACTAAACGAAACCAATGTGCTAAGGTCGAAATAGCACAATGAACGTTTGATAGAGATCATTATATCCAAACGTATTATCTCGTGTTATCGGTGGTTAAGATTTAAAAGATACATGTATGTTTATATAAAGAGAATCGAACCCTTAGAGGGTATCATTGGTATATTAGTCTGTCTGTCTGGTACGCCTCCGTCATGTCTGATAGTTCGTGACTTTCAAGATGGCTCTCCACTGTTGTCGTTCAGCAGCTAGTTTGTATACCCCTGTTAGAGGTTGTCCAGTAAGATCTTTGATTCTGTCCATCCACCTTGCTCTAGGTCGTCCGCGTCTTCTTGAGCCTTCAATTTTCCCCTGCATAAGGACCTTTTCAGGCAGTTGTCCTGACGTCTGGCTATGTGACCGAAGTAGCTGAGAGTCTGGCGATTGACTGAGTCGAGTAGTCTATTCTTCACACCAATATCATGTAGTACGCTAATATTTGTACGTTTAGCAACCCAGGGGATTTTGAGCATTTTCAGCCAGCACCAGTTCAAATGCATTTATCCTATCACGGTCTGCCTTGGTGAGTGACCATGTTTCACAGGAATAGGTGGCTATGGGGAAAACAAGTGCTCAAACAAGGCGCACTTTTGTTGATTTGGTGACTTCTCTATCTGCCCAAATTATGGAGAGATTTGCCATGGCAGATCTAGCCATTGTCAGGCGTCTTCTAATTTCTTGCTTACAGCTGCCATCCGTGGTGATAAGTGCTCCAAGAAAGTTGAACTGTGTTATTTGCTCAACTTCCTTCCCATCTACCATCAAAGGGTCAGTTGGCTGGACTCCACCAATGATCATGATTTTGGTTATAGCAACATTAAGACGTAGACCCATAGCCTCACTCTCGTGTTTCACTTTTTCAAGAACACACTGGAGATCCTCAAGGGTAGTGGTGAGAAGGATAGTATCATCTGCATACCGCAAATTGCTTAGCTGCCATCCTCCAATTGACAGTCCACCATTCCAGTTGTTAAGGGCATTTCTCATGATGTATTCGGCATACATGTTGAAAAGTGTAGGCGAGAGAATGCAACCTTGACGCACCCCCTGTCCAAGCGAGAACCAGTCACTGTTTCCTTTCTCTGTATGTACACAGACAAGTTGGCCATCATATAGGTTCTTGATTATATGCACAAGATGGGATGGAACTCCAAGTGCCAGCAGGCCTTTCCACAAAGCACCGTATCTTACACAGTCAAACGCCTTAGCATAATCAATGAAGCACAGAAATGCGGTCCTTTGAAATTCATTACATTTCCCTATGATCTGACGAATGTTGGCAATATGGTCTCTGGTACCCCTTCCTCTTCTGAATCCGGCCTGCTCTGGAGGGAGTTCTCTCTCAAGGTGTTGTCTGAGTCTCTCATTCAGGATGTGCAGCAGGATATTACTTGCATGAGGTATTAGTGCTATAGTTCGATTATTTTTACATTCACTGATGTCGCCTTTCTTTGGAAGAAAACCTTTTTTTTTCCAGTCCTCTGGCCAGACTTTTGTGCGCCAGATCTTGTTACAAAGCTGTAACATAATTCTGATTCCATTGTCACTAGTGCTCTTCAGCAGCTCACCAGTATTTTAGTGGCTGGCTGGTATTAAAGTTTATAATTCTACGATAAGTTTAATAAACAAGCAAATATTTTGAAATAGTGGGTTGCATTTCAAAGAGTAAATCTTTGCAACGACAATTTTTAACTAACATCAAATGTCATGCATGTATGTGGGCGTACAGCACTATCGTTAGCAGGTCTAATTTTTTAGATATTCAGAGTTATTAAAGTTCAAAATTCTTCGATAAGTTTAATAAACAAGCGAATATTTTGAAATAGTGGGTTGCAATGCAAAGAGAAAGACTTTGCAAAGACATTTATTAAACAACATCAAATGTCATGCATGTGTGTGGGCGTTCAGCACTACCATTAGCAGGTCTAATTTTAAAGATATTCTCAGTTATTAAAGTTCAAAATTATTCGATAAGTTTAATAAACAAGCGAATATTTTGAAATAGTTGGTTGCATTTCAAAGAGGAAATCTTTGCAAAGACAATTATTAAACAACATCAAATGTCATGCATGTAGGTAGGCGTACAGCATTATCATTAGCAGTTGTATTAAAGTCTAATTTTAAAGATATTCAGAGGGAAAGTGAAAGTCAGTTTTGACACATGAAGTATATGTACAGATATTGTTAGCAACGCCATTGATGTGAATTTCATAAGGGCGGCAGCCATGTCCAAGTGTCTGGTGAATAAAATAAGGTGCGGGATTGTTAATTTTTACTCCGTTCTCTGTTTTATGAGAATCACATAACTGGTATTAAATGGTGTAAAGGGACAATGCTGCACCTGACACAAACTATAACATATCGTATATAATCCTTTCCTAAAATGATCGTAATTATAGATAATGAATGCTGTTTTAATCAATGTAAACTCCTCGTTAGGAAATATCTTTTATTCGCCTTTTTCGAATATGTCGTGATATATTGATATTGTTTCTCTTTCCGCAAGCGATACCTCGTTTGTAGCAATTGCTTGTTAAGTAAGTAGCCACCTGCTTGTGAATAATATGGGGAGGTCTCATTTAAAATGTGCCAAGTTCACCATCATTTCGTGCTCAAAAGAACCACACTGTCGTATTAAAGTGTCACATGTAGCTGAGCACTGAAACAAGTGCTAGCAACCAATTAAGTATCATTGTCAATATGAATACATCAGCTTTCTAATGATGTGCAACACACCATAAACATTGTAACGAATTATACGAAAGATAGGTGATTAAAAACAATTTTAGAACTTTTTGATGGGTTTATTTTTATGTCCAAGAGACTTTTAGAAAGCTCTAAATAACTCCATTTTAATTGTGTACTTGAAAAACCGAAATACTCTACATTATTGAGTCAGATATCAATGTTTCATCTGTAGGAAATAAAAACTCTAATTTGGAAGCCTGCACTTAAATTCATGCTTTTTTGTTTGTTTATCTTTTGTGTTTATTATGAAAATATATTTACAGACACCATTTAAAATACAATACTGATGTAATTCAGAATACCTAGGTTTTAAACCATTCTAAAGCAAGTTCGTATCATATTGTAATCATTCAATAGCAGAAATAGTGGTATTAGACCCAAAATACCCCAAAATGTCTAAGAACTAGAAAGAATGTGAAATATTTCATATTCTATTCACATTTCAATACCGAGTCATGTTTTATTGACACTAACAACTAATTTTCAAAATAAATTTTACAATTTTGAATAAGTTTTTGCAGTGGACCAGTTGCCCCATACCCCTTCGGACCACTTGCCCCATTAAATTATTCAGCACTTTGTCGAGATGAAACATTATTCAAGAACGCCTGTGACGTAATAAATTTTACGCCAAAATGTTTTAAAACATACCACCATTTGTCATAATAATCAATAACTTTAAAACATTTGAGAACAAAAAGACATAACTGCATTTTAATTTTAAGCCATTACGCAGTTTTCTGTAGCCAGCGAGTATCTTTGAATTCGCAATTATAACGGCGTTCGGGTCCTACAAGTAGACGAGTGTCTTTAGATAAAATAAGAAATTGTATAATTTGTTATATGCAAATTCATAAACTAATAACTCTACCAAATGAATACCCGATATAATGAGTTAAGTTGAAGCATTCTTTAAATGATAATTTTGATCGCAAATCCAAACCACCAATGTCCCAAGTAAGCAACATACGCCTGTTTACGGTTGTTACAGCCACAACCTATGGTTTTAATCATATTTCGAAAAATCCCTGAGCACACTACGATATAGCACCCATCAAATGCAATATGCACTTAGCATCTTAAGATGACTCTACTGCATGTATATATTTACTGTTGCATATCTATCAATCATATAAAGTTCCTTAAACATGATCTAAACCCATCTTCATAAATCGCCCATACTATCTGTGAATTTTCAATAAGTCACTCAAGGAGGTGGCTTCAAAGATCTGAAGAATATCACATGTGTAAATACCCTAAAGTTGTAAATATTTTGGAATGTAGAAGGTAAGGATATATGTCAAGTTTCAACATATAAGTCGCACTGTTCCAAAGAAAGCAGTATGCCCATACAATTACAAAATCCTTCATTTCGGACCAGTTGCCCCATATTCCCCTACAGTGTTGGTAAAACCGAAACTAGCTTTGGAAAAAGGTGCATCCGCCATCTTGGATCCGCCATTTTGGGGAAACAAAAACAAAAACCTGTCCTCATCCTCCTTTTTTCAAAAAGTTAGGACGAGAAACTAGTGGGTTTTTTCACTTGGCCTAAAGTGAATACCATACGGAGGACCTCTCGACAGTGTGTGATCAACCGTGTAATTACTTCCAATCAAGATACGGTATGACGTTAACTACCGGGGGATGTCAGTCAATCATGCTGTACGGATATGCGTGGCTAAAATTGTCCTATCTTTTTACGCGTAATAATTCATGATTCTAATAACAATTCACCATAATATGACGATATTTCCTCTCCAATTTGATACCCTTAAACGAGTAAAATACCGACATGATTCGGATAAATTACTCTTTTTCTCGTTCTTGGAAATGGTCGATATTAGAGGTTTCTAGACACTTTTACCCGTTAATACGCGTTAATACTCGCATAACGTCGTATACCGTATTGGTCACGAATGCTCATAGTATAAAAGTTGACTGGCCCCGGGCGTTTACGTCATGTTTCTATAATCATTGATACGTAATTGTTTTCATTATATTACTTCACACTGGCGAGATTCCTATATTATGTTTGTCTCAACTCATGGTAGTCGATACCGGCCATTGACAGTCGCCGTATTCATTGCACTGTGCGTTTATATTCTTGCAAACTTTACTTTGTTGGTAACATTGAGCAAAAATTGTTGAATGAGTTATAAATGTGTGTGTGAGCTAAATACATCATCGTTAGGTGGTCTATTTTGAAATACTGTCAATACGAAGAACAGTTTTGAAATTTATTGCAATCATTTATGCGCATAATCTTAATTTGTAGGTAATTATTTAAAAACTTCAAGATTTGTGTCACAATCAAATAATTAAAATTCATACACTCTTAAGGTGCGTTCATACTCGCGTCGTTGCGTATCGGTCGACGTCGACGGACAAAAGTTGACATTGCTTCAACTCGCGCACCGATGTCCGTCGATGTCGGCCGATGCGCAACGACGTGAGTATGAACGCACCTTTAGTTGTGTAGAACCAATCAGAAAGAAAGAAATAAAAATACGCGGAGTGCGTTGAAAGTATCTAATGCACCACGCGTGCGCGCCTTTCAATATCGTACCACCCGCTTTGTTTTGCTTCGTTGTTCAGACACCGCGGGTTCGCCGATTTCACTGCGGGTGTTAGCAAACTTGTTAACACGTTTTTATTCTTATAATAATGGTTTATATCATATATATAATATAATATAAAGCAGTTTACCAACCCACGGTGTTTACAATAGACAATAATTATAACAAACAAATATTAACAACCACCGGCGAATGTCCCAACGAAAAATAAGCAAGGACATTCACCGGCGGGGATTTGAACCCCGATAATATATGATATAAAACATTATTATACGTTTTTATTCGTTATTACATAGATCAAAATTATGCTCAAATTGTGAATTTTGATTCGTATAGTGTCGTGGATGAATTAGGCCAATACATGCGTATGTTTTGTTTCTCGAAAATTAGAAAAATCAATGCACTTGCGCAAATGTTGATATGCTCACAATATCTCTCCCCTGCGGGGTCGTGCCATTATTCGCACATCAACATCAGCGCGCGTGCATTGATTTGTCTAATTTCTCACGACATAACACATACACAATTATTGACCTATAATTAATATTTAAGCGGTATTTTGTTTGCATTATATTATCATACACATAGGCTTACTCCATTGACTAAATCAAACTTGAATCACCATTTTTGTTGACCCAAACTACGTATTACACGCAACTCTAATGTTGGTGTCCTGACTCTTATGAATAATGATTGAAAGTCTCTGATGTACATATTGTACCTAATATTTGCTGTAGGATTATAATACACCAAACGTGTGCCCCCGTGAAGTGACGCAATATGTTATCAAATGCTAAACCTTTGATTTCACGTACACAGCCATTCCCTTTAAGGATATTGAATTATTATTCAAGTGAATATAATATGTAACCCTATCCCACGAAAATCAATAATAAACATAAGGATTTTCAAGTGAGATTTTTGATTTATAAGTACAACAGATAAGGCTAATGAATACTAAAATGTGATAAAATTTGTAAATGCAGTAATTCAAATAAAATCAGAAATAAAATCTGATATTTTCCCCACTTTTCCAGGTTCGTGGGAGTACGTCTCATATAATGTATTTATTACTTGTTCTTATGAAGAAACATATCCGAAGGGAAAACATAGCCTACTTTTTTTCTTCCAATTACACCCTTGTTGATTACGCACTCTTAACTGATGCATTGGAGTCTTGATGCATTGCACCTGGAATACTCGTACCGCGATACCATGCATAGTAATGCCATAGTTTATCTAAAGAAAAATCTTTGATTGCGCATTGACGATGTCTTTGAGGATACTGATTAGAGTATATGAAGTTTTTCCGAATCCTCTAACGCAGACCCTTGCGTAGGTTTGTTTTAATGTCAGTACTTATTTTATTCTGGTGTTTCTAGTCTCCCCTCTGGCACCTTCACGACTAAGTGATCCAGAGGGCGTCATCCTCAACATCCGATGACGTCATCAAGAAACAGTCTAGAAACAATAGCTCTGGATCAAACACAATCCACCGAGGAAGACAACAAACTAAAATTCATACAGTCCCTAATTTTGTTTAGAAGAATCCTTTTCTAACTGACATACGGTAGTTTTCTATACGTGGAACAGTGAGTCTAATACAGATGTCAACGGAAAAGCGAAGTAGATGTCTAAATAATGCGCCATTAAACATCGACCTGATAAAGATTGATGCAATATCGCGAGACACCAGATATATGGTGGACGTATAGGGAAAACAATCCATGTTTTATTCACCTAAGTTCACGGCATCCGACAAGATGTAGAATCCTTATAACAGCCTTGGGAATAATGTATCACCCTTTGATATGTGTGATCCAACACCTACATAGCATCTACACTGGATCCTATCTATTGCTGTATGCTTTTAATTTGTTTATATACCGCCATATTGTGTCTTGCCATCTTTGAAATGTGCACACCTCAAATGTCTATTGTTAAAAATAGGGTAAGGACAACAATTTGGAGATACGAATTTGTCCTTTCCGCCGCATTTAAACATTTTAAAGACTATACAGAAAAACCGCAGAAAATGAAAAGATCCATTGCCTAAAATATCTGAATTTGAAATGGAAAGGGGACATTTCTTCGGGGGTTTTCATCAGAGACGATGAAAGTACCTATTTGCAGGTTATCCTCGTAAATTCTCATCGACGCGTTGAGGAGGTGTGTATACTAGGCTTAATTTGATCTCATGCACCCACGACCATCATTTAGGGGTGGGTACATTTTCTAGCTGCAACCCACTTTCAGCCCGGTGTGGAAGGAGCCACTCGCCCTGGAGCCATAGTCCGGCCTCCATAGACACACACGGAATGGAGCGTGAAACTAGTGTTGCGTGTAGAGATACTTTACTGTACAGGGCGGACTATGGTTCATGCATCACTCGTGATCTTTTTACACCGGGTAGAGGATTTTGGACACGCCATCGATTGTATATGGGCGATTCCATGAAAATGTGACGGAGCAAAAAAACTGAAAATTGCTCCAAAATATTTATTTTTACCTCTATGTTGTTCAAAGCTCATGCAAAGGTTCAGGAAAAATTGTTACAACATTTGGCTAATGTTTACTATGAAAAAATTCTACTTTTCTTACCCCAAAAATGGTAACACGTGTTACCGGAGCAACACTTTTTTGAAAATATTTACTTTATTGATTTGGTTTTAATTTACGCCACTTATAATTTTAATTCTACTAGTTAGGCCCTATTTAAAAATAGTAAACAATTAGATAAATTCATAACCACCACTCTACAATAGGCCATCAAAATGTCGTAACGCGTGTTACCAAACTCATATTCAGGAAAACGTGCTAAAACCTCAATTTTTCAAGTGTTATTTATCACTATTTATGGTTAATATGTTAGTTCAATTGCCAAAGTCAAAATTAATTTTAATTTAGAAATATAATAAAGAATCTAAGACTAGTAAATTATGGCTGGACAAAGTGTAACGCGTGTTACCGTAACACGTGTTACCGACTATTTTGCATTTTACAAAAATGTGAGAACTTTAATTCTTGTGTTATTATTCTAGTTTTATAAACCTTATAAAGGTACTTGCTTACAGTAGTGACCAATTGATTGTAGGTTGGTTAGTTGAAATACACAAGCAAAACAAAGTTGGGATTTTTTTTTTAGTGCGTCTTTTTTCGTAACGCGTGTTACCGATATTCGGAGCGGTCTTACATTAACATGAGCTAATATTTCACATTGGTGTTAGCATGAGGATCTAGCCTTAAGTCTTGGGTATTACAATACAAAAAAGAAAACTTCATTCAAATTACTTTTACAGTTATAGAGTGGAGAATAAAGAATGGCGCGCTTAAATGTAACGCGTGTCACCGTGGAATCGCCCATATATTTACTAAGTCTGTCCCTGCTTATCTTCATCATCGCCATTGATGGTTATCTCAGCAGGCGCATGGTTACATGTACTGTATGAAATAGTCCATCCCCTAATTCTCCCTGAGCAATATTCAACAAATATTAAAGGATGCTTAATCATCTACCAGGTCTTCGAGTTACCACCGTAATCATAATAAAGAGGGCGATTTATTTTCAGTGTTGCTAAGCTTCTGCGCTATCTGTTGAAATCAGTTTACTCCGATGTTGGGTCTGGGCTGCTGGAACACTGAAATTGACTTTTTGAGTGCTGTGTAGTGTAGTAGGATGGATAAAGTGGGTCGGTCGTTAATTGGTCCTTCGAGCAAAGGGGCCGAACTTTAGTTGAGATATACCTGAAACTGCTGAAAGTTGCTATGTTGGCATTTACCCGTGCATTCTTTTTCGAATAATTTAATCTAGAAATCTAATTTTATACAAAAGGAACAAAATTAATCAAGAACACTATCTTTCGCTTTGATGATACGCCGCATCTTTTTGACTATCTTGTCTTCATCTATCTACAGTATGAAAGTAATCTGGGTGCCCGCTCGCGTACTGTTTTTGCCGATCCATTTCAGAACGAATACATTGTATTAGTATGCACCTATCTATCATAATACTATTTTTGGCGAGTCTGTCCGTCCAGTGCCTTTGGGTGCAGATTCCTGCCGATCTGTCTATGCAATCGCAATGAAAAGGGATCTTCGCCCCACGTAGACAACAAACTGTTGCTACGCGCTCGCGTATAAACATATAAACAAAACAAAACATGGCGCACGTGGTTGCCGCCGCACGCGTAATGGCGCAGACTGTAAGGTGCGTACGCGTTCGTGGCGCAAACTGGGTCTTTTCATGGGGCGGGTAAAAGGAAGCCGTCCGGTGGCTAACAAAGAGAGAAAAGGCCAGGGGGGGTACTGGAATAGTGAAGTGGGTAGGGGTGTGCGGCTGGGCAGTCTGTAAACAGGGGCTTACCGAACTGAACGGGCACCAAAAACAGGGGCTTACCGAACTGAACGGTCGCCGAAATTGGGGTCTTAGAGAACTGAATTCTTATACAAAATTGTGTTTTATAAACTGAATTTTAGGCAAAATGTTGCCTTATGAACTGAATTTGGGATCTAAGGGAACTGCCAATGGATGAAAAGGGTGTCTTATGGAACTGCTAGTGGATGAAAAGGGGGTATTACGGAGCGGCCGAAAGGCGTGAAAAGGGGGTCTTGACAGCCGCACATACCCGTATGGCCAATATACGTGAGTAATACCCCCCCGGGGGAAAAATGACTCCAATTAACTTTAACTCCCAGGCGTGTTTTTGTATGAGTTAAACTATATGCATATGATCAGGAGGTAAAAAGGGTTAGATGGCGGGTTAGGGTTAATAAAGGAACTGGGAGCGTAAACCGTAGGCCTTCATCCAGGAACACATTATGTGTTAAACATTTTTTTGTAAAGTGATTGCGAATTGCGGTGGTATGATGTCAGTGCCTCAACATCCCATCGCGGACCCATCTATGCGCGCAGGCCACAACGGGCCCTCATCATGCCTATCATGGGATGTCTTTATATGGTACAATAAAAGTGCGTATTGAATATTGTGCACCAAGTTCCGGGATGAGAGTCCAATATTCAAAAAAATTTGCCGTCCAATATTTTTAGTGCGGCGCAGAAGATGTGCGCGTGAGTACATACGCAGGAGGCCAATTCGGGCTAACTTATTTAATTTTATCAAAACAGTCTGTTATATAAATAATAATAATATATAATATTGATTGTCTCAAAGCCATTCAATATTATATAAATATCATGTTTTTAGGCTTAAGATACCGACATATTGGACATATATTTATGGTATACTAGAGTTTTTGTTTCAATTGTACCGGTCAGGATAACAGACTTCGCTTTTATCTTACTAGTAAATTCAAATTATTCTCATAGAATAAAGTAATGAAAATTTTAAAATAGTGCGTTAAATATCAGAAGGGAAATCATTGCAAAGACAATTATTATACAACATCAAATGTCAAGCACATAGGCTATAGCACTAGCATTAGCAGTTATTTTGAAGTATAATTTAAAGCACAAGTCATTTTCAACACATGAAGTATTATAATGTACAGATATTTATAGTAGCACCTTATTTATTTAACGTATATTTCATAAGGGCGGCAGCCACGTCCAGTTGTATAATCTACAAGTGTCTTTTGAATAAAATATTCATTAAGGTTTAAACTGGTATTGAAAGGGAACTACACCTGACACAAAATATCGCATATCCTGTATAATACATTCGTTAAGTTTACTCAATACAATTATCTACGTTTTAATCCATCTCTTCATTTTAAGATCACTAACATTCTACGTATCCCTGTTCCAGCGCTCCCATTAAAGATCACCGTAATAATCTGTGTTTCCCTGTTCCAGCGCTCCCTTTAAAGATTACCGTAATAATCTTCGTTTCCCTGTTCCAGCGCTCCCTTTACAGATCACGTAATAACCTATGTTTCCCTGTTCCCTCTAAAGATCACGTAATAATCTATGTTTCCCTGTGCCAGGACTCCCTTTAAAGATCACCTAATAATCTATGTTTCCTTGTTCCAGCACTCCCTTTAATGATCACGTAATAATCTATGTTTCCCTGTTCCAGCGCTTCCTTTAAAGATCACGTAATAATCTGTTTCCCTGTTCCAGCGCTCCCTTTGAAGATCATGTAGTAATCTATGTTTCCCTGTTCCAGCGCTCCCTTTTAAAGATCACGTAATAATCTATGTTTCCCTGTTCCAGCGCTCCCTTTAAAGATAACCTAATTAATATACCTGTTCTAGCGCACCCTTTAAAGATTACTCATAGATAAACCCGTGTATTTTGATGTCCAATGGAATCGTGATGTTTCTTATTTGGAAAGCCAGCATACACTACAGTATGTCTGATAAGATTATGCTGGATTGTTGAATAATACTGGTGTACCCACAAGAAAAGGTTTCAGGAACCTAATTTGGTTGGAAGTCTTGCCGCCAGACTTTATTTAACAACCAATATGTATTTTTGTGCCAACCTACTCATTCCGATGGAGAAAGAAATTTAAAAAAAGAAAAAAAGAATTGTGTTCTAATTGTTTTTGTGTTTTTTGCAGGTCAATTATTGTCCTGGGTCAAAGATCGCCGCAATGATCGCCGCATGCATATTTCACAGTTTAATGTATTTTAGTACAATTAATCCTTATATCGTCAGATTTATTTGAACAATATCCCTTCATAAATTAATATTACTCAAAGTCGTATTCTAGATTAATATATTTCTAAGAAAGAGTTAAATTTCTTAATGGGATGGACTGAGCAGCTTCTGTAAGCTTCATCCATTAATACTTTAGAGTGCTGTTTTGAGATTAACTATTCATTATGATTATAACAACAACACGTTGTCCGGCTAGCTGCACAGTGCTTTAAAAAGGTAGTTTTCACCTCCTTTGCCTGAAGGTGGCGACATGTTTTCGACTTACGTAAAGGTCCTTGTTATTTGGTCAACGATAAAGCGAACACCTTATATTTTCTGTCTAGATATAAAATTACATCATGTTATCATGTTTTAGCAACTAGTGTCGCAAGATATTTCGATACGTAAGTCTATCTTTCACTGAGATGGTGACGACTATCGTTTGCTTTTGCTATCAACACATTACGTCTTCAAAATCAGAGATCATTATGTTCAATCTTTACATCGTTACATCGCTCATTTAATGTTATTTGTTGTGTTGCTAGTTCAGTTTCAAAACTTAACTATTTCGTTAAAAATTATTTCTTATTTTATTTGGGCTTAATTTGGTTGTTCTGCTTTTCTTTCAAACTATAGATTTGCCTCTAAATATCTAAATTGATTTTAAGAATCCTCATATTAATAGCATAATTAATATTCGTGCTAACTTATGGCAATAACGAAAGTTCCATATATTTCATTGCGACTCATCCTTTTATGAATTGCATGAAAAGCTTGTGTTTCGGTATTTTGTTGCTGTTTTCTCTAGGCAACTAAATGAATAAATCAAATATACATACATACATGTATATGAATCATTCAATAATATCAAAACGATTGAACAACCGACACCAAAGGTCCGTCAACCCGAAGAGCTCCAGATTTGTTACCAATATCGTATAATAGTTCAACTCACAACCGATATATCATTTATCATATTATCTGCAAAAAGTGAAGAAATTCACTAATGATTTGTCTTACACGGTAATGTACCGTATGCGAAAACGAAAAGAATATATGGATTATGTCCGACATATGATATAATCAGTAATTGTTTTCCCTAATTCTATATAATAATCACGATCAACGAAAAAGCTCTTATTTCCATATGAATATATTTTTCCTTTCCGGTAAGCATAACTAATTTGTTGTAGGTTATTGAATATGTTATATGTGAACGCAAATTGTTTCATAACGCTCGGATTTACACAGTTTACTTTAAAACTATGAATATATTTTGATATTCCCGTATAACAAATCTGTAATGGGATACGGCTTATTATGATTACAATGTAAATTTAATACACACTTTAAAGTAAGGGCAAGTATGTATATATGTTTTTAAAGAATTTTAGCATTCTTTTAGCACTCTTACAACGTCGACAAGAATCATACTCCCTTAAACAACTACCGTAGATCCTTGCTCATGATGCCACACAAATGTATTTGTAACAAGCTACCGTCTGTGGCAAGTTGTTATTTAAAACAAGCGACTATTCTTGCCTAGTGAATGTCCGTCGTATTTCCGGTCGCAATTGAAGATTATTTCTTTTTAAATCATTTTCATGAGTATACGAATAATAACACTCTCAAATCATCCTTTAATACATGAACAAAAGGACACTGAAACATTAATGATAGTTGACATTTACAATCTAGTAAAAGTACCATCCAAATGGTTGGCAGGATATTCAGCTGCCATCAAATAACACATTATGTCTCCTTTATGTTTTCAACCAATTTCAAGTTTCCGGAATACCACGTGATCAACTTAATTTACAGCGTCGTCACGATTTCCATGTTTTGACCAGACTTGATAAAAGGCGCTCTTTCATCTACGGGATATTGTTGTAAACTATCAAATTTCACCTTAATGTTAGTTTGCATAAACAAGCATTTTCATCATGCATCAGTCTGGATTTAATGGTTAAATCAATAATGGTCTTTCACTGCTTGTCAATAAAACTCGTTAATATCAATAAAAAAATGAAGTACGCGTGTACATTATACAGGGTATTGACATTTATAATGTTTTCGTCGTGTATTCTATTTCGATTTAATTAATCCAGGCATCAGATTGTCATTAACTAAACGAAACCTGTGTGCTAGGTCGAAATAGCACAATGAACGTTTGATAAAGATCCTTTAACCAAACGTAATATCTCATGTTATCGGTAGTTAGGATTTAAAAGATACATGTATGTTTATATAAAGAAAATCGAACCCTTAGAGGGTATCATTGGTACTTTAGTGGCTGGCTGGTATTAAAGTTTATAATTCAACGATAAGTTTAATAAACAAGCAAATATTTTGAAATAGTGGGTTGCATTTCAAAGAGAAAATCTTTGCAAAGACAATTATTAACTAACATCAAATGTCATGCATGTATGTGGGCGTACAGCATTATCATTAGCAGGTCTAATTTTAAAGATATTCAGAGTTATTAAAGTTCAAAATCCTTCGGTAAGTTTAATACACAAGCGAATATTTTGAAATAGTGGGTTGCATTTCAAAGAGGAAATCTTTGCAACGACAATTATTAAATAACATCAAATGTCTTGCATGTATGTGGGCGTACAGCACTATCATTAGCAGGTCTAATTAAAAAGATTTTTAGAGTTATTAAAGTTCAAAATCCTTCGATAAGTTTAATAAACAAGCAATATTTTGAAATAGTGGGTTTCATTTCAAAAGAGAAATCTTTGCAAAGACAATTATTAAACAACATCAAATGTCATGCATGTATGTGGGCGTTCAGCACTACCATTAGCAGGTCTAATTTTAAAGATATTCTCAGTTATTAAAGTTCAAAATTCTTCGATAAGTTTAATAAACAAGCGAATATTTTGAAATAGTGGGTTGCATTTCAAAGAGGAAACCTTTGCAAAGACAATTATTAAACCACATCAAATGTCATGCATGTATTTAGGCGTACAGCATTATCATTAGCAGTTGTATTAAAGTCTAATTTTAAAGATATTCAGAGGGAAAGTGAAAGTCAGTTTTGACACATGAAGTATATGTACAGATATTGTTAGCAACGCCATTGATGTGAATTTGATAAGGGCGGCAGCCATGTCCAATTGTCTGGTTAATAAAATAAGGTGCAGGATTGTTAATATTCACTCTGTTCTCTGTTTTATGACAATCACATAACTGGTATTAAATGGTGTAAAGGGACAATGCTGCACCTGACACAAACTATAACATATCGTATATATAATCCTTTCCTAAAATGCTCGTAATTATAGATAATGAATGCTGTTTTAATCAATGTAAACACCTCGTTCGGAAATATTTTTAGTCGCGATTTTTTTCGGATATGTCGTGCGTGATATATTGATATTGTTTTTCATATTGTGCTTAATATTAATGAAAGCTGAAGTGTTTCTCTTTCCGCAAGCGATACCTCGGTTGTAGCAATCGCTTGTTTTAGTAAGTAGCCACCTGCTTGAGAATATGGGAGGTCTCATTTAAAATGTGCCAAGTTCACCATCATTTCGTGCTCAAAAGAACCGCACTGTCGTATTGAAGTGTTACATGTGGCTGAGCACTAAAACAAGTGCTTGCTACCAATTAAGTATCATTGTCAAGATGAATACATCAGCTTTTCAATGATGTGCAACACAACATAAACATTGTAACGAATTATACGAAATACAATTTTCGAACTTTTTGAGGGGTTTATTTTGATGTCCAAGAGACTTTTAGAAAGCTTTAAATAACTCCATTTTAGTTCTATACTTGAAAAGCCGAAATACTCTTTATTGAGTCAGATATCAATGTTTGATCTGTAGGAAATAAGAACTCTAATTTGAAAGACTGCACTAAAAGTCATGCTTTATTGTTTGTTTGTCTTTTGTGTTTATTATCTCTTCACATACATAATTATTATTTTCATACATTTTCACATCTTCATAATTTTCAATATTTTCACAATATTTTCAAATAATATTCCTATTGCATGATTTTCAATATTTCATGTTTTCATTATTATCACATATTACTCCCATTATTACAAAATTTTCATATTTGATTTTTAGATAAATATCAAATAAAACAATCAAAAAACTACATCGAAGACCTGAGTCTGCGCTCTACATTTCTTCACTCATACATACATAACATATAATTATTGGTTTCATACAGTTATTCGTATATTATCTAATTTTGTAAATTCATTATAATTTTAATATAAGTTTTACATCAAATCATCAACCCTTTTTATAATATTGAATTTGTATCAATATACATGTACATCATACAAATATCTTTGATATGCAGGTACATATTTTAAATATTACATTTTTATAAATCTCTGATTTGCAGCTCAATAATAAGCTGATTAAATGTGGGTGTTTCCCGTAACGGAACTTGCCGATAACTAATTTACCAACACTTATTATTTTATTTATAGAATTGTTTGTGTCTTCATCTTCTAGATTATTACCAAATAATTCATCTATAACTGATACTTTTTTGCGATAAAATACTGTTGACTAAAAGTCATGCTTGATTTCAAGTCACAACCAAGTCATTTCTTTATCAAAAATCTCTGAATATTTTTGTTCCCCGGGCTGTTGTTACGTACGAAAATACAAAAAGGTCCTGGTTTTGTTTTTTTGTGTGTGTTTGTTTTTATACTAGAATATTGATGGTACTTCTCTTTACCAAATGGATTTCAGTATGCCCGTAAGAAAATGGACCAAACGTGTTCTTAGTTGTTATTCTGCAGCTTACAGATTACTCTTATACAGATTATTTTATAAATGAGGACTCAATAACTACCGATGTTATACGTCACTGTTTAATGTATTTAGTGATAGTTCATCCCTATATCGCCAGATTTATTTGATAAACAATATTCCATTTACATTGACATCTTTTGTCAATAATAGGTAAGGCGTTTTCGAGATTATAAGATTTCGTAGAAAGAGTGTAAATCGCTTAATGGGATAGATTTTGTGTTTGCGGTCCATTTAGAGTGCCGTTTTTAGATTAACTATCTATTATGATTATAACACGAACGCGTTGACCGTGTGTATGTTCTATATAAAAGGATAACTATCGCCGCCTTTATTCTTTATTCAACTAACGTCAAAGTCATGTTATTCTACCATCGACAAAACAAACAAAAATCACATTTATGTCCTAGATTTAAAATTACATCTTGTTCTTATATTTAAGCAACTATTCACTAAAGCATTTATGAAATGACAACGGGTTATTTTGTATTGTGTCGGAGTCAGTTAAATTTTCAACACATTCAAAATCATCCACAATCAGGGTGTCCATGTTCCATCGCTCTCGTTAAATATTTATAAATTGGAATTTCCATTTTCAAACGCTTCAATAATGAATTTGACGTATGTTTTCCAATTCCAGCGCATCCTTTTAAAACCACTCAATTATCTACGTGTTCCTGTATCAGCGCATCCGTAATAAAGATCACTCAATAATCTAAGTTTCCCTGTTCTAGCTTACCCTTCAAAGATCACTCAATAATATACGTCTCACTGTTCCAGGGAACCATTTACAGCTCACACACAAATCTACGTTTCTTTCCAGCGCACCCATTAAAATTTCACGCCACCAAATGGTTTCCTTATGCGTTTACATGTAAAATGGTGGTTACAAAAAGCCCATTTTCTCGCTTATAAAGCGACTGGATTTCTCAATTTGTTATTTTCCTTAAATTTCATGATATCTTTGATAATTTAAACAAAACAATTATATATGGTCTCCCCGAAAGTTCCGAGAAATTAGCCCCTAGAGTTGGACAACTGGTGTAGCGCCCTCATTTATCAGAAAAAGTTGGAAAATGTTACCAGAACATTTACAATCAAAATGCATCCAAAAAACCTACAAAATGCATTGAAAATATTTCTTTTTGCACTGTGTTATTAGGTAATAGTCCTAAAATCAGGATTAAACTACAACTTGAATCATTTAGGAGCAATAAGTACCATTTCTGATTAATTCTATAATCAATGGGCCACATGATGTCCAGCTGATAAAAAAGTTTGATTGACTTCTGCAATGATTGACATTAATTACTGGTGTGGAATCCTAAAGATATCCATAGTCTAAATGTTATGGTCCCCGCACACCCTCAAAGACCACACAATAATCTACATCCCGTTAAAGATCACTCAATAACATATGTTCCAACGCGCCCTTTTAAGATTACACAATAAATAATCTACTTCTCGCTGTATCCGTTAAAGATCACTCAATAATCTAATTTTCCCTGTTCCAGCTCACCCTTCAAAGATCACTCAATAATATACGTCGCACTGTTCCAGGGAACCATTTACAGCTCACACAAAAATCTACGTTTCTCTGTTCCAGTGGACCCTTTAAAGATCACTCAATAAATGTCGCGGTCCTCGCACATCCTCAAAGACCACACAATAATCAACATTTCCCTGTTCCAGCACATCCTTTCTAGATTATTCAATAATTAACGTTTTCCTGTTCCAACGCACACTTTACAGGCAACCCAATAATCTATGCATTACTGTTCCAGCACCCCCTTCAAAGATAACTCAATAATCTTAGACAGGGCGTGTCAAAAATAGTGTCCGATGTGAAAGAGGATTTATTTTTTTGCCCATGAAAAATATACAAATTGGACGTAAAGTACTAATAATCATGATCAACAGTCTGTAATGTGTCATAAGATTACTTTCTATCCATGTTGGAGCTTCCGTTATTAAATCTACTGGCATATCTACTCAGGCATGTCAAATTCAGCTTTGCCACGTTTCATGTGCAGAGCACCTCTCCCTAGAATCATCATTCAGTGTGTAATTGAACATAATCAATAAAATCAATAATATTTTACCCACTAAATGTTAAAAGTAAGTTGAATATGAGTAGAGAAACATATATTCATCCATATTATTCATGACAAACCACGGAATATTTGAACTTTAGATTTATGTCAAACAATACATTGACATATTTCATAGTCATAATTGGAATCACAATTGCAAACTTTTTCAGTTGAAAGTCCAATTCTTGTTCAAAGTGGCCAAAGTGGGATTCGTACTCTTGTAACTGAATTGATCGTATCTCAGCAGTTAGGTGATGAAATTTTATGGGATAAAAAACAAAACATGGAATGTATTTTTAAAAGATTTTGTTTATCATAGAAGACTTTTTTCACACGCGCTGTACGTCTCAATGTTCCAGGGCACCCTTTAAAGATCACTCAATAATGTACGTTTCGCTGTTACAGCGTTCCCTTTAAAGACCACTCAGTAATCTACGTTTCCCTGTTCCAGGGCACCCTATTAAGATCACTGAGTAATCTACGTTTTCCTGTTCCAGGGCACCCTATTAAAATCACTGAGTAATCTGCGTTTCCCTGTTCCAGCGCATCCATAAAAGATCACTCAATAGTCAACGTTTCCCCGTTGCAGAATTCACACCACCAAATGGTTTTCCTATGCGTTTACATGTAAAATGGTAGTTACAAAAAGCCCATTTTCTCGCTTATAAAGCGACTGGAATTTTCAATTTGACATTTTCCTTAAATTTCATGATATATTTGATCATTTAATCAAAACAAATATATATGGTATCCCCGAAAGTTCTGAGAAACAAGACCCCAAAGTTGGACAATTGATGTAGCGCCCTCATTTATCAGAAAAAGTTGAGAAATGTTGCCAGATCATTTACAATCAAAATACATCCAAAAAACCTACAAAATGCATTGAAAAGATGTCTTTTTCCACTGTGGTATTAGGTAGTAGTCCTAAAATCAGGATTAAGCTACAACTTTAATCATTTGGGAGCAATAAGTACCATTTCTGATTAATTCTATAATCAATGGGCCACAGGATGAAAGCTAAGAAAAAACTTTTGATTGTCGTCTCTACAAGGACTGAAATTATTTACTGGCGTGGAATCTAAAGGGACAATAGTTTTAATTTTTATTATTTTTACTTTCAATTTCAATCCTCATAATGATATAAAAACTATTCTTTTGCAAAAACAATGAGCTACACATGATTTTTTTACCATTTCAAATCAGAGCCAATCTTGGCCTACCCCTTAAACATGTACTATCTACTGAAGACAGCAAATTGTCAAAATATAACCTGGGCTTTTTGGGTCACACCAATTAATATTTTAGGACTGAATGTGGAAAGAAGAAGTAACAGTGTCCGTTTTAGTCATTATAATGTTAATTTACATCTTTTCACCTGCTTTTGTAATTTTTACAGCAAAGTGGAGCACTGTGTTAGTTTAGTGTGAAATACCATGAAATATGATTAGGTTGGATATTTGGCCTGCCCTACATGCAAATTATGCTGAATCACATAAAACCTGATCATGTGAAGTGAGCTAATCAATGTATTTTTTAAACACTTTTTGATCATAGATACTGAAACCCTCTAGACCCCTTAATTTTAAAACACTTTTTTTTTTTTTTTTTTTTATACATGGGGGGGGGGGGGGGGGCATGATGATTTGATCGGGGGATAATTTATGACTGGCAAATGAATCTATTAGATGTAGCAATTGAAAATATGTCCCCAATTTGCACACATAACACTAATTTAGGCTAGAATTCAAAGTAAGATTCAAAATCCAATAGCTAGGCAATGTATCCTTCCCACACTGTTGAATTTTGAAGCTTTATCAATTCAACTAGCCGATATTGTATGCCTTGATTCAGCACAAAACTAACCTGAGTCATTAAATAGCTGCTTCAAGGTAGACTGGACCTCCGGTCTCTGGCATAGCCTAGGGAGCTAGACTAATCTTTTTAAGACTGATTTCAACATAAAAAAGACACCACCTTAATCTTAATTTCACTTTCCACCACCTTAATCTTAATTTCACTTTTCACCAACTCTCAGATTGACCTTGTTTGCAAGGCGAGTATACTTCAAGGCAGCTATTTATTATAATTTGAGCTTCTAATATGACCGTAACATAGTAGGTGAATGGCATGATGTAGTAAGCTTATCAATGATTTCACTTTTTGTACACTGTTGCCGATGATGACAAGACTGTCGAATTCGGTGAGCTATTTTTTCATCGAGTAATTTGCCTGTATAATTTGCTTATGAAATCGAATATTTTGCCCTATCTTACCATTGTTTAGTAGTGGAAATGTCAAATTGAACCCGATCGCAGTGAATTTCAAGCAAATTGAACTTTTGTGGTAGAAGACTCATTCAAAATATCATCAAAACAGCCGATATTAAGCAGGCGATATCATAACACTCCAGCAAAGACCAGTATCTTCAGAATTCACACCACCAAATGGTTTTCCTATGCGTTTACATGTAAAATGGTAGTTACAAAAAGCCCATTTTCTCGCTTATAAAGCGACTGGAATTTTCAATTTGACATTTTCCTTAAATTTCATGATATATTTGATCATTTAATCAAAACAAATATATATGGTATCCCCGAAAGTTCTGAGAAACAAGACCCCAAAGTTGGACAATTGATGTAGCGCCCTCATTTATCAGAAAAAGTTGAGAAATGTTGCCAGATCATTTACAATCAAAATACATCCAAAAAACCTACAAAATGCATTGAAAAGATGTCTTTTTCCACTGTGGTATTAGGTAGTAGTCCTAAAATCAGGATTAAGCTACAACTTTAATCATTTGGGAGCAATAAGTACCATTTCTGATTAATTCTATAATCAATGGGCCACAGGATGAAAGCTAAGAAAAAACTTTTGATTGTCGTCTCTACAAGGACTGAAATTATTTACTGGCGTGGAATCTAAAGGGACAATAGTTTTAATTTTTATTATTTTTACTTTCAATTTCAATCCTCATAATGATATAAAAACTATTCTTTTGCAAAAACAATGAGCTACACATGATTTTTTTACCATTTCAAATCAGAGCCAATCTTGGCCTACCCCTTAAACATGTACTATCTACTGAAGACAGCAAATTGTCAAAATATAACCTGGGCTTTTTGGGTCACACCAATTAATATTTTAGGACTGAATGTGGAAAGAAGAAGTAACAGTGTCCGTTTTAGTCATTATAATGTTAATTTACATCTTTTCACCTGCTTTTGTAATTTTTACAGCAAAGTGGAGCACTGTGTTAGTTTAGTGTGAAATACCATGAAATATGATTAGGTTGGATATTTGGCCTGCCCTACATGCAAATTATGCTGAATCACATAAAACCTGATCATGTGAAGTGAGCTAATCAATGTATTTTTTAAACACTTTTTGATCATAGATACTGAAACCCTCTAGACCCCTTAATTTTAAAACACTTTTTTTTTTTTTTTTTTTTATACATGGGGGGGGGGGGGCATGATGATTTGATCGGGGGATAATTTATGACTGGCAAATGAATCTATTAGATGTAGCAATTGAAAATATGTCCCCAATTTGCACACATAACACTAATTTAGGCTAGAATTCAAAGTAAGATTCAAAATCCAATAGCTAGGCAATGTATCCTTCCCACACTGTTGAATTTTGAAGCTTTATCAATTCAACTAGCCGATATTGTATGCCTTGATTCAGCACAAAACTAACCTGAGTCATTAAATAGCTGCTTCAAGGTAGACTGGACCTCCGGTCTCTGGCATAGCCTAGGGAGCTAGACTAATCTTTTTAAGACTGATTTCAACATAAAAAAGACACCACCTTAATCTTAATTTCACTTTCCACCACCTTAATCTTAATTTCACTTTTCACCAACTCTCAGATTGACCTTGTTTGCAAGGCGAGTATACTTCAAGGCAGCTATTTATTATAATTTGAGCTTCTAATATGACCGTAACATAGTAGGTGAATGGCATGATGTAGTAAGCTTATCAATGATTTCACTTTTTGTACACTGTTGCCGATGATGACAAGACTGTCGAATTCGGTGAGCTATTTTTTCATCGAGTAATTTGCCTGTATAATTTGCTTATGAAATCGAATATTTTGCCCTATCTTACCATTGTTTAGTAGTGGAAATGTCAAATTGAACCCGATCGCAGTGAATTTCAAGCAAATTGAACTTTTGTGGTAGAAGACTCATTCAAAATATCATCAAAACAGCCGATATTAAGCAGGCGATATCATAACACTCCAGCAAAGACCAGTATCTTCAGAATTCACACCACCAAATGGTTTTCCTATGCGTTTACATGTAAAATGGTAGTTACAAAAAGCCCATTTTCTCGCTTATAAAGCGACTGGAATTTTCAATTTGACATTTTCCTTAAATTTCATGATATATTTGATCATTTAATCAAAACAAATATATATGGTATCCCCGAAAGTTCTGAGAAACAAGACCCCAAAGTTGGACAATTGATGTAGCGCCCTCATTTATCAGAAAAAGTTGAGAAATGTTGCCAGATCATTTACAATCAAAATACATCCAAAAAACCTACAAAATGCATTGAAAAGATGTCTTTTTCCACTGTGGTATTAGGTAGTAGTCCTAAAATCAGGATTAAGCTACAACTTTAATCATTTGGGAGCAATAAGTACCATTTCTGATTAATTCTATAATCAATGGGCCACAGGATGAAAGCTAAGAAAAAACTTTTGATTGTCGTCTCTACAAGGACTGAAATTATTTACTGGCGTGGAATCTAAAGGGACAATAGTTTTAATTTTTATTATTTTTACTTTCAATTTCAATCCTCATAATGATATAAAAACTATTCTTTTGCAAAAACAATGAGCTACACATGATTTTTTTACCATTTCAAATCAGAGCCAATCTTGGCCTACCCCTTAAACATGTACTATCTACTGAAGACAGCAAATTGTCAAAATATAACCTGGGCTTTTTGGGTCACACCAATTAATATTTTAGGACTGAATGTGGAAAGAAGAAGTAACAGTGTCCGTTTTAGTCATTATAATGTTAATTTACATCTTTTCACCTGCTTTTGTAATTTTTACAGCAAAGTGGAGCACTGTGTTAGTTTAGTGTGAAATACCATGAAATATGATTAGGTTGGATATTTGGCCTGCCCTACATGCAAATTATGCTGAATCACATAAAACCTGATCATGTGAAGTGAGCTAATCAATGTATTTTTTAAACACTTTTTGATCATAGATACTGAAACCCTCTAGACCCCTTAATTTTAAAACACTTTTTTTTTTTTTTTTTTTTATACATGGGGGGGGGGGGGGGGGCATGATGATTTGATCGGGGGATAATTTATGACTGGCAAATGAATCTATTAGATGTAGCAATTGAAAATATGTCCCCAATTTGCACACATAACACTAATTTAGGCTAGAATTCAAAGTAAGATTCAAAATCCAATAGCTAGGCAATGTATCCTTCCCACACTGTTGAATTTTGAAGCTTTATCAATTCAACTAGCCGATATTGTATGCCTTGATTCAGCACAAAACTAACCTGAGTCATTAAATAGCTGCTTCAAGGTAGACTGGACCTCCGGTCTCTGGCATAGCCTAGGGAGCTAGACTAATCTTTTTAAGACTGATTTCAACATAAAAAAGACACCACCTTAATCTTAATTTCACTTTCCACCACCTTAATCTTAATTTCACTTTTCACCAACTCTCAGATTGACCTTGTTTGCAAGGCGAGTATACTTCAAGGCAGCTATTTATTATAATTTGAGCTTCTAATATGACCGTAACATAGTAGGTGAATGGCATGATGTAGTAAGCTTATCAATGATTTCACTTTTTGTACACTGTTGCCGATGATGACAAGACTGTCGAATTCGGTGAGCTATTTTTTCATCGAGTAATTTGCCTGTATAATTTGCTTATGAAATCGAATATTTTGCCCTATCTTACCATTGTTTAGTAGTGGAAATGTCAAATTGAACCCGATCGCAGTGAATTTCAAGCAAATTGAACTTTTGTGGTAGAAGACTCATTCAAAATATCATCAAAACAGCCGATATTAAGCAGGCGATATCATAACACTCCAGCAAAGACCAGTATCTTCAGAATTCACACCACCAAATGGTTTTCCTATGCGTTTACATGTAAAATGGTAGTTACAAAAAGCCCATTTTCTCGCTTATAAAGCGACTGGAATTTTCAATTTGACATTTTCCTTAAATTTCATGATATATTTGATCATTTAATCAAAACAAATATATATGGTATCCCCGAAAGTTCTGAGAAACAAGACCCCAAAGTTGGACAATTGATGTAGCGCCCTCATTTATCAGAAAAAGTTGAGAAATGTTGCCAGATCATTTACAATCAAAATACATCCAAAAAACCTACAAAATGCATTGAAAAGATGTCTTTTTCCACTGTGGTATTAGGTAGTAGTCCTAAAATCAGGATTAAGCTACAACTTTAATCATTTGGGAGCAATAAGTACCATTTCTGATTAATTCTATAATCAATGGGCCACAGGATGAAAGCTAAGAAAAAACTTTTGATTGTCGTCTCTACAAGGACTGAAATTATTTACTGGCGTGGAATCTAAAGGGACAATAGTTTTAATTTTTATTATTTTTACTTTCAATTTCAATCCTCATAATGATATAAAAACTATTCTTTTGCAAAAACAATGAGCTACACATGATTTTTTTACCATTTCAAATCAGAGCCAATCTTGGCCTACCCCTTAAACATGTACTATCTACTGAAGACAGCAAATTGTCAAAATATAACCTGGGCTTTTTGGGTCACACCAATTAATATTTTAGGACTGAATGTGGAAAGAAGAAGTAACAGTGTCCGTTTTAGTCATTATAATGTTAATTTACATCTTTTCACCTGCTTTTGTAATTTTTACAGCAAAGTGGAGCACTGTGTTAGTTTAGTGTGAAATACCATGAAATATGATTAGGTTGGATATTTGGCCTGCCCTACATGCAAATTATGCTGAATCACATAAAACCTGATCATGTGAAGTGAGCTAATCAATGTATTTTTTAAACACTTTTTGATCATAGATACTGAAACCCTCTAGACCCCTTAATTTTAAAACACTTTTTTTTTTTTTTTTTTTTATACATGGGGGGGGGGGGGGGGGCATGATGATTTGATCGGGGGATAATTTATGACTGGCAAATGAATCTATTAGATGTAGCAATTGAAAATATGTCCCCAATTTGCACACATAACACTAATTTAGGCTAGAATTCAAAGTAAGATTCAAAATCCAATAGCTAGGCAATGTATCCTTCCCACACTGTTGAATTTTGAAGCTTTATCAATTCAACTAGCCGATATTGTATGCCTTGATTCAGCACAAAACTAACCTGAGTCATTAAATAGCTGCTTCAAGGTAGACTGGACCTCCGGTCTCTGGCATAGCCTAGGGAGCTAGACTAATCTTTTTAAGACTGATTTCAACATAAAAAAGACACCACCTTAATCTTAATTTCACTTTCCACCACCTTAATCTTAATTTCACTTTTCACCAACTCTCAGATTGACCTTGTTTGCAAGGCGAGTATACTTCAAGGCAGCTATTTATTATAATTTGAGCTTCTAATATGACCGTAACATAGTAGGTGAATGGCATGATGTAGTAAGCTTATCAATGATTTCACTTTTTGTACACTGTTGCCGATGATGACAAGACTGTCGAATTCGGTGAGCTATTTTTTCATCGAGTAATTTGCCTGTATAATTTGCTTATGAAATCGAATATTTTGCCCTATCTTACCATTGTTTAGTAGTGGAAATGTCAAATTGAACCCGATCGCAGTGAATTTCAAGCAAATTGAACTTTTGTGGTAGAAGACTCATTCAAAATATCATCAAAACAGCCGATATTAAGCAGGCGATATCATAACACTCCAGCAAAGACCAGTATCTTCAGAATTCACACCACCAAATGGTTTTCCTATGCGTTTACATGTAAAATGGTAGTTACAAAAAGCCCATTTTCTCGCTTATAAAGCGACTGGAATTTTCAATTTGACATTTTCCTTAAATTTCATGATATATTTGATCATTTAATCAAAACAAATATATATGGTATCCCCGAAAGTTCTGAGAAACAAGACCCCAAAGTTGGACAATTGATGTAGCGCCCTCATTTATCAGAAAAAGTTGAGAAATGTTGCCAGATCATTTACAATCAAAATACATCCAAAAAACCTACAAAATGCATTGAAAAGATGTCTTTTTCCACTGTGGTATTAGGTAGTAGTCCTAAAATCAGGATTAAACTACAACTTTAATCATTTGGGAGCAATAAGTACCATTTCTGATTAATTCTATAATCAATGGGCCACAGGATGAAAGCTAAGAAAAAACTTTTGATTGTCGTCTCTACAAGGACTGAAATTATTTACTGGCGTGGAATCTAAAGTCCTCCATTTAAAGATTATTCTTGCAGGTTCGTTAAATGCATAGTATTCCTTTTACACCTCGACAACTGATAAAAAGTGCCAATGACATAAAAACGAATCAAACCAAGACCGGCAAGACAAAAACACATACAATATTCTTTTGTTGGGTGCTCAAAAATGCTAGTCTATCACCGAATCAAAATGTGTGGATTTGTTACTACTACTTGTCCGTTAATGTACTTTATTTTGTTGTAAATCGAGGTATAAATGTTTAAGGAAGCATAATAACATGAGAGAACATGGTAACAATATTTATAATTGAATTCCTGTTCTACCGCGTAGAGAGCTTTTTAAAATATCTGAGTATTTTTGAAAATGTTTACAAATTATTTTAAAAAATGATATATAAAACCAACGAAATGAAAACAAAATTTTAAATCATTCAACTCACAGCAGTGATTCCATTTATAAGGTGAGAAGTAATTTACGTTCGATTTGTCTGAGACGGAGCATTGATAATGATCGATGTAACGTACGCAAAAAAAAATGACATTTCGCTGCATCACATAATAGACACTCATATATATCTACACCAGTGTAACTGCAAGTAATCGATTGCATTGAGGGAAAATAAAATTGGATTTATTTTTTATTTGTATAGAAGATATGTTTATTCTTACAATGTGGCTATTTCGATATGGTTATACAAATATAAATTACTGCGATTGTTACCCCTCTTGAGCGCAAACATTGTTTTGAAGCAACTTAACTTAATTTTTCAAGCAAAATGTGCATGATATTTATCATTTTTAAATTTATATTATTCTGAGAACATATATAAATAAAGTCGGACACACTGGCGTGAAATAAATGAACAAATACCTTAAACACGATCCCTCTCACTATTGCAATGAAAGTTTACCCACTAGACCACAAGGCGGTACGTGTTACATGAGACCCATATTTACGAGCGCTACCTGTATACAAATATCTTGTTGAGAGTTTCAAGTGGCCGAAATAGTAACTTCAGACAATATATGAATGTGGGCCTCAAAGGTCGGCTTGTATCCTTGCAAGTCAGAGGTTCTTTTAGGCCCCTCGTTTATCTATATCTTTGAATTATCTTTTGAATTATCTCACGTTACCCATCTTCGCGCGATTTTTTTTCTAAGCAAAATGTCCAAGATATTAATCGTTTTAAATATTATTTTATTCTATCGATATCTTCAAATTATCTAAAGTTACCTATCTACTTCGAACACCTTCTTTTAAAATAATTCAATTCAATTATGTATCTTTTGAGAAGCCAGGCTAAGAAAATGATCATTGTCAAACTCATTTTATTCTGTGGACATTTTCGAATTATTGGACGTTACAGTCAATTATAACCTTTATAAGAAAATCATTCTATTTGTCAAGTAAGAAATGTTCAAGAAATTAATAAATTTACAAAACTATTTAACACTGCGGACATCACGTTACCCGTCTTCAGCAGAAATTTAACTTAATTATGAACCATTCGTGAAAAATAACATTGCTGTGAAGCAAAAAAAACTGATCATTGTCATTTGTCGTGGGCATTTCGAAATATCCGAAGTTAACCATTTTATGTGCGTACTGTGATTCGAAGCAATTTCAGCGTAAGTATGCATCTTTATTGGACAAATCATCCTTTTTTCAAGCAAGATGTCCATGAAAATAATCATTGTCAAAATTATCTTATTCTGTGGAAATCATTTCATTATCTCAAGTTACCCTTTTCCGCGCACACTTTGTTTCGAAGCAATTTCAACTCAATTATATTTCTTTATTGGACACTCATTCTATTTTCAAACGAAATGTCTAGGGACTCCAAGGACTTAATAATATTAATAATTCTTAATAATATCTGCGGAGATCTTTAGATTATCTGAAGTTCCTGTCTTCTTCACGCATTTTGTGTTAAGGGGGGACTCAAGGAAGTTTTTGATTTGATTTTTTGAATTTTGTGAGTGCTGTAATTATTGAACCACTAATCAAATGCAGTGAAATCAAGTATATACATAAGTGCCCCGGGTTCCTGGCCCTCAAACAAAGAGAGGAGAAGGAAAAGGAGAGGAGCAGGAGAAGGGAGAGAGAGATTAAAGGGGAGTTTGTTGTTTGTTTTCCATTGCTACATACAAAAGTGTATCATCGTCCCCCACTACAGCCGGGCCGGGATGATGTGCGTATGTCCCTACCATTGTCTCAGTTGGTCCCCGCCATATGTACCGGGTCAAATGGGGCAGAACTTGCAAATTATATAATACAAAAGCATGCAGGGGCACCCTTGCACATGTTTGAATCTAGAGAGACAGACATTGAATGAGCAGTGGCGTAGAAATATTCCCTTTCATAACTAAGACGTTTAAAATGTGTTCATATATAAGTTACCATGTTTCTCTATTATCAACATTTAACCCGTGACGTTACTTTACATTGCGGAATAATGCTATGCATTATATACAGGAATTTAGCTTATTCCGTACGGGGCATTTTTTCATGTCCGTGAGGGTCTTTATTACGAGGCATTAATACAGACATTGGCTGTGTTTCTACACCAAAACATTGGGTTTATGATGGACAAATAAATACAGTGTGCTGTCGGATACTAAATGATAAAATCAACTAGACCTAGACAATGTCTTGAAAAATTGATGCGTACAATGATTTCCTTAGAGGTACAATTTAATGCGAAATTGTTAATCTCCATGAGTTGTAGAAATGGGAAAACATAAATTTCACAAAATTCTAAAAATATTCCGAATAATGTTCAAATTGAACACAAAATTCTAAAGAATCTACTTACAGGTGTATGTTCCCATCACTTTTTTGGGCTATGATTTTTTTTTCACATCATGATATTTTTATATCAGAAGAATTCCCATATTTGTCTGATTATGTCTGTAATATCTTAGGGGTCAGAAATGTTCCATTTAGAAAGTATAGGCTAAAATGTGGTGAATTACTGCCAAAGGTGGTTAACCACCAGCCAGTTTGTGTACTTCTCAATGGGCAAAATTATTGTGACCGTGTGCGTCTAAAATTAGAACCATTGGAGTTGGAGCAACTCAAACTTTGGAATGTGACAATTTTAAGGATGACCTTGCATGTTTCTATTTAAAAATAGTAAAACATAAAGTTAAAAATCGGGCCAACAATCAGAACATTCTACCTTTAACTAGGCTCCACGAGTTTGCACGAAGTATATTTGATCAATTGGACCAGGGCCAGGTATTAACGGTTCATCTGTTGAAAATAGCTTGGAAAATGATTTGGAAGGCTGAAGCTTTTGCACCAATAATAAATGTCCGACTAGAATTATATTCAAAAAATAATTTATTTGCAAAAGGCCTCAACACTAGGTATTTTCCTTCTGGGTTTGAGGGGCTACGTATGATAGAGAAGTGCGAAAAGCAAAGAAATCCATTAACTTTGTAGACAAATAATTTCTCATATGACTGAGTGTGTCTTTAACCCCCTGGGGTCTACCTGTCTATCTTACAGTGGTTCTGATTGGTTTATTGCAAGATATACTCAATTGTATAGCCAATTAAAATGCAGCTTGTAAAATATTTCACTCCAATCTTTATCAGGGACACAATTATTCTAACGCTGTCTCTGATTGGTGTAATAAATTATGTATCTATCTTTCTGACCAATCGGCCGGTAGTTCTCAGGGGGTTAAAAGTGTCATCCTTCATCTGTTTGACGTCGTATGTCCATGACGAAAACACACACATGCAGCACTGTGCACAAGATCCACTTCCGGTGTCAACAAACAATAAATTATCGTTATCAAAGACGCACTCGTTTATGTTGATATATATTTCCTTATTATATTGTCGGTATACATAAAAAGACAAAATTTGATATAATGATGAAGTGATGATAGAACGTAGTATAAGAATAATGCCGAGAGAGATATTTTATATAACATTATTTCTTTTTGATTATTTCATGGGATCTCCTTTTTTATTATATTGCAATTGATATTTATAGATGATATATAACAGGTTTATTATTAACTTTCACACTTTGTAATTTTATAGTTATGAGGTCAATACATTAAATGGTAGGGAAGTTGAAATTTGTAAATAATCCATTGCATATGGATGAAATCTAAGTCAATGATCATTTTGTTTGAGCTATTGTCAAAAGTTGCTAATACGATAGTAATGCAATGCTTGATATGCTATCTACTGCTGACAGCAAAGTTATGGTATATAAGCGATCTATTCATGGTATAAATGCATTGTTTTATATGCTATCTACTCCCATTGCAGTGTTTTATACCCTATGTTCTACTGATAACAACGCTATGCTTTATTATCTATTGTTGATAGTATACCAATGTTTGATAGGAGTTTGGCCCGTTTGATATACTATCCACTACTGATAGCACTGTAATTGTATACAAGCTATTCACTGTTGGTAGCAATGCAGTATGTTTTGTCTGCTGCTTCTTATGCTATCTATACCACTGCAGTGTCGTCTGCATGTCAATATTATCCACTTATTAAAATGCTGTTACTAGTAATATAGTGTTTATATGCTGTCTACTGCTGATAGCAATGCAATGTTTTACATGTCATCTTCTGCTCTGGTAAAAATGCATTGTTTCATATGCTCTTTACTGCTGATAGCAATACAATGTGTTACATGTAGACAAATGTATATGCTGCTGCTGATAATACAATGCTTCGTATGTTATTCACCAATAATAGCAAAGCAGTATTATTATAATTTTTACTGCTAATAGCTTATATAAAGCCTTATAATAGAATATCAATTATCACTATTGCTAATAGCAATGCCCTGCTGATGGCGATCCCAATGGAAGGGCTGATACAGTGTTACACATTTTATCCATTGCTGTTTAATACCCTGCTTCATATGGTTTATATGACCTGTCAGTAATACTATGATCATTATTAATTCAATGCTAACCTTTTCCATCAAACAGTGGGTCTTATCTTTTTAATCATTCACTATTATGTGTATTCGTCGTTAGTTAAAGCTCCCACTGGAAGCATGTGTTAGAGTCTATAACAGGTGCTTTCAATAACAAAAACACATTAACGCACTCTTTAATAACATTACCAAACTATAAGGTCACGTTTTTTAACCTCGGCACCACAAAAAGGTGGTTTTGTTACATTTTAGAGCGGTTTTTGTCTTTAGGCTATTGTATTTGAGTAACTCTCTATCAAATTGACTTGTGTTTGGGCTTATCTTAAAGACAATTTAATACCTATTAATAATCTGAAGAGAGAAAAAATCTATCACTTTTACTTTAATTAATACAGCTCGTTAAGTATAATTAGTCAGGGTGGTTGAGGGAGCGGAGGAGGAGGGAGCGGAGGAGGAGGAGGTGATTGCTATGTAATACATGGGTGGAAAATTGTTAAAACTCAAAATGTCCTAACAGACAAACGGTAACGGTGTGGTATAGAAGTCCTAAGTATGCAAATGATTCCATTGCATACAATGTCATGCTCTACCACACACAGTAATCAACAACTGACTAAATCTCATTGTCCTATTTGCATGAATGGATGGTTTCTATTGATCTTCATTTGAAAGTATTACTGGACTCCTGCCTCAGCAATGTCTCTAAAACCTATGACCACAACTGGTACTACATGTACGAGCCAAAGTAATTAATTGTCATTACTTTATATGCAACACATATTATTATGATACTTTAAAATGCCCACTGTAGCAGGTTGAGTTATGTTATCAATAACTGTAGTGGATGAGATGACAACATAATACTCACGTACTGTACATGGTAGTTTTAACACCCTGTATATTAAATTGCTGTGTGAAACATTGCTTTATAATCACATAGTGATGGTTAAACGTAACGATAGTCACTCAAACTTGTTCTGAATTATCATAAATTTCATAACTTGTTTAAATTGGTGTTTTTTCGGTATTTAACATTGGATATTTTGACCACCCCGTATATATTACTTCCTTATAAGCTGACTAATAAATATTGTATTCGCTGGATGGGTAATTTACTCAAATACAACAAAAACATGTATATCCTTCACAATAGGTCCTGCATTTAGACTGTGGAAGAAAAAAAGTAAATCATCATTTTGTATAACTTTTAATTGTTACACCCTGTATAATGTTTAGGTCACCCTGTATATTTGATTTCTAGTTTAAAAATTGACAATCCTTATATTATGAGCTTTCCAAATATATATGGTTTCATACCCTTTAGATGTAAATATTTTGATATATTCTACCAAAACAGAAAAATGATGTATATTTCATGAAAATGACCAATGTAACACAAATGTAGCCCAGGTTAAAAAATGTGACCATAAATGAGTCATGCCTCGGCACTACTTACCCCGCCAAAAGGGCTGTACCGCCGATTTCCTGAACTAAATCGTGCCAGCGTAAATGTACGCCTAGCTTCGCCAGCTCCTCCATGCTCGGGGAATGTTCAAACACACCGTAGTCCATAGTGTCAGGTATTTCAGGAGGTACTTCACTTTTACAAGAAGAAGATGAAAAAGATTGCCGAGAAGGTAGTGACGTCGTAATTGTGTGAAATGCTTTCGCGACGAACCTTTAGAGGCCCTTCAGTCTCCTGGTGGCACTGCGCGAGTTGAGATTTTAAAAGAGAATCTTCGATGTATTATAAGATAAAGGGACGTTGTATCGTATCGGGTAATATGGGCCGCATCTGAGGTCGATTCTGTATGTTACATCAAAATGTCGAACCCAGAGGCAAATAGACTGTTAGAAAGACGTCAAATACGTCAGTTGCACTCAATACCAGTTCTATCACTTCCAAACGTGACTTGAAAAAGAAACATTTTTTTCCATCGTGTCTGAATTTGTGAAAAGCGCGAAAAACAAGAATATCTTGGTTTTTCTTAGTCATTCCATATAACGTCTGCTAAATGCGATTTTTTTCCTCCGGGCGACCTAACTCGTAACTCTAAACGGGAGCAAAGTATCAAACTATATATGCACTGTTTATTTATATTATCATTAAAGGTGTTTTTTTATTTACGGCTAGCTATAACATACACGCACTGAACAAACGCCTTCAAATTATATCCGTATCCGTTAAGTCCGTTTATATAACCTAGGTGTAGTCAATTTATCGCATGTAAAATAAAACTCTACCTTTTACACGTACAAGAATGTTATGATGATGAAGAATATTGCGTTGTTAGCTGACAATGATATTCCCATATCGTCACGAATGTTGAATTAAAAGCCTTTTCATACAGTGGCGTCAGAACCGGCATGAGACGTTTCGCTGTATACCTTAATGGCCTCGTTATATTGCATCACAACCCACTGACAGCTGATAACGACAGTATCGTTCAGGTGTATACAGCGTCTATCTATTTACAGTATTGTGGTGCTGCAGCTGGGAAATATAATCAAAAATGTCAACCACGTGTGTCAAATATGTCGTTTGTTGAACCTACGTCAATTACATTAGCATCTCCCGCGCTTTTTCAACAGATGCTGTTATATACTGCATCTTAGTGGGAAAACATCCCCATATGGTTTATTGAATAGTCTGTAAACACCTTTCTGAGAATTACTGCGAAACAGAAAACGTAATCAGCATGTAATAATTTTCAAATAGATAAGCACTTCTGTTTTCAATTAACCGGATTTCACTCGGTGACCATGTATTTAAACACAGCACGTCGAAGATGTTTCCTGTATCCGGCTTGATAAGTGTTATTCCATATATAACCAGTCAATCAAAATGATTAAGATCTCCGGATAAAATCATACATGAAACTGTCGATTCTGTCTCATCACCGCTTGTAACCTCCTGACGTTTCGCCTCATTATTGATAGATTTAGTGATGATAATTACTGACCACAGTTTTGATTTCCTACGCTCGAATTACACTGACCAACCCAAGGACGTTTTTATCGATGTCTGTATACGATGGCACACTAATCAATAAGAACTGTCGACGTCGAGTTCCAGAATTTATCCCGCCAATATTATATTTGCGCAGACGACACAGTCAGTACTATGCGAAATCGTCACTAAATTATTCACTTTAAGAGGTTGCCATGCCGTCAAGACACACATGCGCAGTGCATAATATCATCCTTAATGGCGCACCACACTAACTAAACCAGTCTTTGGCTTGGTATTATTGCAGTAGACCCAGCAAAAGTGAAAATCCATCAATTCTTCATATACTTACTAAATAATTATGTCACTTGGCAATGATGTGTGAATAGCTTTTTTTGTTATTAATTAAGTTTTATTTATCTTTAATCAAAGTATTTCTTTTCGGTTCATCAAAGAAAATGTGGACACAATATAGCACGGTAGGGTAAATTGGGACACTCGCTGGACAATTTTATGTTATGAGCGCATTAAGCCTTAAAAGGTTTAATGAGCTCATAACAAATACATGGTACGTTGTGCAGAAAACTGTTTGAAAACTGTTTGCCTTTGAAATAAACTGTAGGTATTAATAATTAATTAATAATTTGTGATCAAGAACTACAGTACACAGCTTAATAATTCCAGAGAGGTAATATTGAATGCCTTGATTGAACTGTTCCCACTTACCCATTTACGCGCAGCCATGGGATATATGGGAGCATTTGGGCATCATACTTTCATGTTTATTTTGGGCATCATACTTTCATGTTTATTTTGGGCATGCAATCTTTATACATGGCCAAAATATGTGTTCATATATTCTTGGGCTCTGGTAGCAATAACCTATGATTTGCGATTTTCAGCCACAAAATCAATAATCAAGTAACTAAATAAGCATGTTCAGTATTGATTTAATTTCTGAACTCGTTGGCAACATCATATGCAGCTTGACTTAGCAATTTTATTTGTGTTTGTATTAAAAATTAATTTCAAGAACCACTGTTCATCTGCCCGTGTTGTAAGGTAAAAGGGACAACATAAAATTGCCGCCTCTCTAGCTACGGCAATGAAATCTTTGATGTTATAAAGTGCGTCATAATAATGTTGACATGGAACTTTATTCTAGCGTGTAATTGATGCATGCCCGAGACCTAATGTACACTTAACCCGGATGTGTTTGTTTCGGGTTGTGCCTTAAGGTACAATAAAGTGTTTCTTTTCTTTAAAACATGACTACCCTACTAACTACATTTACGATGACGGTTGTTATGTGATGCGCTCTGGTATGGCGGTAAGTCTGTGCAACAAAAACGAGGTACAGTGTACTTTTGGTCCCAGGTACCCATCAACTACACGATGATGTGAAATAAATTGTCCTATAATAATCGAATGGTATGTATTATTTCGTCAATGTTGTGGTGACCCAACTTACAAAAAAACCATGTTAAATTGTTGTGTAATTCGAGTTCTGATTCGTCTGTCTTATTCAACTGCATGGTAAAAAAATAGCCGCGCGTGCATGCAGCGCACTGACTGAACTCAGTGATGTAAAACATTAATTTACTAAATTGAAGAGAGGTGTCGAATTTGTTTTATGATTTTTTTGATTTTGGACGATGATCAGTCATCAATTAATAGATCATTAATAAATTATGGACTTTAACGAGTCTATAATGAAAGTATCTCTTGTTTGGATCAAAATATGCCAATTCTCTTCGGATCGCCCTGTATATAATCTCATTGAAATTTATTTTCACCTTTATTACAAAGATATTGAGGTTTGTTGCTGGTTAATATTTCATTTATTTCATAGAGCAAATGATGTATGTATCATATGACCCGTCAGAGCATGTAACCGAGATCATGTGATCTAATAATTCTAATTGATTCATAGATGTATAAGATTCTAGTTACAGCTTGACAAAAAGAGAATGTGGATAATGTGGGGTTACGGTCTTAAATCGAAAGAGGAATGGATTACAGTTTTATTTATTGTACGCGTTTAAAACGTGTTGAATTACTGTTTATTATGGTAAGAAAGAGGTGAATGTCTCATAAACCAAAAGGTGAAATACCTTATATTTTTGAGTCTAGAAGGTTAAATATATCTAATCTTAAATTAATAGTGAAAAGTGAATATATAGAGTTCAGAACTATTCCATATTTAGAGCCCAAAAGTTGTAATGTCTCATTTATAAATCCAAACGGTTTACATCTCGTCTTCTTTACATTTCCAAAAAATAAAATCTTCATATTTGGAATCCTCCCTATAAATGATCTTGCCTTGAATTGTTTGTTTCCGGTTAATATTTCATTTATTTCATAGAGCAAATAATGAATGTAGCACATGACCCGTCAGAGCATGTAACCGAGAAGACGTGATCTGATTGATTCATGAATAAGATTCTTACAACTTGACTTGGGGTTACGGTCGAAATAAGAATGGATAAAGTTTTATTAATTGTACACATTCTTATTTATTGGAACGCGGTATGTTTAATTGCTGATTTATAGTAAGGTAAAGGTGAGTATCTCATTTATTGAGTACAAAAGGAGGAATGTCTTATATTAAATGTGAAAAATAAGGTAAACATCTCATCTCATCTTTACAAGTGAAATATTCATCTTTGGAGTTCTGTAAATGAATCATTTCGTCTTTAGGGTATAATATGTTAATGTTAGAGCAAAATGTGCAATGTCTTATTGAATTCCAAAAAATATAATATATATCAATTAAATTTCCCTCAAAATAGTGAATCATGTTTAATTTCATGAGTTCCGTACACACAACACAGTATTTTATTATTGTATTGTACATTGGCTCCGGATCTGATCAGGGTTTTGACAATTTTGGTATTAGCCCATTTTCTATCTTTGTTATTACTAGATCAAATGACGAATTTTAAGAGAAACCATAGATTATCAAGAAAGTGATGGACAAGTGGGTATTTTCTTTTGAAGCTAGCTATGTGTGGTGCGGACCAAGGCGCTATGGTTTAGGTGTCATTTGAAAGCCGATTTTTCTAGCTACATTGTGTGAATAAATCAGGTATTTCTATTACTGTTTAACTGAGATATGATTGATTATATTTCGAAAGTCAGAGGTGGAGGCGGTGGCGGCGGTGGTGGTAGCGACGGTGGTGGTAGCGGTGGTGGCGGCGGTGACGGTGGCGCTGTGTACAATCTCTGTGGGGAATATAGAAAATGTTCCCAATTCTACGTTCAATTTACAATAACTCCTCATCTCTGTATGGTACAAACATGATTTTGCTCTCATTTTATAGATTGCTTTATATTCTATGTAAGAATAAACATATCTTCTGAACAAATACAAAATAAATCTTATTTTATTTCTCCTCAATGCAATCGATTACTTGCAGTTACACTGATGTAGACATATTATATGAGTGTCTTTTATGTGATGCAGCGAAATGTCATCTTTTTGCGTACGTTACATCGATCATTAGTAATGCTTCGTCTCAGACAAATCGTACGTAAATTCCTTCTCACCTTATGAATGGAACCACTGCTGGGAGTTGAATGATTTCATTTTTTGTTTTCATTTCGTTGGTAGAACAGGAATTCAACTATCATTATTGTTACCATGTTCTCTCATGTTATTATGCTTCCCTAACCATTATACCTTGATTTACAACCAAATAAAGTACATTAAAGGACAAGTAGTAGTAACAAATCCACACATTTCGATTCGGTGATAGATTAGCATTTTGAGCACCCAACAAGAAAACATCTTATGTGTTTTTGGAACAGGGAAACGTAGATTACTCTGTGATCTTAATAGGGTGCACTGGAACAGGGAAACGTAGATTATTGAGTGGTCTTTAAAGGGAACGCTGTAACAGCGAAACGTAGATTATTGAGTGATCTTTAAAGGGTGCCCTGGAACAGTGAGACGTACAGGGCGTGTGCAAAAAGTCTCCCATGAGAAACAAAATCTATTACAAATACATCCCATGTTTTGTTTGTTATCCCATCAAATGTCATTACCTAACTGCTGAGATATGATCAATTCAGTTACAAGAGTACGAATCCCATTTGGCCACTTTGAACATGAATTATTTTCAACTGAAAAAGTTTACAATTGTGATTCCAATGATTATTATAGGATATGTCAATGTATTGTTTAAAATAAATCTAAAATTCATATATTCCGTGGTTTGTGATGAATAATATAGATGAATATATGTTTCTCTACTCAAATTCAACTTACTTTTAACTTTAGTTGGTAAATTATTATTGATTTGATTGATTTAGTTCAATTACACACTGAATGATGATTCTGGCGAGAGAGTTCTCTGCACATGAAAAGTGGCCAGAGCTGAGTTTGACATGCCTGAGTAGATTTGCCAGTAGATTTGATAACGAAAGCTCCGAATTGGATAGAAAAAATCTTATGACACATTACAGACTGCTGATCATGATTATTACTACTTTACGTCGCATTTGTATATTCTTCATGGGCAAACAAATAAATCATGTTTCACATGGGACACTATTTTTGACACAACCTATTTAAGATTATTGAGTTATCTTTGAAGGATGTGCTGGAACAGGGAAATGTTGATTATTGTGTGGTCTTTGAGGGTGTGCGGGGACCGCAAAATTTAGACTATTGAGTGATATTTAAAGGGTGCGCTGGAACAAGAGAAACGTCGGTGTGTGTGTGAGCTGTAAATGGTTCCCTGGAACAGTGAGACGTATATTATTGAGTGATCTTTAAAGGGTGAGCTGGAACAGGGAAAATTAGATTAGTGAGTGATCTTTAACGGATGCGCTGGAACAGTGAGATGTAGATTATAAAGTAATCTTAGAATGGTGCGTTGGAACATATATTATTGAGTGATTTGTAATGGATGCGCTACAGGAAAACGTAGATAATTACGTGGTCTTAAAGGATCCGCTGGAACTGGAAAACGTAGATAATTACGTGGTCTTAAAGGATGCGCTGGAACTGGAAAACGTAGATAATTACGTGGTCTTAAAAGGATGCGCTGGAACTGGAAAACATACGTCAAATTTATTATTGAAGCGTTTGAACATGGAAATTCCAATTTATATATATTTAACGAGAGCGATGGAACAAGGACACTCTGATTGTGGATGAGTTTGAATGCTATCGACTGGTAGGCCTAATGGTAATATGTTGTTATTAATACAAAACGGAAAAGTGTTAAAAATGTAACTGACTCCAACACAATACAAATTTGAACCCAATTGGAAATCAACAAATATTAGAAATTAAAGGGGCATTGAGAGATGTATCGATATACTAAATGAGCAAATAACGTAAAGATAATCATCAACATAGCCCAAATCCAAAATGTCATACAATTCCGACATCGCCTTCATGCCAAATAAGCAAATAACGGCACTTCCGGGTTGAGATTTGCCGCGAAAGGCCGCATGTTAAACGATATCATAACTTCCGAATTCAGCACCTCGTTTCAATATGATCATATCGAAACTAAGAAAATCATAAAATTTTATATGATAAACGGCGAATGTTGGTAAACTGTTTCAGATGGTAGTTAGTATATGCCTAAGTATTACTTTGATGCAAAAAAACTGATTTCCAGACTCCCATATGTATCTCTCAATGCCCCTCTAAGAATCACAAATTCTTTTCCAGTAACTGTGTTTCATTTCGAATAAAAATTAAGGATATTGAACACTTTATAAAAAAGGTTACAAATCCCCCCCCCCCCTCCTCCCATCAGCTAAATTTGAACATCCCTCTCCTCCGCCATCAATAATGAAGTTAAAATGGTTAGATATTGAACATTCTAAGACGGAACCAAAATTAGCTGTTTGAAAACAATAATGCACACTTTGTGATAATATATTTGAACAAAGTGAAACTGTGTTACTGTTAGATTTGAATGGATATGATACCCTAATAGAATTTCATCATGAGTTAAGGTGATTTTTTCAAAGCAGAGTGCACTCAATGGCGAGATTTGGCATTGTCTGAAGTACTTATGAGACACCCTGTATATTAACACATCGTCTTGTCTCGTCTTCATCATTAACTATGTCTAGATAAAACAAAAATCCATAGCCAACATGCGCAAGATCAATTACACCAAGCTACACCGATCCCTTGCGAATTTAGCTGCTGATTGGCTCATAACTTAATTAAACCTCGATTAACTTGCCACTAATCGAAGACTAAACCAGTTATAACGGGTTCTAATCAGCTCCTCATAGCGTGAAATTCCCTGACTGTATATAAAAACACATAGGGTTGCTATAGAAAAAGGATATTTCAATCTCGCCACCAGGGCTGTTCATTATTTAATTAAACGTCTGGAAATCTTGCTAATAAGTAGAAGTAAGAAGAAAAAGTGAGCAAGTGTAGAATGCCTCACGTGAGACAATATGGTAAGAATCGACATCTACAACAATAGTCTAGTAGTATTCGCTATAATGTGTAGGGTGCAGTGGCGTAGCTAGAAGGGAGCGAGAGTAGGAAAATGGTAATGAAGAGGAAGAAGGTTGTCCACGATGATGCTTTTTTATTTCAGATTGAAATCATCTTTAAATGAACATTATTAATGTTGTGCCAAAAATGTAATAAATAAGCCTTTTTGAAATAACCCACTACGTGAATGGAACATGCGCGTATTAGTTTCAATGTTTCATTGTTCAAGCTGAACAAGATAGCTTCAGGAAGGTTTTCCACGACCATTTTAGTTTAAAATATGAAAATCTTTGCGCGCGAAACGCGCATTATTTTTACAGGTTTCAACATTATAATGGGTCTCGAACCACACCAAATAATGTTGGGGACGTTAAAAGCGTCATACTGGACCATTTAAGTGTTAGAAATGCCAAATTTCAAACTTCAGGAAAGTTTTCCATGATCATTTTAGTTTCAAAAGCTTTAAGATATTTTGCGCGCTTTGCACGCATATTTTTGGCACAACATTAATAATGTTCATTTTAAAGATGATTTCACATTGGAGAATGGATTTCGTGAGGTTAAACAGTAAGGGACTATATCATTTTTACCAAGTTTGTAAAAAATTGCATCCCAATATGAAAAAGAAGTCTAAACCATTGCTTATTACCCATGACCATGTCTTTACCTATTTAAATGTCCCTCAAGTTTAGCCTCAAATCTAGCTCATTATAGAAACAAAGCTTGGGGTCGCTCATGCGTGACGACCCATTTTTACTCTTCAAATTGAATAAAAATGAAGAAGTATTAATGGTTTGAAGAACCATATGATACAACAATAGTTTAAAATAGAAAGGAACCAAAGATAAAAGCACACAAGAGATTTTAATCTCTTGTGTGAAAGAAACTAATACATTCTCTTAAAAGAGAATGTATACTTTCTTCCAAACAAGCTGTTTACAAACACAATTGTTTGCACTTTGCTTAAAAAGGTGAAATCACCATGTCTTACACAATGGAGTGTAACTTCAGTAAAATAAGTCCGATATTCATAATCTAAAATGCTAATGAAAGGGTACAGTAAAAAACATAAATTTGTAATTTCATATTTTTAATTTTTATCTTTATTTTATGAGAAAGAATCCTTCTTTGTCCTAGTAACAAGTCTTGGGCAAAGAAACGAGAACTGTTGAAAATATGATGATAACACATACATGTACAATCATATATATTGTATAATATTTATTACTACTCCAAATATTGTTCCCTTTGTTTTGTAATGGCATTGTATAAAACTACAGACATTTTCAGGGATACAAAAAGAAGAAAAAACACTTTATTAGTATATTTGGTATCACTTTTTATATGGTGTCAAAGATGAATGGTTAATTAGGAGATAGTGTACTTAGGTCCCAGGCGGTGAGGCGGGTATCAAGTCTTTAATAGAATTAAGAGCATCATGGTTTAAATAACACACTTCCATACTACGCCAAGCAATTGATGCATACCCTACTGTGTCCATTGGGTGGGGGGACACAAGTTTGATTCTGGTAAGGGTGCTGTTAAAAAAGCAGAAGTCAACCCATGGATGTAACGAATATGCTCAAAATTGGACAATCTGTCTACCTGAGGTGAAATTGTGTTGGCAATATTCAACACTAAGATTGAAAAATGTGCAATAGGCAAAATTGACCAGAGTAATCAATCCATTGATAAAGTTAAATCAGGGAGGTGTCAAAATATTTGACACCTCCCTGGTTAAATATACCAGGATAACAAATCAAGAGGAAACTGATATACCAGAGAGTCATAAATGAGATCCATGTTTTGTAACACTTTCCCATTATAGTCATTGTTGTACTGTTGTATTTGTACTGAGTACATCATATGGATATTTTACGACAATATCTAGCCGGATGTCCCATAACTGATGTGCGCATGTTCATAACAATTCAAATGTGTTGTAGTAGTACATGGTATATTCCGTATGGGACATCTAGCAAGATATAGCCTATTTTACTTTGATTTCAGTGGTTATCAAAAGTCGATGGCAAGAGTATCAACAACATTTAAATTGAACCATTGAAGGGTCAACCTTCGACATCCCTTTTTGCATTGTTCATATCAGTCCATGTTGCATACTTTGATACGGAGTACTTTTTAAATAAAAAACCTTTTAAAATGGAAGTGCTAGGACAAAGGAAATACTGAATCTTTGGGAGAATTATGCTGTTGTCCATGCATATCATTTTCATGCTAATTAGATTTTCAGAGATTGTCATGAGAATAGTGGTAGGCATAGTCAAGCAAGTATACCGTATGTTAGAAGCAATATTTTGATGGTGCTAAGTGCCTAAAATTTAGCTACATTAATGCAAATTTAATTGGAGACTGAAAAATATAAACTTTCAGATTTTTATCTACAAAATATCATGCCTGGCAGTACAGACAACATTAGGGTACATAATTTGTGTGGACGGATATTTAGGAACAATGCAAAAAGCGATGTTGAAGGTTGGATCTTATTCTAAATCCTTGAAGTAAAGTAAATTAAGCAATCAAATAAAAACAAAGTTTTGGGAGACTATAAATATACGTAAATCTCACACATATAGATGCATGTGTGTATTATTTAGTTGAAGTTATATATACAGGTACATCTCAAGTGAACACAATAGCTTAATATTAGTTGCATACATGAGCAATAAAATATCTGGATAATAAGTTGCTCAAGTCATTTGATGATAAATGTGTCTTCTACAACTGCTGATGTTTTTAGAACAAATGTCTCTGCACAGTAGTAAACCCATGGTACTTGATTAACCCTTTAAGAACTACCTGACGATTGGTCAAAAGATAAACACATCATTTTATTACACCAATCAGAGGCATTGTTAGAATGTTTGTGTCCCTGATGATGAAGAGGACATAAAATAAAATACAAAATAAACTGAACTAAACGGAACTGATTGGAGTAAAATATTTTAGATGCAGTATTTCAATTGGTTATTCAAATGAGTATATCGATAGGTAGGTACATGTAGTGCTCAGGGATGAAAGAATACACAATTGATTTATATCATTTGACCGTCCAGATATGTTGTATTGAAGTCACCTGGTGTGCACTTGGAAAGTGACATTCCAAAATACACAACAAATCTTAAATCCACTAGATCGTGAGTTCTCAACTAATTTCGTGTTTAGGGCCATGGAGAATACAGATGTCAATCAAGATAAATCTTTGGCCCAAATAATCCCGTTCTTGTTCAGCGGTAGGTTTTTGTTAGGTTTCCTTAGTTTGTATTTCTTTTCAAGGGCCAATCTTTGGCCCATGATACGCCATTTGAGAATCTCTGCATTAGATGTATTCATGTCCTTGATAAATGTGTACATGTTAGTGTCTTCCACAGTGTGTACTAGATCATTTCAAATGTACATTGTACACACAGTGTGGGTACTAAATGTCATATTGTCCCAGGTGTTGGAGCTCTTGTCATGACCAAAATAATATGCTGACAGCCATGGCAATACAGCACACTGCAATATACGGACTTTTCCTTTCTCCTATACGTGCACACTTCCAAAAGACTCCTAGTAATCTGTGGGAATATAAGAATATTGATACAAAATGTTATCATTGATTGCAAGATGAACGAGCCACCCTTAACACAGATTCTTGTTGATGAAAAACACAATCATTATTTTTGGAAATTTAGTTATTTTGATTCAATCCATACCTTCCAACTAGTAAGGTTTAATCTTATTTAGTAATATTTTTAAGATATTTGGCAGCAGAAATTATTTTTAGTAAGATATCTGATTTGTTTGGAATTTTTGAGGGGAAAAAAATGTTTCCAAAAATTTAAAAACAAAAAATGTTAAAGTGGTGTCCATGCCCTTTTAAAGAATATATTCAGATTTTCCCCAATTTGTGACTTACCCTTCTTTGTTTTTGTCAAGCAACCTTGGAGCTAATCCTCTGACGTAAGCACAGGTACATATGAGAAGTAGAACTACTGTCAGTAAACTTTGGAAGTTGAATAAGGCAGACTGAAATGCAAGAATTTTTACACAATAATTAATAATAGAATATTCATAATTAGCCTTCTCCTCGTATCAATTGTAGGCTAATTGACAAACACCTGAGACGATTAACGTCTCAGACAAACACTGTGTATACATTGTTCAAATTAAGGAAACATATCCGGTCATCCGTCGGATACCCATGATATGAAATCAGGTTATTCGCCAACATATTTGGTTATCCGCCAAAGCCAAGATTTCTTGAGAATTTCCGAGGTATAAACAAAATGAAAAAGCACATTTTCTGCAATTTTAATTTGAAACCAAACAGCACATTCTAAAAATTCTTAAATTCTGTAAATTATCATTTAATATGGGAAGAGAAGTGTTGCTTGTAACTTTTTAACGAAGCATTGTACAAAGAAACGACATGGACCATGTGGTAGTACTCTTTCAAATACAGCTTTCTTAGAAAAAATGGACAGAGTTCCGTCCGACATCCGACATTATATAATTATATAATGTAAAAGCTGAATGCAAACTGCTTATCCACAAAAATAGCCTGTGTGAGTTAATGTAATTAATATAAGAGGACCTGACGTTTTGATTCTAACAGAATCTTTATCGAAGGTAAAATGACAGAATACACCATACGCAACACATATAGACAGAGGAACAATGGGCAATATATAATTATAAATGAATGTCGGCCAACTCGGCCAAGACAACTCGGCCTTTGAGACAACTCGGCCTATGGGACAACTCGGTCACAAGACAATTTGGCGTCCGAGATTCTGCCTCCCACACAACTCGGCCATTAGGCAATCTATAATTTTAAGTTAATATGTTAAACTTCAGAATATATTTGAATTTTTTTGGCAGGTCCTTATCACTGATTGAAATGAATTTCAACATTAATGACATTATTACATGATTTGTATGAATTATTTTTATGAGATCTTGCCAGTGTGATGTTGCCACATTCACTCTAATAATTGAACGAACATCACGAACGCAGTACAAAGATGAACGCTCCCAAAATTATCACGCGAATGGCTGTGCGCGCTTCACGCAATGTACGCGATACGCTGCTTAGTTGTGTTCGTTCAATTATTAATTTACCTTAAGTCTTTATTTTCATTAAAGATTGATTTAAAATATAATAATTGATGGGTTTCTTTTTGTTTGGTGGCATATTTAAAATTGCCGTGCAAATACAGTACTGTGGCCAATATGGGCTAATTATCTATTAATGGGCTATGATTCACACCCACCACTAATGCGGGATCAAAACATTTCTTATGTTGCCCTTATTAATATTTCTATTAATAATATTATAGGCCTATTTGCGAGTACAATATTAAGTTAACAATTAACAAAAATTAATGTGTGCGAGATGTTTCGTTGTCAAATTATGTCTAGTGGCCGAGTTGTTTTATTGTACACACCAAAGTCCCAGTTGCCAGTGTACTTACCAAGTCACAATTTCCTGCACTGTCAATGTATGGCACTTGTAAAATCCACTTTAATCTACTGGCATCCACCTCAACATATTTTAATCAGTTATGACTGGTATTTATCATTTAGCATCTAAAATCTCATAAAAAATGGAGTAATTCTTGATGGTGAAAAAAATATTTATATATTTTAGAGGTAACAGAATTCTGACTACATCTCATGGCGTGTGTATTTATGAATGAAAATATCCAGAGTTCATAACCCTTGACCCATGAAGAATGGTCATATGCCCCACCCATTTTTTATCAAATGACCACAGGTAATGCATGTGATTGGTTAAGTAATAAACTGTGTTTAAGATTTTCAGATATTGACTATATTTATTTGACAGCTGATCACTCTTATTGCTGTGAGCTGTGATTGGCATGTACCAACTCGTATTGAATGTATTATAGTCCAGGTGCAATTCCCATTTGTTGTCTGGAATGTCAGTTCAGGCTGCATGACTAAATCTTTTATGATATAGATAGATTATGTAAAGTACCTGTGGTTTGACACAATGAAAATGATGACCAACATTGTTGCCAAACTAGTCAGCAAACAGTGCATTGGGCTCATTCTAAACTGTGTGCTGTTCTCCATACAAAAATATTTTGTTACTCAAGTAAAATTTTCTAATGGGATTACCCAGCATTGGGCCATTTGTTTGTCTTTGTCTATGGTCTAAAAAGCACCTAGATGGTAACACATGTGCATCTTTTACTAGCTCAAATTGAACATGTACATTTGGTCAAAATATTGTAGGCATTTTATGATCAGAGGCCCATATTTTCCTTCAAATGCAAGGATCAAGTGAATGCTTGGACTATTTAAGGAGAACATATATTTGTAAAGCCCATGCTGTAAGTATAGGTTCTGGTTATTGAGTATTTTTCTTGTTTGCTATGTGGTTATTTTGGGCCTGTTTTGGCCTGTTCAAAACAGGCCAACGGTGGTTGTTTAAGTCATAATGTTTGTCAGGTCCCTCAATTAGCAAATTGAGGGACCTGAAGTTAGGTCTAGTTTTATTGGCCGAGTTGTGTGGGAGGGAGAATCTCGGCGGCCGAGTTGTCTTTTGGTCGAGTTGTCACGAATGCCGAGTTGTCTTGGCCGAGTTGTATCGAAGGCCGAGTTGTCCTGACGGCAGCTGACACGGCAATATCCTCAAAGTCAAATAGGTCTTACATACAGAATAAAGTTTAAGGCAGCAATTGTTTTGCAGTTGATTTGCATTGTAAACATGATAGCTGCCGAGTGCTTTATTCCGTATGTAATTGTAAGACCTATTTGAGGATATTGCCGCTGACACCTTAAAGAGAGCACCACACCAAATCAATGCGCAATTTGTGTAATCCTATAATAGTTCCGGAAAAGCACGAAGACTAGGCTTGTAAATGTGAGGTTTTCGGGCAATTTGTTTCTCCGGGGATGCTATGTTTGTATTTAAATGAACGAGTGGGACCTATCCGTTGCACCTACAATGATAAAATACCTTATTTTTAATTTATCGACCTAAATAGTGCCCAGGGTGTAAGCACCTGCCTAAATGGTGAACAGGCATGCCAGAAAACGTGAAAAAGTGAGGGCGCTGTGTGCAGGTCCGTAGCGGAAAATTTAGCTTAATAACCCCTCATGAAACAAGGCTTAGGCCTAAATTAAAGTTGAGATGTTACTGAAAATGGTCATAGGTGACAAGTATGCAATAAATGTAACCGGAGGGTAGAAAAGGTGTCTTGAAATATGGCACTTTTACACGTATTTCAATGAGAAAGATATTTGGTGTGGTGCGCCCTTAAAAATTTGACAATGTCAATTAATTAAAAAGCTTACCATTTTTTTATTATTATTCCCCCTGTTTTCGGCGAAAAGGAATATAAACGTCACTAGAATTAAACTGCAATGACAGCAGAACACCAGCAATCAACTCGGAACCATCCACGATGAAGTTGGTTTTCAGTAAAACACAATATTAATGACAAAATCACTATGTATCTGTCGAGCGAAACGTCATCCACGTATACTATTTATGTGGTATGTACAGCCCTGAATACGCGTTGGTTGAGAACACACATACATTTTGATTGGCTGATCGCGCACGAACAATGATAAATTGTCCAATCATAAGTCATGTTGTTTGCATAACGGTGGGAGTACCACACCAAATGATTTCCCCATTGAATACGTGTAAAAATGACACCTTTGGATTCAACCAGGGATACTATTAATTTTGGGATAGGAAAGTCCTATACTACCACACGTAGCGAAAACGGTGCCGTTTGCATAAATTACATAAATGATGGTAATCATCGGAATGTGTCGGTGACCGGCGTTGAACGCGTTTAACAGTGTTTAACCAGGTTTAACGTAATATTTGGTCAGCATAGGTTTGAGGGCGTTGTGGATTTACACAGACGACGTTGGCCACGCGAAACCTAAATGTTGAATACGTATTAAATGAATAAGGTGAATAACACGTAATCGCGAATGTTAATCTTATCATTTTGACAAATTCATCATAATTAGAAGAATTGTCATCGTTAACCGGGCGATGACTGTTAAAAATAATTCAAAATAGTGCACTCCCCCGTTGACATTATTGCATGGGTCGTCTGAGAGACGCGTGGTCAGCGTCGTGTCGTTTGCTACAATCACGCCTGATCAGTATAGCGCCACCAGTCTATGCTGACCAAATTTTAATTTAAAAGTGGACCCGATCGGCAAGCTCACTGGCAACCCCTGATTCAACCAATCAGAGCTCACTTAGTCAAAATGTAATCCGCCACACTGACCTGTACGTTATAACAAGGAGTTATTAGGCATAGTAAAAAAAATTACATGTTTCCCGTCCGGACTTTTTAAAAAAAGGAGGAGGGAGGGTCTTACTATTTACTATTTTCCCATTTTTTGATATTTTTTTCAAGATGGCCGCCAAGTCGAAAGTGACCAACTGACGCCAAAAGGGTTGTCTTCGCCAAAATAATGCCCAGGCGAACTCTACAGTACACGTTACGTCACTGCCATGCCACCTAGGTGTGTTGGAAAAAGTAGCGCATAGGCGCATTGATGTGGGCGTGAGATGGTGGCCAGGGGGTGTTTGTGCATAGACCGTTTATGATGTGCGTGTTAGGAATTTAGGTGCAGTGTTGTGGGAGGAGCCCGGGGAGGAGGGGCAGGGGAGGGGGCCCGTTGCTTTAATAAGAAAGCAGTAAATTAAATACATTATTCCGACGGCATGGTTTGATACGTAATCTAATAATTTATCCGACCCTTAAGAAATCTGTCCGCATGTCCGGTGTAGGCACTAGGCCACGTACGATTTTGGCAAAAGTACCCCCCCCCCCCCCCTCGGGGTGTTTTTATCCGGGTTTTTATTATTAATTGTAGTTTTATTTTAATGTGATCATGTTTCATGTCATTGTCCCGGGGGTCATTGCCAACAACAAAACATTACGCTACTTCATGATCCTATAAAATCATTTCAATTGTTCTAAATATCATTATTCAGAGTGAACCTCGAGATGGACAAGGAACGGCACCCCCGGGCTAATGCATATTCAACATTTTTAAAATGTGGAGGTTTGTTTACTCATGGGAAGGGGAAATTCGAATAGCAAAACAAGAGCCTCCCATATAAGGGCACATGAGCGTGAGTATGCGCGATGTGACTCGTAAAAGGAGGGCGTCGCTATGATTGACAGCATGAAAGTCCTTATAAGGCACATGAGACGCTCGAATGTGACTCGTAAATCGAGGGCGCTACCACACTAGCTTCAAATTTTGGCAATGGGAGTTTACCGGCCTGGTTTGTAGTACCTGTCAGTCACTTCTGAGCGCGCGGGATTGGCAAAGTTTGTTGATGTAATTATTACGTCTGAGTAAGTCACTTTTCCTCTTGCCTTTTAGTTAAATAATACGGTTCTTTGCTGATTATACTAAATCATAAATGCGCACGGATTAACTGTACGGATGGATCTGATCCAGAAGTATTGCTCCTCAAGCTCATGTAGCGAAGGAGATGTAGAATCAGACCGGGAATCAGACACGGACATGACGGATCTACCTAGTACGCCCGTACAAGTCGCTGCAGGAACCCTGCGGCCCCCGCCGCTTGATTCTGATAATCTTATCCCTCTAGGAGGAAAACATCTCGAGAATTTTCTCTATGGCCACCAACTCTTGAGAGATGTTACCCTCAATAGACTGAACAGGAGGGTGAAGAAAGACTTAGTTACTCTGGAGAGAGAAGTAGACGATGGCACATACAGTATAAAGAGGAAGAGTAATGGCGCCGAGGTCAAATGTGTGAAGAACAGGTAGGATCAGTGTTTTCACTCACCCTATACAAACAAAGAGTGAAATACCCTTCACTTTTGATTTTCACCCTTCAAAAATTGTCTAAAGAGTGGGAAATGTTGACAATTTCATTGTTTTACAGCCCAAAACACTGCGCATGCACACATTCTGCATGGTCATCATTTTTGTTTTTCAGTTTCACCCTCGAGAAATAAACCATGGACTTATTCTAATAAGTCCATGAATAAACCCAGTTCAGTGAAATTGCTTACCCGAGGTCTTGGGTTCAATTTTTATTACAAAATAATGTTCTCTATATTCCGATTTTTGTTTGTTTTTTGTCACAGCGCCTATTTGACAGGGCGTCTGCGCCTAGTACAACAAATCATACATCAGTTGGTAGTAATTAGTATTCATCATTTAATATCAGTCAGCTGTAGAAGGGGGCCCTGGTTTAATTGAGGGCGCTCTAAAACGACGGGTATACGTAACCAAGGTAACGCACACCCGTCAATTTGCGCAATTATTGAATTTTAGCCCCAATTATCTGCATAAAAAGTAACCATCCATCGAGTTGAGGGCAGCGTAAGGTACCAGAACTCCATGTGATATCCAGTTCTAGGGGAGGCTGGGGTACCGCGCCATTTTGCAATAATTTGCGAAATCGACCGTGGTTATCACGTGATACGTATCGTGGAAAAATAATGTACACTGTTTTAACGAAATGCACTGTGGGATTGTGTTACCAGCCTAAAATTATAGAGGTCGCAAACCCGGTCGCAAACTTGCTTATATTGAGCCTAGCTATAACAAGCTAAAAGTGACATCTCTGAATGTATTACCAAAGTGTGAAATTGTTGGACACACTGGTAAAATGGTTTTACAACAAGTTTTGCTATCATATTATCAACTGAACTCAAGTTAAATCACTCTATATCGAGCAATAATATAATTGTTTACGCATTTTAATTGTTTAGATACACTAAGTTAAATAAATCAAGGATACATTTATGATAGATAAATAAATAAAAAGAAAACTATAAACGCATGGGCGGCATTTATAATTGATAAAAATTGACATAACAATGATGTTACATTAATATACCATCAAGTTTAAAAAATAGAAAAATAATGGGAACATTCGAACCCGTGATTTCCGATTGCCAACGACATGGCCAACCTACGCACGCCACAGAGATTTACGACTGTATTTGTGATAGTTTTATTATTTAACCATGTCCATTTATTTATAACGAACAGATTTTTATTGTGCCATTTTTGCCAAATGTGTGTGTTGCTCTCGCACAAAATGTGTTTGTAATTTGATTATAATTCTTATTTTTAAAAGAACGGTAATTTTTTTTTGACATTTTCGAGAGAGAAAAATGGCGTAACTGATACGGTAAACGCCAGCAGTGTGGTGTCCGCGTGGGCAAGCATACAGATGATGCTATTAAGCAAATCCAGCATATAAAACAAATAGTGCTCCTAATGGGACTCGAACCCACAACCTCTCGCTCCTCAAGTGACTTTCTTTCCACTACACTAACCGTGCTAATTGAAAAAACTTAACGCAAATAATTTATTTATATCATGGGTCATGGGTTAATGCACTGTGTTAAATTCTACAATCCCGGCCGCCACTCTGTTCAAAGGCATAAAAAAGTGGACTTATTTTATGCATTTTTTGCAATTCTGGGGTGTGTGGATCGTGTTTTTTTATCAAATTGGTTAGATATCCGCCCATTTTATAACATCTGAAATTTAAAGTGCACCCACACACCCGGGAAAGTATGCTGCCAAGGGCATATATTTTGCACGTAAAATATCCAATACAAAAGTTCAGAAAATCGACCAAAATATGACGTCATGACCATTGCTTCGGGACAAAATGGCGCGGTACCCCACCCCCCCTAATCCAGTTCGATGATTTGATTTAACCTTTGACCCCAACATCAACACCAACATGTAAGTATACGTACTTAGCCTGAATAAAAGAGCACTGTGATTTACCAGTCCAGGCCAAGGAATATGATCAATCAGGGTCAGGGCCACACATTGTATCATTGTATGCCAAACTGGTGGTTCGATTCCATCATAATATGCTTTATGTTTAGGGTGCTAAGACAATACAGTTTACAAAGCATACAAGAATGGATAGCACTACATTTAATCATTATTTTACTTTGTTCCTGTTCATGTATTGGTTCATTTTCTATTATAATCAAGGAATTTAAAAGGTAGAACTTTTTCACTTTTTGACCACTGTTTCAGGCAATTGCGCAATCACCGTGTACATGTATGTGTGATATTCTCAGACTTGTTCTCTGTAAAATGTTGTTAGATTTCACATTGTTAGGGGGTTAATACTATATGGGCAATGCCAAACTTTGCAATGTAAGTGAGACATACTCAAACAGACCTTAATTTCCCACGTGTTTGATGGCGAAATGGTAGTTTCCAATTTTTAACTTCCTTGATTGTAATTGGAATGCTTGAAAATGATTTATGCAAATTGTAAATAGGCATGAGCAGAGGTAGCATTAATTAACCCCCGATTGTGAGTGAATGACCCCCAACTTTTTGACATGTAGCTTATGGTCGCTATGGAAAAAAATTCACCCTAAATTTTTGGGCTTTATTATTGCTACCTCTGGTCATGAGAAGAAAATTCACCCCATCTTTACTACATGTTGCTTGAGGTATCAGGCTACTATACATGTATGTTTAAAGATATGGCACATTTTCTTCTCTTCCCTAAACTGTATTTTTTTGTACATATAACCTGTCCCACAATCATTATGGACAATAACAATTGATTAATTATTCATGTTTATTCTTTGTATAATAAGTACAGGTAGCTTGAAAAGTATGTGGTACATGTAGGCCCTATGTGGTCAACATTGCAAAGAAGCTTAGACCTACCTAAGACCTACACAATTGAAATACCAGTAATGAAGACGGGCTATTTTCATGAAACTGTTTTTACTCTTACATTTTTTAAATTGCATGTTTCAAAGATTCTGTAAACATCGATATCAGTCTTATTTCAAAATAAAATTACTGTATTTAGTGTTTTTTCTTTGTTATGTGGAAATAGCCCAACATTCAATACAAGTATAGGTAAGTTGGTAACTTCAAATTGGCAAGTATTATTTTTATTCAATTCAATCGTCTCCCATGAAAATAACAAACAAAGAGTGACCTAAACCTGAACAATTTAACAAGCAGTTGAACCAATCAATGTCATTTTTTCAAAAGTAAATTTGTTTTGCAAGCAAACCTGAATGTAAGGGGGACAAGTTAAAATCAAGTTCTGTCCAGTTTACTGAATGTGACATAATGTACACCACCTGTCATCACAGTGTGCCAATTTTTAAAAGCTGAATAGGCAGTCAATTCGCCATTTGTGAATCAGTTAAAACATATATAATTTCCTATTCTCTCAGCAGTCATAGGACATTCTTAAACTCTAGTAATGTCGAACCAATCTGAGAGCAAGACAATAAAATATGCATTTTTTGACCTATAAATAAGAGTGATATTTTTTCATCGAGTGCCCTTTGTTCTTTCTGTCCAATACATCATTAAATGGACAATAACATTGATTGTTTTGAACTTTTGAATCTGTACCGTTTAAGTGCAGTTTGCATTAACAAACCATACTGGAGCACTGGTGGTGCAATATGGCATTTATGCCAAATTGATGGTTCAATTCCATTGACAGTATATACACTTTATGTTTACAGTGCTAAGACGATACAGTTTTCAAGGTGGAATCAATCAAAATTGTGTCTACTTCACAATAGCAGACGGGGTCGTGCCATTATTCACACATCAACATCAGCGCCTGTGCATTGATTTGTCTAAGTATTCTCGGAACAACACATACGCATTTATTGACCTACATGTATAATCATATCCCTCTTTAACTCTGAATAGATTTATGATTCATGATCAGAAATGTATATCTGCAAGAAAATCTAATTTATAAAATAATCATGAACAACACATACGCATTTATTGACCTATAATCGTATCCCTCTGTATCTCTGAATAGATTTATGATTCATGATCAGAAATGTATATCTGCAAGAAAATCTACTTTATAAAATAATCATGAATAGAGGGCGCCCCCTAGAAAAAAATCACTTGGTAAAATGAATCTGAATATCAGTGGAACCTTTTGAAAATCAATGCATAAGTCATCTTAACGGCTGCTTGAAGGTTAGGCAACTGACAACTTTCATAAGAGAAATCTTAGAAATAATCATGATATTTATGCATGGGGTGTTCTTTTTCTATACAGATACTCAGATATATTTCGCCCAACTCAGAAAGCAGAGGAAATGATTTCAAACTATCAACGTGGTTGTCAGAAGGATATTTGGATGGTGAATTGGTCTTTCTGCTGCCCTGGTACCAGCCAATGTATTAGGAAATGTGGTGGCAACGGGGAATGTATTGAAGGTAAGTTATTCTAGTATTTCAAAAGTATATTCTTGAATATTCAAAGCATTCAAGGCTTATGTGATCTTTTCTCTCAGGCATGCAAAAAGTGCGGGAGCGGGGAGCACTGCTCCTAGGAAGAGACAGTTTCTTGTTTAAAATGATTAAAAAGTGACTTTGAGAAGAAAAATATAATGAGGAAAAAGAAGGAAGGGAAGGTAAAAAAGAGGAGAAAAAAGAAAGGAAAAGGAGTTCATCAAGTAAAGAGAGAAGAGACCTTTTGAGGAATTTACATTTATGAACGTACCAATACCAACTACCAATTGAACATGGAAAGAGGTACAATGCAACTCATATTTGAGGAAATTTCCAAATCATCATCAGAGCATTCAGTGAAAAATAGCAAAAAAGAAGCCGAGTCGTGAAGTTGGAAATAACGGAGCACATTTATACAGTGAGCATTCCGAGCCATAAAAGAAATTCAGTTTATCAATGCCGCAATAAAATATTGGACTGAGGAGATACAAAGAAGAACCACAAGCACATCATCAACACCAAGAGGAAAAGAAAAAGACATAGGAACACTAATGGAGATGGAAATGTGTGCCACAAAGAGCAACCAAAACAAAGAAGATGTGGCATAGCACAGGCTTTGCTCAACAATAGAACCATGCTCCTGAGGAAGAAATAACTTTTTGCAGCCCTGCTTACCCTCTATGATTTCTTCATAGAAAGGTATTTTATATTATTGTCAGATTACATTAATAAATTACATACTTAAACAGCTAAGAAAGTTTAAGCAATCTCATTGGTTCTCAGAGAAATCGGCGACATCTCTATGAGACAATAGAACACGGGGAGGTGGGGCTTATGTTTTAACAGCGCGCCCGACCTTCACAGTGCGTGGTTTGCTCCATAACGCGCACTTCTGCAGTGCGTCTTTAGCGCTTTTCCTGCGTTTATGCCGGCGCTGCGACGCTTACGCATGGTTTACTCATCGCATGTGATTGGACGGAATGTTTGTGGGCTATTCGATCCTAGCAGGGGTAAAAGTTGTCAAATGTGGACAATAAAATGTACTTATTTCTTTGATAAATGTCTAAAGTATGATTGTTTAAGAATGAGAATAAAGGTATTGTTTTTAGACCGTACCCATGTTATATTGTCTGACATAAATGCGTTCGATAGTATTATTTTTTGCGTAGAACAACGACGCCGCAGGCGGCGTCGTTGTTCTACTTAAAATATTACTATCGTCCGCATTTATGTCAGACAATATAACACGGGTACGGTCTAAAAACAATACCTTTATTCTCTTATCAATAACCATGAAACTAAAATCATTTGTAAGTTACAAAGCAATATGTTTCCTCATTACTTTAAAATCAGATGCTGAAATGAGTTTTGTCATTCATATAATAGAATTTCATCACACCATTTTTCACCATTTTAAGGATGTTTTTTATTTGATAATTTAATAGAGCTTGCTGAGCTGCACAATAATCTGAATGTTTGAGCTTGATCGGAGGTACGGTTTTCTAGATAGGACAAGTTATTTGTCAAAAATGAAGCAAAATCGAATTTCTTTTGTTACTTATTGTTTTTTTGACCTTCTAGCAAAATAATTAAACTATGCAAAAATGTTGAATTATTTTTTTAAAGAAAAGTATGCTACAAAGCTAACATTTTGGCCTGACCCCCGTGAGATACGCTACTGCGAGCCCATATGTATTGGTCAAACTATGAGTTTTATAAAATATTGGGCAAGACGCAGTAGATTTACAAAACAAAACAAAATTTAACAGATTTTTCAGATTTTCATTGATCACATCATTTTAAATACAAAAGTTCACTTTTACTAGGATTTCAATATTTTATATTTATAAATAAAAAAATAAAAAAACTTTTAAAACTAAAAAACTGAAGAGCTTTGAGACAAAAGATTATTTTTAATATAGCCTTACAACAACAAAAATATGTGTACAAGTTTGAAAAATATCACATATAATATTGCTTTTGGGCTATTTTTAATGAAGAAATATTTCAAAGCGTTAAACAATAAACATAATATAACAGCTGTTTAACACATCCATTGATGATTCCTTCCAAAAAAACTGGCACAATTTTAGAATGCAAAGACACGAAGAAAGATGGCCACAAGTGTGCTGTTAGGGTCATAGCTAAAATAACCCTTGGCAACAATACGAAATGGACAGTCAGTGTACAAGGCACACACACTACCCCAGACATCACTTTCACAGGTACATCAAAGCCGCATAGAATTGCGGAAGGCGTGAAACGCTCAATACTTACTTTAAGGGCTGGTAACATGACACCGAAAGAGATATTCCGACACCAATTGGGTGGAGTACACTCTGACATCAGGACATCACTCACAGATTCACGTCACCATCCGAGTGAGAGTAGGGTGCGGGACTTCTTGCATAACCATGAACATAACAACAGCTTTGCTGGGGGACAATGGTCATCCGTCCACAAAATAGCGACTACAGAGGCAAAGCAGAGGGGACTTGTCCTTCTCTATCACAAGGACAACCCCAATGCTCTTGCAGGAGATGCTGATCGCGGGTGGGTGCTGTCACTGTCTGACAAGTCAGCGTTAGAGGCAGCCAGAATAAACCAACCTATTATAGGTATTGATGGGAAGCATGGGCTACAGGATGATGGAGCAGTGATGCTGACCTCTATCACCCTTCACAAAGAGGGGTTTGGATGCCCTGCAGCGTTCACAATGATGACAAAAGAAACAACGGAGTCAATTCATTTAGCTCTTCGTGCCATTGTGGAAAATGTTCCATGTGGGAATAGAAGCTGCAACCACCCTCATAAGTACTACAATCTGCCTAACAACAAGGGGTTCAGAAAGGTTTGTATACAGGGTGACTCAAAAAAAAATTAGGACTCTGTTTCATGACGATGTAATTTTCATTATAATCATTGGACCATGACATGCAATTTAGTCTCAATGTACATGTAAGCCCAATTAATTATTATGATATCCTGAAAATATAAGATCAATCAGATGCAAAATAAGAAAACTAGCGTACTTTGCGTATACCATGTCATTGACTAGTTTGTACAATGGGCTCTACATCATGGTTTACGTTTCAATACGTTTTAATAATTGTCAACATAGTAAAATCTATCACTATCAGTCAATAGCAATTAGTTTGGTAATCCATTTAATTCTTCTGGCACAAATCAATACTTGCTAAAAAAATCCGCAAAACTGATGCATGCATATTCTGTGCAAATTAATTTTTTTTTGTTAAACAGTTCTCGAACCCACTGTGGATGGTTCATTGAGTTACAAATCAAGCACTTTCACGTTACGCGACCTGTTACTGTGTGAATTCCCATTGTAAAGTGCAAACCAGTAAATGACATGGTTTACACAAAGTACGCTAGTTTTCTTATTTTTCATCGGGTTGATCTCATATTTTCAGTCAGGATAACATAATAATTAATTAGGCTTTTACATTGAGACTAAATTGGTCATGGTCCATGCAATGATTATAATACGAATCACACCGTCATGAAACAGAGTCCTATTTTTTTGAGTCTCCCTGAACAGTGTTAACTTGGGTGCCTAGTACTAGTAGTAGTCAATCTATTACTGGCATTGTGAGCATCATTACAGTGGTGGACTTGTCTAGTTCATTATCTTATTTATAGTTAACACTTTTGTTTTTTATATTCCAAAGCTTCAGACTTATTTAGCCTGAACTTAGCCACGACCTAACCTGAAACTATTTTGTGGCTAGGAATAAGCCTGAAATTCTAGCCTGAAACTTGTCCTTGAAGGGTTATTTATAGATTCCAGTGGTCAAAGGTCAATTTTCAAATTATAACTGATATCAAAACTGTAGACACCACAGCACAACAGATTTTATAGCTCCAAATTTGCAATTTTATCAATACTGGAGGGACTAAATGATCTCAAACTATGGCAATGGAACATGTAGAATAACATGGACATAGCTATGTTGTGAAATACTTCCATATGATATATTAGGTAAAAATACATGTGAATTCAGCGCTACTTGTGACGTTTGTGAGGTATGGAAAGCTTAAGTGTTTGATTGCATTGAGACAAGATCTTTTCAAGCAGGATTGTAAGGTACATGTAGGTGTTACCATAGACATCAGAGCAACTGTACCTGTATTTGTCTTTTATCAGGCTGTCACAGAAAATGGGCACTACAAATTGTTGAAAAACAAAAGTATAAATGCATTCCTGTTTGATATGCCCTGAGAGCATGATTTCAGGCTAATGATTTCATGCTAATATTCCAGGTCTAATATTCCAGGTCTAAACTGGCTAGGGTATTAGTTGCGAGGCCTAAAATGGCTTAGCTAATTTAAATAATTCGGCTGTTTTCGTGGCTACCGCCAGCTATACTCTATTTGACTTTCTCTGGACAGTGACGTAACGTAACAGGCGCAGCTTTTACGCACGCGTATGTATCTTCCGTCTTTCAACGCTCGTGTATATATTCGTGATGGCCAAATAGGCTATAAGGATTTCAGGCCTATTATCTTGAGATTGTTCGTGGCTAAGTTCAGGCCCTGGAGTTTGGTAAGGATATATCTTTCTTTTACTCTTTGCATTTCTGAGATATCAGTTTCTGATCCTTGGTGTGTTCTGGTTCTGTTGGATTCATATTTTTACATACAGTTTGAGTCCAAAGAATGTACTCAACTTTGGGATTATATTTCTAAAAATATTAGCAACAATTTCTCAATTTGTTTATTCTGGCAGACCAATCAGCTTACAGACCAAACTGCATTCTTGCGTCTCCAAAATGACCTCCTCTACTCCTTGGACAGCAGACGAGAAGTGGTTGTCGTTCTCCTTGACCTATCTGCTGCATTTGACACATCTATCATAATTTACTCCTAAATTTAATGCATGCTATATACGGTATTTCTGACACTGCTCTGAATTGGTTTCAATCATCCTATATAATCGTGAACAGTCAATAGTGGTTGGTCGCCATGTGTCACAAGGAAAACCACTTACACAGGGTGACCCAAAAATTAAGAAACGCATTATTTTAAAAATTGTTCTAGTTGTATATTAGAACCCTTTGATGCCCAAAGTTCAATACATTTTTTCATCATCAAAATCAATGAGATTAGATCCGTTGTTTTTATATCATATTTGTTTTACTGTACCCTTTCATTAGAATTTTAGATTATGAATATCGGACTTATTATAATGAAGTTACATTCCATTGTGTAAGACATGGCGATTTCACCTTTTTGGCAAAGTGCAAAAAATGTGTTTTTAAACAGCTTGTTTGAAAGAATCCATTATCCAATGTGAATATGAAATCTAAGCCACCGGTGATTCACCAAATACCACTTTATTTAGTCCCTATAAACACTTGTCAAATAAAACAATGCATGGGGGTCACTCGAGTGTGACAAACTTCTTTTACCCGTTAAAGTGAATTAAGGAGAAGAATTATTAATGATATGAACACCCGGCCATAACAGCTACAACAGAAAGACGCACAAGATTATATAGTAGACAAGAGATTATGAGAATACACAAGTTTCTTTCAAACAAGCTGTAAATAGCACACACATTTTTTTAGCACTTTGCCAAAAAGGTGAATCACCATGTTTTACATTACATAATGGAGTGTATATTGAGTTTGATAAATCCGATATTCATGATCTAAAATTCTAATAAAATAGTATAGTATGACAAAGATGATGTAAAACAACAGACCTAATCCCATCCATTTTGATGATGACAACAGACAACAATTATTAAACTTTGGCATCGATGGGTACTAATCCTAATCATTTTGGGACAGCTTGTATTGCTGTATACTGTACATGTTATATGATTGATGGCTACTCTTTGTGTTTTCTATGTGCATTCATATTTTGTACATGATATTTTTGTTATTTTGTTAAGCGCTTTGTGATCTTTTCGATGTAAGGCGCTATAAATGCCTGTTATTATCAGGGGTAGAATTTTGTATGCCAATTTTGAGAATCCATGGATTATTGCGAAATTAATGAAACTAATATCAAGCATAAGGTTATAAGCTTGCACAATTTTTTTCTTTTTGTTGTTGCGCGAATCCACCTCGATTCACGCTGTAGTGATGTTACGCGAATCAATTTGCGGATTCGCACCGAAATTCTACCCCTGTATAATTATTATTATTATTTTGTTGGTGTTTTTTCCTCGGAAATTGTGGTCCGCTAAAATCAGCCAGCGTCAAAATAAAAACGCCCAATATATTCATTTAATATGGAGGTCTATGTATGAAAGCTCAGAATCGCGAAAATAAAAACAAGCAAAGTTGTTCAAAATATGCGAAGCGCGAAAATGTCCACTCTTACAGAATAACATTATGTCACCAGAATACAAAATGAAAGGGGATGTTCAGCACATACAAGGGTGAGTCAAAAAGACTGCAATAGTGGAAAGAAGCCATTTTGTTTTCAAAACCAAAATGAATTTTAACACTTTTTAAACGTTGCAAGAATGATGTATTTAATCCTAACTTTGTGTGAAAAAATGAAGTCTATCGCATTTTTCGTTTGTTTTTGGTGACCCTCTTTGCTGCACATAACCAAATTTACCTGTTTGTCCACGAGCACAGTGATTTTCATTTGAAATGGCACACATTGCATTTTCATATTTGAATATCCCGCCAACAAGAAAATGGAAAATGTAAGTTGATTATAATTGATTATGCTAACTCACATGTAAACAAGAAAGGATGCATCAAATTCCAATAACATCACAAATGAACTCAAGTTTCCAAATTTGAATGAGAGGTACATTTTGTGATCTGATGCATATTTTGGGTATCTAGTGGACAAACGTGTGAAATGGGTGCACTGGTCAAAAGGTTCACCAAAGGCTTCTTTCCATTATTGCAGTCTTTTTGACTCACCCTGTATATCACTTATAATTCTAATAGAAAATGTTCTTTATTGTTTCTTCTAATAAGGTCACACCATGCAACAAGGGCAATTACAAGCCATATGTCATGATCGACAAACATGAACCTTCTGCGGCAGCATGTAGGAAGTTGGGACTCGAATATGTACTTTGCTGGTTCCACATTGTAAAGGCTTTGATGGAGCGCTTGAAAAAGATGCACTTGTCTCTACTTGCAAGCACTCTCCTGGTAATTGGTTTCAAGATGGTAGCTCGATCCGGATCTCTTACTATGGCAGAAAAGAGATGGGAGCTCTTCATTGAGGTAAGGGACCGTTCATTATTTATGGTGGAGGGCGGTTGGGACAATTTCGAGACTCGTATGTCAAAATTACCTACCCCCCCCCCCCTACAGCTGAAACTGAAAATTACATGACCCCCCTACTAACCAATAGATTTTTACACCCCCCCCCCCCCCCCTCAAAATCAACTTGTCACAAACTTGATGTATTTTTCTTGTGTCCATGGATTCGTTGGTTGTGCCCTCTGAAAGACCAATAATTTAAGATTAACTACATTGCGAGCGTAGCGAGGCGGAAAATTTGTCATATTTATACATTTTGGGTGGTTTTGTGAGTCGTTATAACCCCCAAAAAGGGTAGGCTTTAGAATACCCTACAATCTTTTTCCTCACTGTGTAAGTGTATGGGTCGTTCTTTAAAAGTCCCCATTGAAGACATGCAGTGGTAGGGTATACTAAAGGAACTCTGAAAAAAATTTAGAACATCCTGACAAAAACGTATGAAATATTCTACTTTTGTGAGCTTTGGTGCAGTGCTGAGAGTGAGACGAGGTGAAAAGCATGCAAGAAATTACCGTTTTTAATCATATTGTTGGATTTTCGAACATAGGCCTAGGCTAATTAACATGTTTTCAACCATTGATGATTAGGTGTTTTTCCAATCGTCCGAGCAGGGCTTGCACAAAAAAGATTTACTGTCCGAAAGTAGTCTCATCATAAGTAGCCTATGTTTTGAAGTTGAAAGGTTGTAAGATAATGTGCGCGAAGCGCAGAAAAAAAATGGCATTTACACTCCAAAATAGCCTCTAAAATCACCCCAATCACTACCTCCCCCCTGTTTAAGAATACAAAGTTACATAACCCCCCACCCCTATTTCAACATATGAAAGTTACATGACCCCCACTATATTTTACCCCCCCCCCCCCCCCCCTCCACCATAAATAATGAACGGTCCCTAAGCACTGTATGGATTATATTTTATTCTCTTTATAATATTATTTGAAAAGAACAAACAAACACCAAGTTCAAACAAATGTTTGGCTGTATATGTACCTGGAATTAATGTATGATAAATAAGATTAATTGTACAGACATGTAATGAAAAACAATTTTTGGTTCAAAATTATGACTCTTGATTGATGTTATATGTAGGTGCTAACCAGCACATGGCACCATTGGCCTATAGTATAAATGTTCATATGGCGTGATGCAACAGCCTGGTAGTATAAAAAACTCTACCGTATACAATATACGCTACAATATACTCACAAATTTCTCCAAAATTGATTTCAGAACCATAATTAAGGTCTTAGTTTGATGCCGATGCCGTGCCACTGCAGGGAGATCTACAAGCCATGACTTTCAGAATTGTTTGGTCTCAGGCAGGAATGTAAGACTATGTGATACTGTTACATATCACATGGGCAAGAATGAATTAAATTGCAGAAGTTATATATTAGAGTGTTTAAGATTTTGATTTCAAATGCTTATAATGCACTTATCAATTGCAGTCCCGGCCCCGGAGGACCCGGGGATAGCGGGGATTAGGGCCGGGACGTACAAATTGCCGATGTGACGTCCCGGCTACAGTCGTGTACGGTCCCCGCAGGGCGGGGCACATATTTTTGTACGCCCCCGCTACAGTCCCGACAAAGTGTACGTCCCGGCTACACGCCCCCGCATAGCCGGGCAACGTTTTTTGTACGTTTGCGTACGGTCCCCGCATAGTCCCCGCCATGCCCCGGGTCCCCCGGGCCGGGACTGCAATTGATAAGTGCATAATGAAAAGCATTTTTTAAGACTCACCGGCCTCCACTCTCCATCTAGGCACATGTTTGACAATCATGTGGATATATTATATACACATGTACCCAATGATTACAAGGTTTTATATTTTATTTATTTACCTTTCAGACTTTGTGAATGAAACACTAAATGAATAGTGTCAAAAGCATATTAAGGTTTCTATTATTGGCATAAATTTAAAAAAAAAGAATATTGTTCTCTTTATTCAGCTCATTAGAAATTACCCAGACATGCAGCAGATGACAAAGGAAAAGGTTGAAAGCTACTTTCAAACGTCTTGGTGGAATCCAAACTGGCGACTTGCGTGGTTGGATGTGACACGTCTCCCATTAGCATTGAAATATGGGACAACAATGACAACCAACAACTCAGATGAGAGTCTAAACAGGAAAGTAGCTGATGCTGTAGGCGGAAGGGCCAAAAAAGTGTCAACTGTCGTTAGTGAGATTATAGGTAAGAAGGCATAAAATCTGATTTATGTTGCCATGGTTACATCATTTTTGTAGATGTGTATATAATAAGGGTTGTAGTGGTTTCAGAGGTGCCTAGGGTTATTAACGTAATGCGGTTTGAGAGGTAGGGGTTGAAACCACGGTGAATGGTTTAGGAGGGTTATGATTATACAGAAAATTGTGTGCATTTGTTTAAACAAAAGATGTTAATAATAATAATAAACAAGTACTTGTTATAGCGCCCAATACCCGAAGACTTCTAGGCGCTTTACAATAAAAGATTACATACAAGATTACAACTATAAAACTTGATTAACAAGTGACCCAGGTTTATAAAGTGGTAAAACCAACATTATTATCATAATAATATTATGATAAAAAGGGATACAAAGATAAAATTGGCACACGATAAACATCATATAAAGCAGGAATTATAAATAGATATGAAGAACCGCGTAAAAAATTTAAAATTGCATCATTTAAAGGATGAGTCAATAAAAGCAGTCCGAGTATCAACATTTTACTGCGACAAGAAATTGCACTATTTGCTGGGATTATAAAAAAGGTGAGTTTTGAGTTGGCGTTTGAAACTGTTCAAAGACACAGCATTGCGAATGGCAAGAGGTAATTTATTCCACAGTGAAGGGGCTGCCACGGGAAAAGCACATTTGCTGTAGTATTCTGTTGCTACCTCGCGATTGGAAGGAGGCTCAAGAAGGCCTTGTGATGTTGAACGTAGCGTGCGAGTGGGAGTATAGTCCTTGATAAGTTCAGCAAGATACTCGGCAAGAGTATAAGTTGATAAGTTCAGCAAGATGTTGCTGATGACATATCCTATGCTGACTTACTCTAACATTAACAGCAGGGTTTAAAATATGGGGAATTCACATTATGTTATGATATATACATGTTATCCAGACATCTAGAATCCAAAAGTGGCCCCACTCATGTAGAATTTCAAATGTTTTTGGACCCTTGAAAATAATTAAGGACCCTTGGAATTTCAGAGGCAAGGGTCCTACCATTTGATTTCTATTCTTATTTCGAGGCCTGTAATGCAGGCAATCCGTCACAATCACAAGTTTTAAATGACCCAATTTGTATTTCTTTTCTTGAAATCTCGCATTACTGGCGGGCAGGGGCGAACAAAATAAACGGTATTTTCATGCCTTGACTTCTGACTGATAAACCGGTAAAATATTTGCAATATAAAACTAAAACATATTTGGATAGAGAAGGCCTGTAGAATTATTTTGATACTAAACTTACAATAACAGCCATTTCTGTATTGTAGATGGCTGGCTGGCTGAGTAATTTACTCAATTACAACAAACACATGCTTTAAAACAGGTTGTGCATTTAGAGTTTAGACAATGAAAGACAAAAAGGAAATCATCATTTTGTATAGGATTTTAATTGTTTCCCCCTTTTATAAAGTTTAGGTCACTATGCATATTTGATTTCGAGCTACCATATTTATAATCCTTAGGTTATAAGCTTCCAAAATATGTATGGTTCCTTACCCTTTAAATGTCAATATATATTGATGATATATATATTCTGCAAAAACTGCGAAAGGAGGTATATTTCATAAAATAGGCTTCTCTAACACAAAGGTAGCCCAGATTGAAGAACATGACTGTATTGTAATATGATATGTTTTCAGGAATAAAGGCTGCAAAAGAAAATAGGACACCACCTACCCTTGTTGCTGATAAAGCATCATTATTGGATACAAGTGCTGCTAGAACCTTAACATACAAGTAAGTTATATATCATTGCATATTGTGCTTTTCTGAAAAAAATATCACACTGGAACAGAGTTTGTCTGCTTCATGCCCAAGTCCATTTCAAATTGAGATTAAAAACTTCCGAAATACAGGTCACATCATCACAGGGAGTAGGTTTTCTGACAAAACATGATAGGCAGAGAGATTCAAAGACCTAGAGGATTATCCCATTTTGATCCCATTTTGTTCTTAGTAGCTAACTGTTCGGGCTAACATTATGACTTTAGGAGTAAAATAACACTATTGCATTTGTTACTGTGGTTAGATAGCCACACATGAAATCGGATTCAACCTTAGAATGAGAGGTAAGTCAAAATGACTCTGAATCATACAGTCAATTTGCTTTTAGGATCACAGGTCTTGGCATTTGTTCTCTGTGATGTGTTCCCCCAACCCAAGGTGATTTATAAGCTTGTATTGAAATCAAAAACTAATAGACAACTAAATATGCAAACCAAATCAAATCAAATCCAACAAACATCGCTAACGGTATGACAGCACTACATAAGCTGGACATCTGCATGCATTCTTACATCAATTTGAATGACACAGCATCTTTTTGTTATCAGTGATGTAACATATAGGTACATCACAATTATGCAAATAAGTAGTAACATTTCACATACCGAACCTCCTTCATACAATGAACATGATATGAAAAGAGACTCTTTTAGAACCAACTCTGTGGCAGCGCAGGTTGGCCTCTATCTAATTGAGCCACCAATTTTCAGATGTTCAGATTTTCATAGGCATGACTATTGGGGAAGCGTGCGCTATCAGCACCTACACATAGTAGTGTGGTGAGGATGGTTAGGGTTAATAATGGTTAATCACTATTACATGTACCTCCTAACTTCTAACAGCCACTTTACACAGGAATATCCTTTGTAAGTAGGGGAGAGTGGGGTTGGTTGGAACATTTTTCAGAAAAATGACTCTATAACGCAATTAAAATTGATTCAGGATTCAATAACTATATATCAGTTCAAGCATACATATGTGTGTTACAAATACAGCATATAACATTCTAAGACTTGTTTATGTTTATTAAAATAATCCACTTTGAAAAAATTATTTCAGCTGTTTCAACTAACCCCATGCATGGGGTTGGTTGGAACATGGCAGATGTTTAAGCTTATTGTGCAAAACATGGCATACAACTGCACACCTATTTAGCCTTATTTTGTAGCTTAGTATAAGAGCCTAACATACTAAAAATATAGCCACATGAATCTACAAACATCATAGAGATAATACAATACCAAATTTCTTAATGTCAAAAAATTTAAAAAAAGTTGAAAAATTGAATTTTCTTTTCTAACTCCAAGAAGACTGACACCCATGTGCTGTAGGCAATGTGGTATGTGGGGGTTGCTTTTGCACACCACCTGATGGCAGTGTTTCTAGAAATTAATTGTTGGTTTTTAGGAAAATCTCAATGTTTCAACTAACCTCGCGTTCCAACATACCCCACTCTCCCCTACTTAAGTAGTATGTCCCAAACTTGAGTATGGTCTTAATAAGGATAAAGTTTATTTATATCTTCATTTTGACAGGGAAGGTGAATGGAGCAAGAAGCCAGATATAAGTGAACGTCAGAACAAGGCAAGAGTGCTGTTCTTGAAGGGACATGTATCTGAATCTTCAGATGGAATGCTGGTAAAGGACAAAGTAGAAACGACCATCAGGTATTTAACTCAGCAATTTTTTTGGTTTATCATAAAAATCCAACATTTTCAGCAATAGACCTAATGATTTAAAAAAGGAGATCCAGTACGCCGCTGCCATTTTGTTTCAATCATGGGAAAAATCTGGAGGTATGTCGGTATTTTCTGTTAGTGCCTTACATTAGTGAGAGTCATTTGAAGAAGCAAAATTTGTTCTATAATTTTCTTTTTATTTCACCAAATATAATGGCCTCTGTTCAAAACTGTGTTTGCCGACAACATGTACTTTTTGACGTGACTGGTCACACATTTGGTACCGTAATTTACAATTGTGTGTAATTTTTATTTCCGATTACAGGATGAAAGATCACACAGGTAAATGGTTTACCATTTCCAAAGAAAAGTTGGCTCTTCTTAAACCAATTGAAGACACATTACATGTATGTTCAGCAAATGTACCTGAAAATGTTAAGGTTGTGAACATGGAGAACCGCTCTTGCACATGCCAAGACTTTGTATGGCGCAGTAGTCTACGTGATCCATGTGTCCACTATAAGGCAGCGAAACTACTCAAAGATGGAATTTCGAGGGAGCAGGCATTGCAAGATTTCGCTACTTGGATTAGAGGAAGAGAGATAATAAAACACAAGGACTTGCGAAATCCTGTTCTTTGCCAACCCGATGATGAGGTAATTGATCATCAGACAAGACCAGTTTTTATGTTGGTTGTTGTTGTTGTTCAAGTTTTGTATTAGTTGAGAATCAACTACTAAAATGTATTCATACTGGGTCATTGAACTATAGCCTACATGTGAAAAATGTAAGACATGCTCCAATGTTGATCTCATTGCATCTTATGTCTTGATGGGAGACAAGAAAAGGAAATCATGACTTCAGGAGAGGGTCACTGACTTGGACAGGTGTTAAATGTTATACATGCTCTGACTTTTGATCAAACTTGTTACATCTGATGCATGAGACAGGAAAACAAGTCATTCCTGACCTTGGGGTCAAAGTTCAAAATAGGGTATTTTGAGGTCCAAAAGTACTTTTCATCACTACAACTTACAAGGGTGAAATTAAAGAAATCAATTATCCAATATAGATATAGCTCAAATAAAAAATATTATAGAATATCAATTTTTGACAACTGTCAGCCATTTGATAACAAGGTCAAATGACACCATGCTTGAATATTGTAAATGTATTGAACTGTAATGTATGATCACAATTACATGTACCTCTAGTTTATCCTTTATGCTGTGGTATACATGCCCTACATGTCTTAAATTTGAATCATTGGATATTGTTTCGACATTTTATATGCTAGTGAATCTACCCATGTGTTTCAATAGAGTAAAGATAAAGGTTTGCAAACCAGTGGTCAAATTTAATTATGCCAACAGTCATGAGTTCATGAGTTGGCTACAAAATGGCTATTATAATATAATACAAGCAAAATAATATCAAGACCATTAGACATGCCATTGCGCAAATTTGAATATGTGAATATTATTTGATTGATATTTTCAAATTTGCCGGGAAAACCTACATATATTGATTTTGCATTTGGGTCTCACGAGCGTTGGTTCAGGTTTCCGGTAAATGAAAACCATGCTCGATCCTCTTTTCACTAGAATTCACCGTAATGAAGACTGAATGAACAGTCCATGCATCTGAAAACATATTACTTTGGGGTTGCATAATTATTTTTAAGTGGCGGCAAATTGGTCCACTTTCAGTGACAACTCAATCTGTATGATTGCTATTGATGTGTTTTACTTATGAACTATACTTTTCCAACATTTTAGCTTTTGTATGCAGAATTCCTGAGTTTGGAGGAAACTTGTGCTGATGTATGGACGGGGCTGGCGAGACGACAAAAGAGTCAAGTGGCAGATCCACATAGACCGGTGGATTTGCCTAGAAATACACCAGCCGTAGGAAGACCGAAAGAGAGGGGTGCCAAACCACGAAAGGCAAATCCTTTCAGACGCACAAGACCTATAAACCAGGTATAGTACCATTTGTAAAATTACTATAATTATGGGTAGGAATATAACGAGATTGCTATTTTTTCCTCGTCCTGTGTAGTACATAGGTGTAGGAAAATAACATTATTGTGTTTTTTCCTAGCCCTACCTATATAATGTCTTCAGGTTAAAATATAAAGGCATACACTGTAGTATGCAATCTTTTTCACTGAGCGCAGTCTATCTGTGATTTGTTCCTAATGGTATTTTTGTTTATGAAATTACATTCATAATCATGAAACTAAAATATTTTATAATTAACAGAGCAAGACATTTGCTAATAACTTCAAAATCAGATTTAGAAACAAGTTGAGGTTTGGTTTTTTTTGTAAAAAGAATGCCATGGTTTGACACCGTGTTAACAGTGTTTCCGATTATGGCCTTGACTGTACACTAGTGAACACCCCCTACGGAATGATTGATGATGAAAATCAAAATATGTTGAACGATTCTTTAAATTGGAAGCAGATTTCCAATATGATTTAGTAAAGTTCTGTGATGTAGTTTTTTGCGTTAAATACAGTCAAATTCTTTCATAGTGATAGTTAGTTTAATACACAATGTGTCCAAAAAGTTGGGTCCAGCTGATTACTGTCAATGACCCATTATAGTGACCATTTCCTGCAGGGATGGAACTTCAGATTTTTTTCAATTAGCCAGTCGGGCAGGCAACTCACAGAATCTACCTGCCCGACAAAAATTCTACCAGCCCAAGGTTTTTTCATAACATTTTGCAGCAAACAAATGCAAGACTACTTTTAAACTACATTTACATGTTTTTGTCTTTATTGTACGATGTTCCACTGTAAACCTAGCCCGTAACAGCTCCTCGTATTCATCATGTTTATCAATCCAATACTCTCTTTAATCTTCTATCAATCTGATCTCCTCTATCATACGATCATCTGATGATGAAATTACCCTGAACTTACTGTTCCTTACACTTTGAGCTTCAAAAAATGTTACCCGCCAGTCGGACGGGTACCTTTGAATCTTCACCCGCCCGACACGAAAGTTACCCGCTATGGGCGGGCGGGCGGGTCTTATTTCCATCCCTGATTTCCTGACCTATGACACTAAGGTCATGATTACTTTGATTTGCTTTCCTTTGTTTTGTTTATGAGGTTTTATTTTTATTTTGTATTTATTTGTTTGTTAATATATTTTTTTCATTTGAATGGCCATACTGGATGAAGTCGCTATAGTTACTGGGTAGTATTGATTCCTGTTTAATTCTTTAAATCATGGGGTTGACATTATTAAGGTGTTTTTTCTCATTAAGCAGTCATCCTTTGTAGTTAATTTTCTATAAATATTTAAACTTATTTTTCAATTTGTATTCTTCTATTGAATGATCAGGTGTCACACAAATCAAGAGGCTATGTCAAAAAACGAAGAAATGCTGCAAGAAGAAAATCTGCACAACTTGGTGAGTATCTTATAAATTAGGCATGCACACGGTTCAACCTTGTAACGCACATATAAACCGCGGCCCGTAAGCAAAACACGGTATACGAAAACACAAACTAGATTTTACAATTTGAACTAACACATTTTCGTAATAAAACACAAGGAAATACAAGGAAACTAAGGACTGTTAGCCATATTTATTTTGACTTTCGACAGAAAAAATTATGTGTAAGTACGTGTAAAGCAATGTTTTTTTTAACTCTGACGAAAACAAAATATTAACTGACATCATACTGTTATCATACTTTTTCTAGTAATTTGAAGATGAAACTCTATACTCTTACTCATACTCTTAAAGTAAATGTGTGATATCTGCAAGTAAAAGTGATAAATGCAATATTCTCTGTCCTGTTTTTACTAAAGGAATATTAGAATGCAGCTCTTCACTAGCTGTGCACATGTGTTTTAATATGATTTTGTATATAATTGTCTGATTTGTTTTGTATGTTTACCATCTTTTTCAGTTGCACATGCAAAGAAGTACAATTCGAGTGTGACTTTGACCCGCAACAAAGCAGGTGGTTGGATCTGTAGACAAGTCAATCACATAGACAGTGATATTACTGGTACACCAGCCACAACCGTTGCCAGCAGCAATTCACAAGCACCAGCTGATAGCGGCAGTTCACTTGCCACAGACCCAGACAGCATTGTAGACATGATGATTGCAGACATTGATAAAAAGGTAAGTTGGTAAGAAATTAATTGTTTCTGCTGTTTTCATTAGAATATGAAAGATTTACTACTTACAAGGTCTAGAATCCAATAAGATACTTTGTACGCTCAAGGTTGCGATTTCAGCTCTAGAGACACCTTGTTTTCAGTGGAAGTATTGGGCATATTCAGCTTGTACATGATTCTTGTACCTGAGTTGATGTCAAACAGACACTGCTTAAACATGTTAAATACCCTACTCAAAAACAAAGAAATCCACATACAATTTATACCAGAGAAATGAAGCGATAGAGTAATTACAAACTTAGCCAGATCAACCACCAAACAAGGGCAGTGCAGTGATGACAGATGGATATGTCTGGGCAAAAATCCTGTAAATATACACACTTAAAAAATAAGTAGTCAATAATGATTTCTTGTCAAGGTTCAACTATGGACCAACTGAAAGAAGGGTTAAATATGACATTTTCCAGTTAAGTGTGTATTTATTTAATGGTAGTCCACAGTGGCTAAATGACACAATGGTTGGTCTGTAACTTAATACCAGCCTGTTTTTATGGAGTGTACCAGTCCAGTCTGTTGGTATTGAAATCATAACAACTTGGTGAGCCCTCATAACTCAAGTTTGACACAGTGGGACTATTAGCCGGGTAGGCGTACAAATAAATTGTTCCATTCGTGCCCTCACGGGCACTCATGGAACAACATTTACGTATTGCTATTGTTTTTCTTCTTTTTGGTGATGGACCTGTAGCTCCATAACACTTTCACTGATTTTGACCATTATTATGTTTAGAGGTGTCCAATGTGGATAATATTGGATTCAAAACATAATTATGATAAAATGGTATGATTTACGCCTAATATGTAATGATCTCACTATGAGTTTTAAAATATTGGGCTCAATTGCATCCTGCACCAGTTGTTTTTAAAAACTCATAGCTCAACCAATAGTCAATACATATGGGCTCAATCTATCCAATTTTGTATCGATCATGGTTAAAAGTATCTAAAGGTGAACCACTACTCAGTGTCATTACTCACAGTGGTCACTTAAGTTTGGGATACATTCAAGACATGCTCCAATTTTGAAAGAAGAAAAAAGTAAATCATCGCTTTGGGTCAAATGTCAGGAAAGGTTCACTAGGGTTCAAAATAGACTCATTTTCATTCCTTTCACTCAAATGCTACTTGTCTCAGATGAAATGACAGATGATTGCCAAAATTGGTAAAATGATCCTTAGATCCATGTTCATATAGAGTGTTTAGCGATTAAAAGTGAAAGATTACTTGGGGTCACTGACCTATACAGGGGTAAAGTTTAAGACATTCTCCGATTTTGACAGGAATTGGTAATATATTTTTTCTTTTGGCCAAAATGTAATTAAAACTCCGGCCCTGACACTCTTTGGACACGCCACTTACCCCAAGTGGTTCTTTATATCTTTAATTAATGTGACACATCTCAACTGTTATTTCTTTTCACTAAAAAAGAGGTAAATGGTTCAACAGATTGAACAGAATGTAAGGTAACTATTTGTTTCATGGTTTCATAATCAAAGTTTCTATTTCCATTCTTTCAGATAAAAGAAGAGAATGGCTGTTCTTTGCTGATGTCGAACATCGAGTGGGTCCATAACAAACAACGCTACTGCAAGGAGTTAGTTACTCGATGTCGTCAACATAGTACCGTTGCTGCGGACAATCAGCCCGACTACCCCTACTATAAATCTGTTGGGTATTTCAATGATGGGTACGTAATAATCACAGAAGATGTCGCAACGGACACAGTGATGTGCTTACATGTAATTGCATACCCGGTTATTACGGTTGGGATTCTAATTAATTTAGCATCTGCATTAATGAACACTCAGAAACACTCTTAAAATGGATTTATTTGCCTAAATTATTCCATTAACAGGGTATAAAAAATAGTTCTAAACCGCATCAGGTGCCCGACTGGTACACCTGGCGACGTGCTCCATTCCTGGAAATATGGGAGGGTAATTTACCAACTAGATCTGATGGTCTCAGCCGACAATGTGACTAAGCGCTTGACAATCAAAATAAACCGAGAAGAATAGAGAGCATGTGATTGGCTGGTTTCACAACCTGTTGACTACAGCTGTCCAATGCATACATTGTTATAATGGATAGATATACAGTATGGATATACATGAGGTTTTGTGAATCATTTCGCTTCTTAGCTCATGTATATCTATGGGGTTCAATGAACTGTTGGTATGCCAATGCATGTTGGCTAAACCCATTTTATATAATGTCCACTCATGTCTAATGGGTATATCATTTGTCTAATATGTATCTCGTCTAATCACTATTTTGTATAATGCAAGCCATAATGCTCAAGGCACAAAATGCAGTATGAGCTTCTACATGATTGTTGTTCTGGTTTGTATAATTTTGATCAGCCAGATTCACCAAATATCTTTTGGTTGCTGAAGAATACCACCATCTCTATCTCTATTCACCAAATATATATTTTTTATTTACAGAAAATATAATGTGAATTTTAAATAATTGACATAATCTGGTTAATTCATCAGCTTTTAATTGCACCAACAGATATGCACAGTACATTCCAGAAGAAATTAAAAACATCAGCTATGCTGCCCTCCCCGCATCAGGTAGAGGCAACCGCTGTTTCTACAACAGTTTGTCAATTTTGTTCACGGGCAGAGAGTGTCACGCCAGTTTCATGAACTTGGCAATTGCAGCTACTGGATTTGTGTATAGAGACACAATCATACAACACGTAAGTGAAACATATAGAGCAACATCTGTAAATTGGACACTTGAAAGGAATGGGTCTTTGTCTGTGTTCCTCCTTTCTCTCTATCTCCCCTCCGTTGTCCTCTCACTCGAGGATCCATTTGAGCTAAGGGCCATGTAAATCATTTACCAATGCTACTCCCTACGTAAGCACCTAAGTGAAAAATTAGAGATATCAATATCATACCATAGCTGATTAACCTTACATGATCCTATTTTATTCCATTTATTTGTGTTCAATTCTTTTTATATCTATCAATGGAACCATATGACATATGACTCGATGTTGGTACAACTATTGACCAGTACTGATATTAACAATACTATGTAACAGGAGCAAGAGTTACAAAACATCACAAATAATAATAATAATAATATAAAATATGTATAGACTTACTTACAATCAGTAGCGTATCTCCCAGGTGTTCAGGGGGGGGGGGGGGGGGGAGGCAGAACAGCTCATTGACAGGGAAGAAAAAGAGGTGCTCAAACTACCGGGCCAAAAGGTGGAAAGTGACTTTTTTATTTTCAGTAAATACAGTGTGTGGGGCCTTGGTGCGAGGGAAACAATTTGTGTCTGGTGGGATTACAATGTTAGAAAAAAGTGTTCGAACACTTTGTAGGTATATTGTAAAATATCCCCCCTTCTCCCTGATCAATGTTGAATCCCACAATTTGCCCACTATCAGCACAGGGCCTCGCAACATTGATCGGTGGGGAAGGGGGGGATATGAGTAAGGGGGTACTTCAGGCTACCAGAAACAAGTTTTGATTTTCACGTGACTCAAAAAGCGTGCCTGCTATGGTCCAATAAGCATGGCAATTAGGGTCAGTGTTCGAACACCTTTTTTCTATGATTGTAGATAGCACTGTTGATTATTTATTGATTATTTATTGAGCTGTTTATTCTTCTTTTGCGCCCCACAAAACCCTCAGCTCAGATACGCCATTGCTTACAACAAGTTCTCTCAAACACACAAACATTTATTCAGAATTCATTTTTGTTATTTCCTTGTAGATATTAAACACTATGTCGGGGGATGAGGTCGTAAATCGAGCATCAGAGATGGGGATAACCATCGACGTAAACATGAATCAACTGGAGATGGTATCATTCATTGTGGACACAGAGATCCATAAAACTCTGATTGAGGGATCGGATGCAGGTAATAACAATTATATACAGATCAGCATGATGTTTAGGTAGAATGTGAAGACTATTGTTATGTCGATTGACTTCAAATTTTCTTTGCGAGTACATATGGGTCCTACGACGAACCAGTTTATGTTTGATTTATTAAATTTGGGTTATATTTCGTGAAATTCAAGGTTGTTTAGCCGTTGCTACTTTATTGCTACCGCGTATACGCTGGGCACGCCATTGGAATGGCCGGCGCACCGCACGCGTAATCGGGCGATCGCCAGCGCACGCGTAATCGGGCTATAATTTTTAACTTTTTATCTATTCCCATTTTGCTACAAATCATGAAGGTATCTAATTAGATCATAATACTCGGCTAGCGAGGACCCGAGCGTATCGAGTCTTGAGCGTAGAGAGGGTACCCACTAGTTAATATGAAATTATTAACATACATTCATGCACTCGTAGAAGTGTCGAACCAATCAGAAAGCAAGAAAATAAGATACGCTGAGTACATTGAAAGTGTCTAATGCAGTCCGTGTGGTTCAATGCGCGCATCGCATACTTTGTTTTGATTCATTGTTCAGGAATCGCGGGATTTTCACTGCGGGTGTTAGCAAACTTGTTTTTATTCGATTACCGTAAATGATTACATTGTCAATTTTGATTTGTATAGCGTCATGTATGAATTAGGTCAATTATGCTTCTATTTTGTTTCTCGAAAAAATCAGAAAAATCAATGCACTTTCGCAAATGTTGATATGCTCACAATAGCACACATCCTGTGGGTTCGTGTCATTATTCACACATCAACATCAGCGCGCATGCATTGATTGGTCTAATTTCTCTCGAAACAACACATGCGCATGTATTGACCTATAATCGTAGTACGCATCAATTTCAAGTTTTCATATTATACCATACATATTTAGTTTGAATGCAATGAGCTATTCATTAGTCCAATTCATGGATTTCTTTAATTACAATGAAATATATGAAAATCCACAATACAATAGCCCATAATTTTGGAAGAAATTTATTAACTTGATACATTTACTGATGACCGATATCCCATTAGGTTTTGGCAAGGGCCCAGAACCCAATATTGCCCTCAGAAAGACCAAATAACAAGCAAACTTTATGAAATGTCTTCATCGTATTAGGGGTTGTGCTCTGGTGGAAAGATTATGGGTATTTTCAATATGTGTATACACCAATTCACTAGAGATCTCCTGTTTTAATCCATATGCGACAAACACAAGGGTGTGTGCACGGGTGTAAATTATTTAAAATATGTAATAATCTGTCATTTTTAAAATATCTTATTGCTTCAAGCTGTTGTTAAAATAAAGAACATATATATTTATCTTACAACAGGAATTATACAGATGCTGTCAGCGTCAGCTTTTTTTGGCAGGCCGCTACAGTTATTTACAGTCAGACCTAACGATGTCCCGAAAAGGACCCTGCAGGTGCCAATAGTATCACCAATGATCCCAACATCCGTCCAATTAAAGATACTATTGGTACCGTGCACACCCACACAAGAGGTTGCTGATGCCCGGTTCAACCACTTTATCCCGGCTGTTCCACCAAACACAGATGATGACTATGTGGATGGCCTGTGCAAAGCCAGGAAACTGGGTCTGTGCACCGGGCCTGATGCAATAATGGTTCCGTGTGTCTATTGTAGGCAGCGCTATCACCCCTGCTGCTTAGGCCTACATGTACCACAAAACAAAACATTGACCTGTGGATGCCATCGTGTATGGCCCATCCCCTTGAAATGGTGAGTTTCAACATATATATACAGCTTTAGATTTTGAATACTATAAGAACACTTTTTGACATTTTGAGATGGTATGTTGCCACCCTAGGCCTCATGTATAAATTATATTTATATTGATTGGAAAAGCCGATGCCAAAAACAACAAAAATCTAAGCATTTTTGCACATGATTATGTGTAGCAATACAATCTCATAGTCATACTATAGTAATTATTTTCCTTCTTTTTTAATCAAACTGTATTTGGTTTATGATATGATTGTCTGTGTAGAAACATATCTTATAATATGAGAGTGGCTTTTGGAGACATAAAAACCCAACAAAATGAATTATTTGCCTTGGGTATCTGTTAAACTCATTTGAAGAATTATTTTTGAGTAGTTGGGGTTGGTTATTTAGTTGGTCAATCCCTTATAAAGTGTTTAATGTGATGATGACCATTGTTTCTTTGACAGGTTCATGAAAACTGAAGATGCTATGCCGGAGAAAATAGTGGCAGCATCGGATGTCAAGGTGAGTAGTCATACAATGTTCATATGTGCATAGGTTTTTCGTAGAACAAAGAGTCATTTTACATAATTTAACCATGACTCCATGATTATTTACTATCAAAGTGATTAGGTAACCCCTAACCCCTAATTAGGTAATCCCTGATTATGTTAATAAGGTTGATCAGCATGGTTCGTGGATATACCATTCAGCAAAGAATATTTATTTTATCTCTACATAAATACAAGAAGTATTCAGTGGATTCCATCACAAATTTTCATACAGGATATCCATAACAAATGTAATGATTATTGGATCTGTTTTGGTCTATCTATCAAACTTTAATTAATACAATTTTAACTGTTTTACAGTACATTGAATAACTAATAACAATAGTGTTCACATCCACCATCTTGGAACACTTTGGATTTTGGGCTTTTCGTAAATATGTTGTTATTGTGGCGTGGAATATGGTATTTTGTTGAAAACATCACCAAGTATGAAGAAGTATGCCTACTCTTATCAATTGAAGAAATTGACCGCTTTATAACAAGAAGTATTTTTCCCGATTTATTTTAAAAAGGGGCCCTGAATATTTTGGCTCGCCCTTGTATGTATCAATTATACCATGAATATTGTTGAAAACATTGTTTTCAGATACACTTGCATTACACTTGTTTCTTTGGTGCTTTTGTTCCAGGAACTATGGCAAAACATCACCAATGGACAGGTCCACTCACCTAGGTATATCTTCAGCCTATCTGTCATCACCCGCCATGAAATGAACGCTCTCAAAGGACGTAGCTTTTCATTTGTGAATGAAGAAAGTGTAAGTTAACATTTTGGATGCATAGAGGAAGATGTAATTCATGAACAACACATGACAAACAGAAACTTCTAAAATAGTTCTTTATTTTTAAATGCTTGGACACTGTGGCTGCCACTTCTTGCATGTTGATTTCTTGTCTGCTATTCTATGTACAATAAAACACACATTTTTAAGCTTGCTTGAAAATAAATCGTAAATTTCTTGTAAGTTACAGAACAATATGATCAGTAGCGCAGCCATGGGGTGCAAGGGGGGGTGGCACTCTGCCTACACCTCCCCCTGAAAAAAAATAACCAGGAAAATCAGACTGGTGTTCACCGGGGAAAATACCCTTTGCACCCCCTGAAGAGGTTGAAATAAACTGTCTGGGTCTTCTTAGCCCGGCAACATATCTTCTGGGTGTTTTTGGTTCGTAAACAGAATTCCATGGTTTGACACTGCATTAATACGTTCTGTATACAGTGTTTCCGGCTATGCTATAATCGCAATTGTACACAGTGAACACAATGATATGGAATGCATATTTATGATGAAAATCAAAAACGTTTTGTTGAAAATTCCTTGTATAATTGTGATTTAGTAAAGTTATGATTTTTTTTTAACGGAAAATAAAATCAAGATTTATTTATGAGTCCAGGAATGTCTTTAACTCTGATAGTTACACAGTATCAGATCGAAACAAATGTGTGTACAAAGATCACATTATATTTACTTATTTCATTGTACATTGATAAGTAACTCATTGTTCATATTGCAGGATTTTGAGTCATGGTTCCGGCAAATGAGCAGAAGGGCAGGACTCTCGTGCATGGATGATGTGAAGTATCATCCAACATTATATATCGAGGTAAGAGTCAGTGCAAAAATATGACATTCCTGCATTGAAGCAATACTCAAATTTGGCCGCTTCATACTGATAATTTCTTCTTGTTTTAAAACAGAAATGTTCTGTATATGAAGAGGTATTTTGCAAAAGGGCTATGGTGCATTTTTTCAAAAAATGAGTTTGATATAGAAATGTATAAGGAAAAATCATATGTTTCAAGGGAACAAAGTCATTTTTTTCAAAAAGACCTACATCTCATTGTAAACAGCCATTGAAATTGTTGTTTTGTTGCAAAAGGGCCTGTATCCACAATTATATCGGGATACTCCATCTGTTTGTACATAAAGAAAAAATACCACACACAAAAAAATCATTTATTTTAATCATTGAAAATAAATAAGTTTGATATTGAAATGTATAGGTCACAATCATATGTTTCAAGGAAATAAAGTCATTTTTTTCAAAAATACCTACATCTCATTGTAAACAGCCATTGAAGTTGTTATTTTGTTGCAAAAGGCGAGTTATGTTGCAAAAGGGCCTACATCCAAATTTTCAAAAAATGTAAACATGATTTAAAAAAAAATTAAAACTAGCACATTTAAAATTTATATCAATTTCAATTAGTATGTAGTGTACCTCTTTCATAATCCATTCAGTTTTTCAATTGCTCAACATGAATATTTAGAAACAGTTTTTTGACTTTTTCTCAATAAGAGCCAAAGTGGATGTAGGCCCTTTTGCAAAATACCTCTTCATATGCCAACACTAGCTAGAGGTTAATGTGCAGCTATTATAACTAATCAATTAAATATATAGCCTATACTCTTTAATTTTTAGACCACAACATCGAAAGAACCTCTTTTGCTTCATTGGATTAGGATAAGTTTTGCTTCGTTCAATGAAGGGAAGAGCGTACACACTATGCACCTTTTTAGTTAATCTTCATTACCGCTTCATTCAGTGAATGGATTTTTGCTAGTGTGTACATGGGTCTATTTCACGGCTTTCAGATTAATTTCAAAAATACTTGTTTTTAATTTTTATAATTCACTAAATGTTTGCCTTGTAAAAGTTCTATAGACAAAGGGAAAGTCGATTGGGCCATGACACTGGGGCTCTTGCCCTTACTCTCAACCTCCCTAAGCACGATCTTTCATCACGCTTTTTAAATCCGCTCCTCCCACGGTCCTAAAATGTTTATGTTCACCGCCGATCAATATAGCTAAACAATACCAAACGCCTCAACATGTATCTGGTCGTCTAGACATATCAATTAGGCTACCGACCCATCACGGGTGTGAAATTCACTCTCGCTCTATTCATTGATAACTCTTTAATTATTATTATCCAAGTCTTCGTGTTCTGCGAAGTATTGCCATATACATTCTGAAGTTACTAAATATCATCACTGTGTAATTATTTTGACAATACAGATCATCATTCAAGCTCTTCAGAAGCAGGAGGGTCTTAATCGAATGGAAGCCGAAGAACTCATGAGAAGATCCGCCTCCTTGTCACAGTCAGAGTCTAAATAATGAGCTGTCTAATATGCATCTAACATTTGATGCTTGAAGTATTTTTTTTAAAAATCTATTGACATTGTAATACAGGGTGAGTCAAAAAAATGTGTACTCAAAATAAAATAATTATTAAAAAAAGTTATCAGATTATGCAGGCAAGCAATGTATGTGGCAATAGATGCATTTATTCATTATCATCAGCAAAAAGAATCATGACATTTCATGGTACTGTTATATCTGTTGATCTATCTTGGTAAAGTTACTGCATTTAGAAACCGAACACAATATTGGATCTTTTACTAAATAATGCTTGATATTTTAAAGGTAGATGTTCCGATTTTCAACTTGAAGTTTTCTATTCTACATGAAAGGTCATCCTTAAAAACGTTGTGTCCCAAAATTTGAGATGCATAGCCATTATGGTTCTTATTTTAGACGCACAAGATGCTGTGAACTGTACCCATTGAGTAGTACACAAACTATATCGGTGGTAACCACCATTCGCAGTAATTCAACGCTATTTCGTTGATTTCTCTGTCATACCAAAATAGGCCGTCAAAATTCATTATGATGATGAGAAAAATACGAGCTTTCATATGATATGAAAATCTCCGTATGTTTGAAATAATTCTGTGTTACGAAAATGTGATCGGGTCATCTACCTTTAATGAACAAGTGGTTTCATGCATGGTACGCATTAGTTTTTGCACAGATTTTAAGATAAAAAATCCGAAAGTTGAGTACACTTTTTACTCACCCTGTAAAGACTGCAACCATGGAAAGAAGCCATCTTTTTTTTTAAACTAAGTTGAAGTTTGAAAATGTTTAAACGTTATAAGAATATGCTACTTGTTACTAACTTTGTGTGTAAAAATGAAGTCGATAACATTTTCCGTTTGCCTTTGGTGAACCTTTTTACTCTTGCATCAATTTCACACGTTTGTCCACGAGATACCCAAAACATGCCTAAGATCGCAAAATGTGTCTCCCGTTCAAATTTAGAATCTTGAGTACATTCGCGATGTAATTGGAATTTAATGCATTATTTCTTGTTTACATGTGAGTTAACATAATCAATTTACCTCACACATGCAATGAATTGCTTATAATATTCTAAATTTGGATGAAAAACTGAACCTTTCCAATTTAGTATTGGCGGGATATTCAAATATGAAAATGCAATGTGTGCCATTTCAATTGAAAATCAGTGTGTTCGTGGACAAACACATAAATTGGAGTGTGCGGCAAAGAGGGTCACCAAAGACAAACGGAAAATGTGATCGACATCATATTTTTACACAAAGTTAGGAACAAACATGTTATTCTTGCCACGTTTACAAAGTTTCAAAATTCAACATGGTTTTGTTTTCCACTATTGCAGGTTTTTTTTGACTCACCCTGTATAATGGGGTGTTTCAAATGTCCATGGCATTTTTTACCATAAAGCAGAAGCACTAGATTTGTGCATAACTGGAGTAATTTTATAATGGAAAGGTTACCAAATTCTGGTACATGATGGGTTCATTGACGGTCATTCATTACCCTTTTTGGTGATTGTTTTGGAAATGGAAAGGTTACCAAATTCTGGTACATGATGGGTTCATTGACGGTCATTCATTACCCTTTTTGGTGATTGTTTTGGAAACAGCAAGGTTACCAAATTCTGGTACATGATGGGTTCATTGACGGTCATTCATTACCCTTTTTGGTGATTGTTTTGGAAATGGAAAGGTTACCAAATTCTGGTACATGATGGGTTCATTGATGGGCATTCATTACCCTTTTTGGTGATTGTTTTTGAAATGGAAAGGTTACCAAATTCTGGTACATGATGCGTTCATTGACGGTCATTCATTACCCTTTTTGGTGATTTGAAAACAAAAAGGTTACCAAATTCTGGTACATGATGGGTTCATTGACGGTTATTCATTACCCTTTTTGGTGATTGTTTTGGAAACAGCAAGGTTACCAAATTTTGGTACATGATGCGTTCATTGACGGTCATTCATTACCCTTTTTGGTGATTTGAAAACAAAAAGGTTACCAAATTCTGGTACATGATGGGTTCATTGACGGTTATTCATTACCCTTTTTGGTGATTGTTTTGGAAACAGCAAGGTTACCAAATTCTGTTACATGATGTGTTCATTGATTTAATGATGATGATGTGGAGGTGGATGATTTGGAAACAGCAAGGTTACCAAATTCTGGTACATGATGGGTTCATTGACGGTCTTTCATTACCCTTTTTGGTGATTGTTTTGGAAATGGAAAGGTTACCAAATTCTGGTACATGATGGGTTCATTGACGGTCATTCATTACCCTTTTTGGTGATTGTTTTGGAAACAGCAAGGTTACCAAATTCTGGTACATGATGGGTTCATTGACGGTCATTCATTACCCTTTTTGGTGATTGTTTTGGAAATGGAAAGGTTACCAAATTCTGGTACATGATGGGTTCATTGATGGGCATTCATTACCCTTTTTGGTGATTGTTTTTGAAATGGAAAGGTTACCAAATTCTGGTACATGATGCGTTCATTGACGGTCATTCATTACCCTTTTTGGTGATTTGAAAACAAAAAGGTTACCAAATTCTGGTACATGATGGGTTCATTGACGGTTATTCATTACCCTTTTTGGTGATTGTTTTGGAAACAGCAAGGTTACCAAATTTTGGTACATGATGGGTTCATTGACGGGCATTCATTACCCTTTTTGGTGATTTGAAAACAAAAAGGTTACCAAATTCTGGTACATGATGGGTTCATTGACGGTTATTCATTACCCTTTTTGGTGATTGTTTTGGAAACAGCAAGGTTACCAAATTCTGGTACATGATGGGTTCATTGACGGTTATTCATTACCCTTTTTGGTGATTGTTTTGGAAACAGCAAGGTTACCAAATTCTGGTACATGATGGGTTCATTGACGGTCATTCATTACCCTTTTTGGTGATTGTTTTGGAAATGGAAAGGTTACCAAATTCTGGTACATGATGGGTTCATTGATGGGCATTCATTACCCTTTTTGGTGATTGTTTTGGAAATGGAAAGGTTACCAAATTCTGGTACATGATGGGTTCATTGACAGTCATTCATTACCCTTTTTGGTGATTTGAAAACAAAAAGGTTACCAAATTCTGGTACATCATGGGTTCATTGACGGTCATTCATTACCCTTTTTGGTGATTGTTTTGGAAACAGCAAGGTTACTAAATTCTGGTACATGATGGGTTCATTGACAGTCATTCATTACCCTTTTTGGTGATTTGAAAACAAAAAGGTTACCAAATTCTGGTACATCATGGGTTCATTGACGGTCATTCATTACCCTTTTTGGTGATTGTTTTGGAAACAGCAAGGTTACTAAATTCTGGTACATGATGGGTTCATTGACGGTCATTCATTACCCTTTTTGATGATTTGGAAACAAAAAGGTTACCAAATTCTGGTACATGATGTGTTCATTGATTTAATGATGATGATGTGGAGGTGGATGATTTGGAAACAAAAAGGTTACCAAATTCTGTTACATGACGTGTTCATTGATTTAATGATGATGATGTGGAGGTGGATGATTTGGAAACAAAAAGGTTACCAAATTCTGTTACATGATGTGTTCATTGATTTAATGATGATGATGTGGAGGTGGATGATTTGGAAACAAAAAGGTTACCAAATTCTGTTACATGATGTGTTCATTGATTTAATGATGATGATGTGGAGGTGGATGATTTGGAAACAAAAAGGTTACCAAATTCTGGTACATGATGGGTCCATTGATTTAATGATGATGATGTGAAAGTGGATGATTTGGAAACAAAAAGGTTACCAAATTCTGGTACATGATGAGTCCATTGATTTAATGATGATGATGTGGAGGTGGATGATTTGGAAACAAAAAGGTTACCAAATTCTGTTACATGACGTGTTCATTGATTTAATGATGATGATGTGGAAGTGGATGATTTGAAAACAAAAAGGTTACCAAATTCTGTTACATGATGTGTTCATTGATTTAATGATGATGATGTGGAGGTGGATGATTTGGAAACAAAAAGGTTACCAAATTCTGTTACATGATGTGTTCATTGATTTAATGATGATGATGTGGAGGTGGATGATTTGGAAACAAAAAGGTTACCAAATTCTGGTACATGATGGGTCCATTGATTTAATGATGATGATGTGAAAGTGGATGATTTGGAAACAAAAAGGTTACCAAATTCTGGTACATGATGAGTCCATTGATTTAATGATGATGATGTGGAGGTGGATGATTTGGAAACAAAAAGGTTACCAAATTCTGGTACATGATGGGTTCATTGATTTAATGATGATGATGTGGAGGTGGATGATTTGGAAACAAAAAGGTTACCAAATTCTGTTACATGATGTGTTCATTGATTTAATGATGATGATGTGGAGGTGGATGATTTGGAAACAATAAGGTTACCAAATTCTGTTACATGATGTGTTCATTGATTTAATGATGATGATGTGGAGGTGGATGATTTGGAAACAAAAAGGTTACCAAATTCTGGTACATGATTGGTCCATTGATTTAATGATGATGATGTGAAAGTGGATGATTTGGAAACAAAAAGGTTACCAAATTCTGGTACATGATGAGTCCATTGATTTAATGATGATGATGTGGAGGTGGATGATTTGGAAACAAAAAGGTTACCAAATTCTGTTACATGATGTGTTCATTGATTTAATGATGATGATGTGGAGGTGGATGATTTGGAAACAAAAAGGTTACCAAATTCTGTTACATGATGTGTTCATTGATTTAATGATGATGATGTGGAGGTGGATGATTTGGAAACAAAAAGGTTACCAAATTCTGTTCCATGATGTGTTCATTGACGGTTATTCATTACCCTTTTTGGTGATTGTTTTGGAAACAGCAAGGTTACCAAATTCTGGTACATGATGGGTTCATTGACGGTTATTCATTACCCTTTTTGGTGATTGTTTTGGAAACAGCAAGGTTACCAAATTCTGTTACATGATGTGTTCATTGACGGTCATTCATTACCCTTTTTGGCGATTGTTTTGGAAATGGAAAGGTTACCAAATTCTGGTACATGATGGGTTCATTGACGGTTATTCATTACCCTTTTTGGTGATTTGGAAACAGCAAGGTTACCAAATTCTGGTACATGATGGGTTCATTGACGGTCATTCATTACCCTTTTTGGCGATTGTTTTGGAAATGGAAAGGTTACCAAATTCTGGTACATGATGGGTTCATTGACGGTCATTCATTACCCTTTTTGGTGATTGTTTTGGAAACAGCAAGGTTACCAAATTCTGTTACATGATGTGTTCATTGATTTAATGATGATGATGTGGAGGTGGATGATTTGGAAACAAAAAGGTTACCAAATTCTGGTACATGATGTGTTCATTGATTTAATGATGATGATGTGGAGGTGGATGATTTGGAAACAAAAAGGTTACCAAATTCTGTTACATGATGTGTTCATTGATTTAATGATGATGATGTGGAGGTGGATGATTTGGAAACAAAAAGGTTACCAAATTCTGGTACATGATGGGTTCATTGATTAAATGATGATGATGATGTGGAGGTGGATGATTTGGAAACAAAAAGGTTACCAAATTCTGTTACATGATATGTTCATTGATTTAATGATGATGATGTGGAGGTGGATGATTTGGAAACAAAAAGGTTACCAAATTCTGTTACATGATGTGTTCATTGATTTAATGATGATGATGTGGAGGTGGATGATTTGGAAACAAAAAGGTTACCAAATTCTGTTACATGATATGTTCATTGATTTAATGATGATGATGTGGAGGTGGATGATTTGGAAACAAAAAGGTTACCAAATTCTGGTACATGATGTGTTCATTGATTTGATGATGATGATGTGGAGGTGGATGATTTGGAAACAAAAAGGTTACCAAATTCTGGTACATGATGGGTCCATTGATTTAATGATGATGATGTGAAAGTGGATGATTTGGAAACAAAAAGGTTACCAAATTCTGTTACATGATGTGTCCATTGATTTAATGATGATGATGTGGAGGTGGATGATTTGGAAACAAAAAGGTTACCAAATTCTGGTACATGATGGGTTCATTGATTAAATGATGATGATGATGTGGAGGTGGATGATTTGGAAACAAAAAGGTTACCAAATTCTGTTACATGATATGTTCATTGATTTAATGATGATGATGTGGAGGTGGATGATTTGGAAACAAAAAGGTTACCAAATTCTGGTACATGATGGGTTCATTGATTAAATGATGATGATGATGTGGAGGTGGATGATTTGGAAACAAAAAGGTTACCAAATTCTGTTACATGATATGTTCATTGATTTAATGATGATGATGTGGAGGTGGATGATTTGGAAACAAAAAGGTTACCAAATTCTGTTACATGATGTGTTCATTGATTTAATGATGATGATGTGGAGGTGGATGATTTGGAAACAAAAAGGTTACCAAATTCTGTTACATGATGTGTCCATTGATTTAATGATGATGATGTGGAGGTGGATGATTTGGAAACAAAAAGGTTCCCAAATTCTGTTACATGATGTGTTCATTGATTTAATGATGATATAATGTCCTTACCTCATCAGATGATAGCCAACTTCAGATTAAGAATATGTTTGTGATATAAAGTTTGTAGAGTCCTTTTGTACAGACCCTCAGGTCAAAATGAAATTAAAAATGCGCCACTGAAAGCTGTAGCCTATTTAAGGTGTCACCTGAAGCAAACCAAGGCATTTGAGCAAACCGACCCTAACTAACTACATAGATACCCAAATAGACTCGAATTGAATTGAAAGATCTAGGCCCGTACACCAAATTCACAAGGCTGTCAAACTGTCAACTGTCTTCAGGCCAAAATCCAGGTTGAACTTTAGGTTACAGAAAAGGCCAGTTTAATGTGGACAAACATTTCTATGGACCAGGTTTGTACTGAATGTCATGACAATGTTTGTCTTGACAAGCTCGTGTTAGGTCTTTGGCAGTGTTAATACTAACATCTTCTACAGGGTGTATCAAAAAAATTAGGACACTTTTTGATGATGGTTTAAATCCTTGTTAAATCACTGAAGCATGACCAATTTTTGTTTCAATGTAAAGTACAACCGATAAAGATAAAATCCTGAAAAGATGAGAAAAATCCATCATTAATTAAGGAAATTGTGACCTATTTGGCAAGACAACCTATTTTGTAGTATGTACAATGGTCATTCACACAGTAACAGTAGAGTAACATTAACGCACACACTATTTATGCCAATTCTACTTCTTATCATGCTATTGAACCATCTACAGTGGGTTCGAGAACTTTTTTTAAATTTGCACAGAATATGCATGCATCTGATTCGTGGATTATTTAGCCAGTTTTGATTTGTGGCAGAATTAATTAAATGGATTACCAAACTAATCTTTGCTATTGACTAATAGATTATTTTCTATGCTTGTAACGTTGTGTAACGTATTGAAACATAAATAAACCATGTTATTTACTGGTCTATACATGTAGGCCTAAATCTCATTGTACAAACCAGTTAATGATATGGTTTACGCAAATGATGCTAGTTTTCTTATTTTTCATCGGATTGATCTCATATTTTCAGGATATCATAATAATTAATTGGGCTTTACGTTGAGACTAAATTGGTCATGGTCCAATGATTATAACAAGTATTACATCGTCTAGAAAAAGTGTCCTATTTTTGTTGATACACCCTGTATATTGACGTTAGACATCTCTTTTTTTGTGAAGTCAACTTGGTATACATAATAGTCTATCTCGACAAGATGAAAATATACTTTTATTAAGTTAACATGCCATGATAATTTATCTCGTCATGACGACAACAATTTTTGTGTAAAGTTGACTTGACAACATACTAGTAGTCTTATCTCGTCAAGACAACTTTACAACTTTATTAAGCCGACATGATAAGAAAAATGATCTAATCATGTTAACTTGTCAAAATAAATATTTTGCCATTAAGTATCAGCTGATTGCAAAATAATTATCTTTTTAAACACATTTTTAAAAACCGAAAAATTGTATGCATTGAATTCAGATTCAAATACATTCTCTGAATTGTTCTATTCATCTGTGTTGTGTGGCCCGCCCTAGTTTGGTGTTAAAGAGAATGTATTCTCACATAAATAAAGTATAATAAAACACTTGCATCACAACTTTAACACCAAACACTAGTGTGTGTGTGTGATAGTATCTGTGACTGTGTACCAACAAGTAACCAGTGATTTTGCAGTACCAATTTATCTTCAGTACTATTATACACTGTTGAAAATGGCCCGGGTTCACTCACCTTATACGGTTTACGGGGATGTGCCACTCTAGCTTGTTTGCAAAAAAAATCCTAAACATATGTTATGATTTTGTGCTGGAAAACCCATGATAATGGGTCACGTTTTTTAAATGGGTATATTTTCCCGATAATTTACAAAATGGGTCTTTAAGGTAGCAAAACACTAGTTTACCCGTTTTTTCCAAAATCGCCCTTACAAATGGGTAGGGATTTTGAATCTCCGGCAGCCTCCTCACCAAACCAAATCAGAGTACTTCCCAGTACCCACCCACTCAATGACAGAAAAAGCCCTGTGTGCCCCCACCCACCCCAAGCCCTATTTAGCACTGGCGTAACAACAGGGGGGGATGGGGGGATATATCCCCCCCAGATTTTTACCTGGGGGGATGCCTAATGTAATCATCCCCCCCAGATAGGCACACTCATATTATAGCAATCTGGTTGCAAGGGAAAAGAAAGTCACAATAGGCTAGTGTATATAAGAGAATACATAGTTGGTCCAAAGTCCTAAATCCGATGGCATAAAATGACAATTGACAAGTGCATTATTCCTGAATTTTTGGGCTACAAAATGAGCCCAATCTGTAAAAAGTGTATTATTTGGGTTACAAAAGGCGGGCAATAGTTTTACGAGCGTAGCGAGTAAAAAAATATTTTGAGGTTAAAAAAGTCTCACTCTGAACATTACTCTGAACTTGACAGCCCTGCCGTATTTGAGTCTGATAATTTTCATCCCCCCCACTCAAAAAAAGTAGTTACGCCCCTGCTATTTAGTGCCTTCTCTGGATAGGCCTATGAGGCATTATTACAACTTACAATGACCATTTTTCTTGGGGCACCATTTTATTACGAAAGTTTATGAAATCTTCCCTCGCCCCACTCTTAAAATAATCCTAGCTACGCCACTGGGTGGAGCCATTTAGGGACGGGACCAGGACCATGGCGGACTTCGAAACATGCTCTACTGGCAAATGTTAGAGGAGGCGGTCCCTCAACTTGTTCAGTTAGGGGTGTTTACCTTGAATAATGGAACATTGAAAGTATAATACGCACGAAGTTACAGAGCGATAATTACTTCAAAATCATGGTTTAGAGAGCGACTATTAGGAATCGTATCGCTCTGTAACTCGGCCTGAATATTTTTATGATTTATGATCAGAAATGTAATCTGCAAGAAAATCTACTTTCTAAAAAAAACATGAATAGAGGGCACCCCCTGGATAGATCACATAATATGCCTTTAAGCTTTAAATAATGAAACATGGCACTATAATACGTGCAAAGGGCGCACAAATTAGCATTTTATCACTAACTGTCCAGTAACGTTTTAACGTCCCCCACATTAACATTTAATGGGGACGTTACACCATTTGCGCCGCCTATCCCTTCCTTAGTCTTCCTCCTTTCTCCTTCTCAATATCATCCTTATTTTTATCAATATAGTCCCTATTTTTAAGCATTTTCGTAAAAGGTTGCCCCCCAAAAATTCTAGTCACTTAACATGCTTACCTCGTGAATTTCACGGGGGGTGGGGGAGGTCAATTTTTTTTGAAGAATCCAAACAAAATCGCACCGTATAAATGTACTACAGGAACAATTTCTCGTCCCCATTTCTCTTCTCTTTCCCCTCTCCTTCCCCTTTCCCTTCTCTTTCTCCCTCTCCTTCCCCTTTCCCTTCTCTTTCTCCCTTTCCTCCCCCTTTCTCTTCTCTTTCTCCCTCTCCCTCCCCCTTCTTTCTCTCTTTTCTCCCCTTCTTCTCGTCCCCATTTTCCCCGGTTCGTCGTCCCCATAATCAGGGGGGGGGGGGGGGGGGGGGGGCAGTCTGCCCTCCGCCCCCCCCCCCCTGATTACCACGTTTATTTTATTTATCAAAACAATAATTCCTTTCAACTATAGTGTCTCGGAATCCCATTAAATTCTATATTGACAGAAACTCATTATATCCAGACATAGGGCCTATATTATAGTATTAACACTAAACGTCACACACCCGGGGGAGGGGGCACTGACATTGGAAAAGGTATATGTATGTGCCGCGCTGAACCAACCTTTTCACCCTCTGCTGCTAGCTCTTATGTCATGACCCCCCTTTTGAGCCTGCATCAGTTCTTCAGGCCCCAATTTTATTAAAAATTCAAAAATCGCGAAATTTTGCGTTCCATAGCCCCAATTCTTTGAAAATATAGCATTCTAAATCCCCCCCAATGAAAATTTGCGTTCTTAATCAAAATTGAACTATAGGCCAGTTCTCAACCTACTTTTTTTAAACAAATCAGTACCTAACTTAGACCCTAATTTTCGTCATAAAATCCACTCAGTCCTACCCAAAAAATGTTGAGTGCCCCCCCCCCCCGGGTCACACAGCCCCTTTCAACTCCCCCCCCCCCCGTCCCGTGATCACACCATCCACTTCAATTTTGACAGAAACTCACTATGATATAAATTATAATATTAAACAGGCGAACTCTACGTCCCCACGAAAATAATAACAAGACCTTTACACTACTTATTTAATAATCTGGTCAATCAAAACACGTACACGTCTTTCAACTTGCCCAAAAGTTACACTTAATTCAAGTATTTAAACACTCAGGTTTATGATCAATACGATAAACAGGCGAACTCTACCTCACGAAGTGGCGAACTCTACGTACGTACAGCACTACTAATTTACGGTAACCTAGAGGTGCCTGGTAGAGTTCGCCAATTCAAAATGGCGTCCGAAAAGCGAAGTCAACCTCATACGCCCAACTGACTGTGTTGCAGACACCCCTAAACAGGAATTTCCACTCTAATTGCCAGAGGAATACAAATATGAAAAGGTTTACCTAATATATAGAGCCAAGTACACATTGTTTCTTTATGTTTTCTTCATTTTTCAGGTTGAATGAGGAACAAAACATCATTGATCGAAAGGATGTAAGCCTACATGTATTGGTCCCCATGGTACTATTTGAGAAGCCATGTCAATAGTTCCGTGTCATGCATGGCATGAACATGCTATGAAATCTTCTTCTTCTCGTGTCCACGGCACGCAGGATCAGATGGTCCTTGTGCGTGGTGGTGACAGGATTAGTTCAGCTTGTACAGGCTTGTACAAGCTTTATCCCTCTATTACACCTGCCATTCCTATGGGCAAAGGATCAATCACTAAAAAAATAAATTAAAAATAAATAAATTTAAAAAAAAAAATAATAATTTTTTTAAATTTTTTTTTTTACAGAATTTTTGGAGTAAATAGTAAAAAATAGGAGGCGGCGGCCAAAAAGGAGGCGGGCGGGGACGGGAAACATGTTTATTTTTTTACTAGGCCTTATAGTTAATAGGCCTATAATAACTCCTTGGTTATAACAGCCTTTAATAGCTGCGCTTGCATATAAATAATATTAGTAATAGCAGAAACAGAAAAGCAACCTTTGGATCCGCTATATTAAATCCCGGGTATTAAATATTAGTAATAGCAGAGCAGAAAAGCAACCTTTGGATCCGCTCCAGTTATGACAGATTTGAAGAGTCTATTCGCAGTACGATACTGCGGATAAGAAAGGTTGTCACTCAGCTTATTCGCAGTACGATCGATACTGCGGATATAAGAAGAGTTGCCAGATTATTCGCAGTACGACAGTGCAGATAGACAGCAACAGTTTAAAATGACTTGTTAACGTTTTTATGTCCCCTTTTTTGACGCCAAATTTATCAAGCATTGTAACTTTTAAACTATAAATGTAAAGTAGCGTACATAAAAGTATATCTTTTTTTAATGAAATGAGTCAGAGTCAGAGAGTCTATTTTGGGTATCAAAATGTCATTATCATCGATTTTGCACCAAAAAGCCAGGGTCTTAGGTTAGTACTAGCAAGGAGTTATTATAATATAATAACTCCTTGGTACTAGTAATTGAGAGGGGGTATATTTACTAAACCTAAGACCCTCTTAAATATCATTAAATCGATTTTGGCACCAAAAAGATCCTCTTCATATGAATTTCTTAGCGCAACTTAAGAGAAAAATCAACCATGCGCTGCCTTTCACAGTTTTTGCCCCTAAAATCATCAGATTTCTAAGGTCTAAAAATCATAGCTCAGCGATCAAATATCCTATAATTTTCGTTGTTGTTGTAAAATGAAGCTGATATTGTTATGTTTTTTATAGTATATTATTTGTATTTTTAAAAAAATCTACCGTTAGGAGGATCTCAAAGTGAAAAGTGCTAGTTTGGTTCGTTTTACAGTGCATCAGTGCTATTTTCGGCAAATACGCACTTCCAAAACGATCCCTAAATGTTGTAACTTTGCGACCCGATGGCCGATAAACTTCGTTTAAGTTCTTATTAGGAGAGCAGGGACTCTATTCTCATGTCTGTAAAAGTCATAATGATTGGTCAAAAGGAAGGCCAGAGGATTTAGAGATGAAAAATAAACCAATTAGAGTTGAGTCATTCGCTTGTGCAGAATCAGGGATGAAATAAAATTTACATTTGATTTAAAGCAGAAATCTTCCTCTTTCCAACCATGTCTTTTAACTTCTCGACAGAGATAAATGAGAGAAACTATGATTAAAAGAGTGCAACTTGGTTTAAATTTATTGAGCATTTTCACAATGTGTGTGTAGGTGAAATGCGTAACAGACAATAGATTGTTTATTGACTTTGTATTGTTCTCAGTTGTTGGAAAGTCAACAAAGCATATAACCAGCAACATCACGCTGTTATATGGCTGAATTAAAGTGCTATGTTAGCTACCAATATTATACTAGAGAAATTCATATGAAATATCATTAGAATCGATTTTGGCGCAAAAACCAGGTCTTATTAGGCTAGTACTAGTGTGTTTGTTTGTTTGTTTGTTTGTTTACACGCGGTCGGTCCATACGGACACACGCTTGGGTCCTGAAGGGACCATGCTCAAGCAAAATGCTCGGGCCAGGCTTAAAAAGCCTATATAAGCATGCTGGCTGAATGAAATGAAAGTTAGAAAAGATGGAAGAAACGAATGAAGTAAAAGAGCCATTTCCAACAAATAAAGTTAACAATTTTGCTGTCAGCCTTGGACAAGAGAAAGGAATAGTCTTGATCCAATCTCATTTCAGGGGTAAACTTCTAACCTAAGAGGCTAAGACCCCCTCTTAAAGGGACATTAAGTGGTTTAAAAATTTACTTCAGAATTCAAGATGAACATTAAAAATTGCCATTATTGTTGTTTCTACTAACAAATACACAGCAAAACTTAATTAAAACAATATCATCGCTATTTATTGAAAAACGCCCTCTATGCAAATATTCGCGTTATGTATCACGCGTAGGCCTACTGCAGGGGAATACTGTCGGACGTAAAATGCTCGTCGCGGCTGTACGAGCATTTTTGACTCGACGTTTTCTTGTACAAAGAGGTCTGATTTTTCTTGATCCTTATAGGTGTAAGTTCATAGGCCTACATGTAATAAGCTGTAATACAATTATAAAAATATACTAATCCCAGTTTTTATCATAATTGAGGGCGCAGTCTCCAACACATCTCTTAGTGCCCTGCTTAGTGCCCCTTTAAATGTCATTAGAATCGATTTTGGCGCCAAAAGCCAGGGTCTTAGGTTAGTAGGGCAAAATAAAAATAAAAACATGATTAGCGTCGGGACTTTTTTCAAAAAAGGAAAGAGGAGACCCTTTTCATTTATTTTTTCCCCCCACTTTTAGTACTTGCCCTGGTAAGCGATAAACTTTGCGAACCTGAACTTGAGGAGGCCCTTTTAAATCTGTTTTATTTCATGGTTCTGAGGGGTTGGTCACTATAAAACTTGTGTAAGAAAGATACAAACTTTTTATAAACATCTTAAACTCTGAAACCCCTGAACAAAAAAGTTATAACTGAAATAAAGAGGAGACATTTTCTTTTGAAGCGGACCCCAAAAAGGAAGCGGGAGGGGACGCTAAACAGGTTTATTTTTTATTTTGCCTAGTTGAGAAGGGGTAAACTACTAACCTTAAAAAAAACCTAAACCAAACGACATCCGGGTATTTTCCGGGTTTCTGATTTGTGATTGGCTATGAAACCGTACTGCGAATAGTAGAAAAACTGTTATAATTCGCAGTATCGTACTGGGAATAGCCAGTCCCATGTAGATTATATGTATCCACGGGATTATGTAGTGGTGTGCCCTCCTAAAATTTGGGTTACGAGCTTCATTTAGTTCATGAATGAAAATCTTGATTCTTGACAACACCAAACGACAAACGTGCTAAAAGCTTAAAAGCCTGGACATTATGACATCATCTGCATTCATTTGCTGCAGTATAACTATAATAGAACATGACATCCCAAGAGACAGGTAAGTTTGGCTATTTTTATTCAGAAAAGTTGAACACTATTATTGATGTTGATGAAAATATCGGAAACACGTCGTTTCATCCCAAAACGGTTTCATCCCAATAATTTCGGCTACCGTTTCATCTCAATACCGGTTCATCCCGAAGCCGTTTCATCCCCGTTACGGTTTCATCCCGTTACGGTTTTATCCCAATTGAAATATTGATTTGTTGGTTCCGGGGAGAGGAACTCAAATGCGCAGCTATTGGGGAGTGGTTTCTTGGGCTCATCTCGGGGAGAATAGCAAGGCGGCACTTGCACGGGGCGTTTGTTCGGTTGTCCATGACGGAGTGAGCCTGGGGATAGCGACCCGTGCACAGCCGTCGGCGCGCCGGGAATGTTAATGGTGTCATGCGCTGCCAAATGGATGCGACTTCGCGATGCATATAAATACAAGAATATTATATTCAAGGCCTGTTCATTTACATTTCAAATGTTAACAACTTCAAACATACATTGGGCTGAAACACCAAGTAACAAAAATGATTTACAAATGCCAAGCTAATAAATGAAACCCTTCGTGTAAGGTAATTTGGAACAAAAGAATTGAATATTATTTTGCTATTCCTTCTTACAAACGAGGCAAGGGGAGCCCTATAAATAAGAATTTAATTTCGCTGAAATTCATAAAACCTCCATCACTTGAATTTAAAATGTGGCTATAGGTCTATAGGATCATTTTATAGATACGGGTTGACATTAATAGCAGTAGCACATTCAAATTAGAGAAATTAAAATGAGGATAGTTATATTGACTTGTTGGTTCCGGGGAGAGGAACTCAAATGCGCAGCTATTGGGGGAGTGGTTTCTCGGGCTCATCTCGGGGTGAATAGCAAGGCGGCACTTGCACGGGGCGTTTGTTCGGTTGTCCATGGCGGTGTGAGCCTGGGGATAGCGACCCGTGCACAGCCGTCGGCGCGCCGGGAATGTTAATGGTGTCATGCGCTGCCAAATGGATGCGACAGTACCGTGGCCAAATTTTGTTTTTTATTTATGTTGTCTAAAAAATGTGGATTACAAAATAGCTTTTGGGTTAATTTCTCAAAATGCAGTTTATTTGGTATCACATTGATATCACCATTGGATTCCTTATCAAATTTCCTTTCTATAAATGTATACTTGTATGTACTTATATCTAATATTCTCGAACTTAGAAACAAAAGTTGATCATCAAAATAAAAGGGTTGACACTTCTCGTTCAGGGTGTATTGCCCTAGTCGATCCCCGCTATGTCCGCTGAGCCGTTACGTGAGCGATTCCGCGTAAAGTAGTAAAGACGGCGTGCGTAAGTTCACGGTGTATTGCCCTGTAATCGATCCCGCTACGCTTGCTTAGCCGTCCGTGAGCGATTCCCCGGGCCCCGTGATCGTAGTAAAGAAGTAGATACGGAGAGGCGGCGGCGTGCATAAGTTCACGGTGTAATTGCCCTGTAATCGATTGCCGCTATGCTCGCTGAGGGCCGTTCCGTGAGGGATTCACCGGCGCGGCCCCATATTTTAGTAAAGTAGTAGATACGGAGAGACGTGCATATAGTTCAGGGTGTATTGCTCTGTAATCGATCCCCGCGTTACCCGCTGTGATGTGTGCTATATCGAGCGAATCAATGGACAATCAATGGTTTGTACTGGTATGAATATTGCACGGGGATGAAACGACTATGGGATGAAGTGGTTTTGGGTCGAAACGACTATGGGATGAATGAATACCATTTCTCATTTTTTCAATTATGGATTTTAAACTCGAGATATGCATCCATTTCTAGCTAAATGTATGCAAAAAAACACCCTTAAATTTACACTTTTCCGGTGTTTAAGCATTATTTCCAAAACTAAGCCTTGTGTAAAAAGAAAAAATGCGATCCTTGACAACATTTTCTTGTTTACAAAAATCTGTATTAGAAAAAAGTACCGTGGCCAAATTTTGTTTTTTATTTATGTTGTCTAAAAAATGAGGATCACAAAATAGCTTTTTGGTTAGTTTCTCAAAATGCAGTTTATTTGGTATCACATTGATATCACCATTGGATTCCTTATCAAATTTCCTTTCTATAAATGTATACTTGTATGTACTTATATCTATTATTCTCGAACTTAGAAACAAAAGTTGATCATCAAAATAAAAGGGTTGACACTTCCCGTTCAGGGTGTATTGCCCTAGTCGATCCCCGCTATGTCCGCTGAGCCGTTACGTGAGCGATTCCGCGTAAAGTAGTAAAGACGGCGTGCGTAATTCACGGTGTATTGCCCTGTAATTGACCCCCGCTACGCTTGCTTAGCCGTCCGTGAGCGATTCCCCGGGCCCCGTGATCGTAGTAAATAATTCCGTAAAGAAGTAGATACGGAAAGGCGGCGGCGTGCATAAGTTCACGGTGTAATTGCCCTGTAATCGATTGCCGCTATGCTCGCTGAGCCGTTCCGTGAGCGATTCACCGGCGCGGCCCCATATTTTAGTAAAGTAGTAGATACGGAGACGTGCATATATATAGTTCAGGGTGTATTGCTCTGTAATCGATCCCCGCGTTACCCGCTGTGATGTGTGCTATATATCGAGCGAATCAATGGACTATCAATGGTTTGTACTGGTATGAATATTACACGGGGATGAAACGACCATGGGATGAAGTGGTTTTGGGTCGAAACGACCATGGGATGAAATGGTAAAGGGTCGAAACCGTTCTGGGATGAAACGCGGTGGGATGAAACGACCTGAATTCAAAATATCTGGGGTCAAATGTTTAATGTGTCAGAGCAGGGCTAGTTACAATAGTTAATTAACTTATAAACATGGCATTTGTGGTGGTGGAGAGGTTTGTGAATGGGCAGCTTGGGCACGATTTAGGAATAGGAAGAGAAAAAAAGTCCGGTTTCATAAACATACATACTCATCATAGTCATACTGTACAATACAGTCATGACAGTACAATATGTATGTACTCATGTAATTGTAAGCCTATATAATCATCGGCTGTAGTATAGCTTTTGCCATATAATATACCAGTCTGAGTCCTTGCAGGTGGACAAATTTGGCCACCAATTTGGGATGGGGTGAGGGTTTGGTGGGGCTGGGGGTTTGGATGCGTGTTTGTGGTGGGGTTGGTGTGAAATGAGGTGGGGAGTAGCCAGTACATGCAGCAGGGAGGGTGTTTGTGGTTGGTGAGGGGGTTTAGTGGTGGTGAGGGGGTTTAGTGGTGGGGAGGGGGTTTGTGGTTGGGGAGGGGGTTAGTGAGTGATGGGGTGGGATTTGTGGTGGTGGAGAGGTTTGTGAATGGGCAGCTTGGGCACGATTTAGGAATAGGAAGAGAAAAAAAGTCCGGTTTCATTCCTAACCGAAAACCTAACTATTGCCAATTTCTTATGTTTTATATTGTTTGGTTAGGAAATTGGTGAGGTTCAAAACCTAACTTTAAACTTCAAATTGAACGTATTAAAAAACTCAAAAAATGTTGCCATTATTTGACATGCCAAAAAAAATAATTGGGTCAGTATTCATTTGCATGTGAAACAAATGTTCACAGATTTTTTAAACAATGGGCCGGTCGGGCCAGTAGAACAGGATTTCTTTTTTTTTCATTGCCTAAGGGTTGGTTTTTTAGATGAATAGATTTAATTTTTGTCTCTCTCTCTTTCTCAATACAGCTTAGCTGATGAAATTCATTTGTGATCTAACACGTATAGGTCGTTGACAGACAGTGTATGTATAAGACAGCAAGAGTAATCCACAATGGATCTAATGCCTAAAGCCAACAGTCAGTTAAACACAGGAGATGTCTTGGGTGATTTCATCAAAGAAAAGGCAGACAAGATTTCAGAATGGTAAGATGAATTTTGCTTGCGGTATTTTCAAGGGTTAGTACAACAAATCCTTATATTGCAATAATTTCCAGTGTGGTATGTATGATAGCCTATAGGCTATATTGATCCCTGGGAAGGTTATCACTCACCAGTATCATGTTAGATTGGCAAACTAATCTCCTGTGCCTGGCTGGTGGACTGCCTGGTCTCCCATGTGGGGGTCCCTGGTTCGATCACCAGGCCCAGTGGACCAAGATATTGGTCACCACCTGTACCTCTCCTAGCGTTGAAATGCAAAAGCAATAGACTATTATATCAGAAACATTGACTTAAATTTGAGACCATAAAATAAATCTTCTCCAGGTGTTTATAACTCTACAATAAAGTTTGTACAAAATTAAATGATTGATTATAAGACAGTTCTGTTTTGCTTCCTCTTTTACATGTGTAGTTATGGTGGATACAAGTATTTGTGCGAGACCCTACGTAAATATGTCAAACCAACAGATCATACACTTGTGATTGGTGCTCACAACGCAACACTTGCAGAGAATTTGTATGATGATGGCTACCATTCTCTAGTCAATGTGGATTCCAATGAATCAGAAGTTGCGAAGGTTGCCTCTATGAATAAGGCTGTTCGACCTGAAATGACCTTTGTTGCTATGCAGATGACAGGGGTGAGTGGATCACTATTTTTAGCATAAATTATGTTAGACAAGGAAAAGAACACATCCAAATTAAGGAAAGGAGTAGTACAATGCTTTGAGACATTCAAGGGAATTCCAGTCCCGGAGGGGCACTGACATTGGAAAGAGGTATAGGTATGTGCCACCCTGAAGACACCCTCTTCTGCTAGTTCTTAAGACCCCCCCCCCCCTTTGAGCCTGCATCAGTTCTTAAGACCCCCATTTTATTTGAAAAATCAAAAATCGCGGAATTTTGCATTCTTAGTAAACTAATTCGAAAAGCCAGTTCTTAAGACCTGCTTTGTCTGGCCCTTAAGCATGTATAGATGAATACCTCCTATGTATACTCTCTGGCAGTCTGCTCTAATCATGTTCAAGGGCAAAAAAACCACATCTATTTATTGTAAGTGCTCTCTGGCCCCTGAACATAAAGCAACACTTCCTATAACCATTGGGCAGTTGTACTGTATACATGTTGAAGGGCCAGAAAATCATACAAGGTTTTGACAGAACAACGTGACGTGTTGTGCCATTGACAACAATTAGAAATTACCTGATTTGTCCAATTCAATTGTAGTGCGTCCATGCCGTCCACAAGTTGTTGTGTACTCGTGTGTGGAGTCTAATCATTGTTTTATTTTGAATACACATCTCTGATGACACCAATAGAACAATGTCTTGCAATTATAGTAACCATAGTTGATGAGATGATGGGCTTATTTCTTACAATGGCAGTATTAAAACAAGTTGGCATACATAAACACAAGAAGTATTTATCCTGATATCGCAGAATAGAGTATATTGTGGTCACAGTCACCGATATAATGTAAGCATAACATTCTAGAACAAATTTGAAGTTTCAATGGTGTCACAGGTGCCAGTTAGTACCATTTCAGGGACTTTAGACTAAAGCACTGATGATGCCTTTAGAAACTGTGTTTTTCAGTCAGAAACACTTTAGAAACACAGTGCATATTTTTGGTTTTTCCTTTCAAATTACAGATGACATTTGGGGATGAATCGTTCAATGCTGTAATAGATAAAGGCAGCCTAGATGCCTGTATGCAGTGTCCAGGCAATGTCTCATCAACAGGCACACAGGAACAGGTGTCTATGGCAACCTCACTAATGTTTGAACATATACGCAGAATTTTGAAGCTTGGAGGGCGCTATATATGTGTATCGTTGGCTCAAGAGCATGTGACCAAGACTTTGATGGATTATTTCTCTAATGAGTAAGAAAGCATTTGAAACCACTGTGAGAGAATTTAATCATTTTAAAATGATCCACAACTATAGTTTGTACAGTACCTACTGTAGCTACATTGCATGTACCCTCTTTACAATGAAATTACATAAGTGTGAACTAACATGAGTAGGTTTTTACAACATAATTAGGTAATAGTATAGACGATGTCACAGTCACCGCAGCCAAGAAAACAGAAGCTTGCCAGCCGTTTTTTGCACAAAAAGCCTGCCAAACAAAGGCTTGCTGCCGATATGCGCAAGCATTCGAAAGAGGTGTCCGTTATAAACTATACACTAAACCAAACAAGTCATTTGTAACAACATCAGTCAATACAACAGTCAATGCATGTTCCGCCATGCATGGAATGGAACCGGACACTTAAAAGTGTTGATCAAGAGGTGACATGGTCTATAATAAATAGCCCATCAACCTTTTAAATTGATGTATTCTACTTGTATTGTGTTATAAAGCAACCAGGTAATTAATACTTGTAAGTTTAAAATTTATAAAGATGAATCCAACGGACGCAGGAACAAAACACATCAAGGATCAGAAAACTGACACAAGTGGATATCTCAAAAATATCAAATTTAAAGAATATTAAAGGAGGATACATGTATACCAGTTTGTAATTTTATGAATTTCAGGCAACACGTTTTAGCTCGAATTAGTTTTCACATATTTCAAAATGAGCATATGGTCTTATGAAAATAAAAACAATTATTTTATTATAATTTATTTTATTTATAGGGGTTGGCCTGTTCGTGCACACAAGTTAACAGATGGCAATAGCCAGAGCAGCAATCAGGAATTCAGCCCGTCAGTTTTTGTTTTTGTGTGTACAAAATTCAAAAAGATGCCACAGATGACTAAGAAGGTTAGTTTGTGATGTGATCAACAAAAATTAATCAAAAGTGAAAATTATCTCAATTTTTGTTTTGTTCTTTGTATTGTATATTGTTCATTTTCTTTATTTTGAAAACTCCACTACAAATGGACACTTTATACGAGAGATATATGCAATTGAAGGGTTTAAAACGATAGGAAAACAAAAGCATTTCTATCCTTAGTTAAGTCAAAATCAATATTCCCTACTTCCGATTTATTTTGCTTAATCACATCGCATTTGGAATATTATTAACAGTTAACATTTTAACGTTATACATTGATTTTGCTCTTTTGAGCTTCGACCAGCCATGCGGCAATAAAAAACATAACTATTTTTTTTGTGTATATAATATTATAAAATATTTTATGTATATACATGTATAATTCTATTTTATTACACTCTGCCATTTCGGCAAATTGAGAACTTTATTCAAAAGATAGTCTAACCATGAAATATTGTCGATATTCATGAATTATTGTTGATATATGCTATATGTAATAATGAACTTATAAATCGAGCTAAGAGCAAAAGCAAGATATACCAACAGGGTGTGGGGAAACAGGTAATAACAAGGGAGAATAACGCGATAAAACAGATAAATAACAACAAAACAAAAACAAACAGAAATGCACTGGGACAAGCAATGAAAATTGCTGTGCAATAAAACAACAAAGATATATCTGAGACTACTCAGGATATATGGTAACAATAAAGACCGACGTTTCAAGTGGATATACCACCCTTCATCAGGGTCAAAATATAAAAAACAAAAGTGTTAAGAACTATAAATAAGATAATGAACTAGACAAGTCCACCACTGTAATTATAGCACAATGCCAGTAATAGATGTTACCTACTAGGCATCCAAGTTAACACTCGAGGTTTTAAAACAAGCGAAATTGTTAAAAAACGTTTTTTGAAGAACATACCTGTTTTTACAGTAAACATACAATATATTGCCTTAACATAAATTATTTTATTTTACTCTCTAATTTTATCATATGTATTATGTTTTGATAGATACTAGAGGTGTGCCTAGATAAGGACAAAGCAACTCAGAGGTTTGAGAGTACAGAAGCTGTAAGAGCTGTGATACAAGAAAGACAACACTATGCATTGATCAGACATCATATACAGAGTAGGTAAGAAAAATATCATTTATGGCTTCCAAACGATGCAATAAATATATATGTTAACCACCTGAGAACTACCAGCCGATTGGTCAGAAAGATAGATACATCATTTATTGCGCCAATCAGAGACAGTGTTAGAATAATTGTATCCCTGATAAAGATTGGAGTGAAATATTTTACAAGCTGCATTTGAATTGGCTATTCAAATGAGTATATCTTGCAATACACCAATCAGAACCACTGTAAGATAGGGCGGTAGTGCCCAGGGGGTTAAACAAGGCATTTTATCACTTCATGTCTAGACCTACTGAATGATAAATTTGTTACCTCCTGTTTGTTCCTATGCAATACAACAAATATTAATCAGTGAATAGGTTCCTTATATAATTAGATCTGTTAAATAATGCAAATTATCAAAATGTCATTATTGGCGAAAAGCCCAACACTGGTAAAGAGACTAACATCTCCGGTTCCACTACAAGCAGCCCAACAACCAATAAGTCTCATCACTGTTGATGAAGTCGTCTGACGTCCAGGCAAAAAAGTAAGTTAATCGGTCTTGTACTATGAAATTCTGACCATTGACAAATATTGATGTTCAGGCTCACAAGGCCAAATCCACACCATTAATATCTTCTTATTACATGAACAAACAGGTTGATATCTAATAATATTAGAACATGTGGCACACACTTCATGGCTGCCTGTGTGACTATTATGCATTTTGATGCCCATGTGGTATGCATTTGATGTCCATAGTATAACCATGTGATATGTTGTCATAGACTTTAACATGGTCAGACTGTAAAGAAATTTGTAATTTACTTTTATTGTACTGCCCATCCTCTCTGTTCATATTGTTATGCTGTTTCATATAGCTATTGATATTTTGTGCATACATCTATCTTTTTGGTGACAATGGACGCTATTCATAATTGGCGCATTTACGCCAACTGAGCATGTTCAGAGCAATTAGTGCTCCGAAAACGAGGCCAGCGATGTAGCCGAGACGAGAGTGATATAGTTTTTCAATGTGATGAACTTTGCACTAATCATAAAAGTCTTCATACCACTGAGCTGTTCACTATTTGACCTTAAATAAACTTGAACGTATAAACTATCTATTCCACTAGTTTGAAATGAACTGTTGCTGGTATCTGACACTATCTAGGCAAATGTAGAAGTTCACAGTTCATTACATTGCAGTAAAAGTACTAGATTGTAATGTTTATCAGCCCACTAATTGCTCTGAGCATTCTCGGTTAGAATTCACACCCTCTGTTGATGTTGATGTTGATGTAAATGCGCCAATTATGAATAACGTCTATTACCCCTCATAAATCTTAAACCATATCTAACCTTTTGATTTTTCATCAGTAGTCATCAAGACCTTGAGGGTATATCCATAGTATACTGTAACAGAACCACCAATGAGCCCCGATACACACTTCATATAGTTGATATAAAGAGGAGCAAAAAATTACATATGCAATATGCCATATTCATTGTGCCGGAAGGCAGGTAAGTTAACGGAAGCAAAATGTGGAGATTTTGTCAACAAATAATGCTAAAAGAATACTATTATTAGGTTAGTTCTTATATTTACTAAAACAAGCTTGGGACTTGGATGCAGTAAACATGTGTGGTATCACAATCAGGCCTGTACATTTCTCGTATCGCATCGCGATTTGAACCTTAAAAGTCATCAACTGCGTTCAAAGGCTGGTGCAAAATAGCAATACAAGTTTTTACAGTGCTAAATCGAGTTGCTAATGCGATTCGCTTAAAATTGCACCTTGACTTGAAGGAATTACACCTCAAGAAAAATTTGAAACTTTCAGCACTAATGTTATTATTATTATTATTATTATTATTATTATTATTATTATGTTATTTATTATGTTGACTTAAGTGAAGTCATTGTTGCCTTCAGTGAGGCCATGTTGACTTAGTGAGTCATTGTTGCCATCAGTGAGGCCATTTTGACTTCAGTGACATCATTGTTGCCATCAGTGAGGCCATGTTGACTTCAGTAAAGTCATTGTTGCCTTCAGTGAGGCCATGTTGACTTTAGTGAAGTCATTGTTGCCTTCGGTGAGGCCATGTTGACTTTAGTGAAGTCATTATTGCCATCAGTGAGCCATGTTGACTTCAGTGACGTCATTGTTGCCATCAGTGAGGCCATGTTGACTTCAGTGACGTCATTGTTGCCATCAGTGAGGCCATGTTGACTTCAGTAAAGTCATTGTTGCCTTCAGTGAGGCCATGTTGACTTTAGTGAAGTCATTGTTGCCTTCGGTGAGGCCATGTTGACTTTAGTGAAGTCATTATTGCCATCAGTGAGCCATGTTGACTTCAGTGACGTCATTGTTGCCATCAGTGAGGCCATGTTGACTTAAGTGAAGTTATTGTTGCCTTCAGGGAGGCCATGTTGACTTTAGTGAAGTCATTGTTGCCTTCAGGGAGGCCATGTTGACTTTAGTGAAGTCATTGTTGCCTTCGGTGAGGCCATGTTGACTTTATTGAAGTCATTATTGCCATCAGTGAGGCCATGTTGACTTTAGTGAAGTCATTATTACATCAGTGAGGCCATGTTGACTTTAGTGAAGTCATTGTTGCCTTCGGTGAGGCCATGATGACTTTAGTGAAGTCATTATTGCCATCAGTGAGGCCATGTTGACTTTAGTGAAGTCATTATTACCATCAGTGAGGCCATGTTGACTTTAGCAAAATCGTATTTGGCTTCAGTGAAGTCATATTGGCATTATATTTAATGATTTCATGTCTTTGTGTGTTATCTTGACATTGTGTGAATACAAAAATTCTGTCAATGTAAAACTGCTTCACAGATGTCAAAACTTACTTCATGGAAGTCAAAACAGCTTAAATGATGCCAAAAAGACTTCACTGAAGTCAAAACAATGTTCCTTGTGAGTTGTGGCAATAATTAATTAACTGAAGTAAAACGGCTTCACTGATGACAAAATGGCTTCAATAACACCAAAATGATTTCAGGGATGCAATAAATGGCATTGCATCACTAATTGCAACTATTTGATGCCAATGGAAGTCACAAATAAGACAATGAGGGGGATTCTGATGTCCTAATAGTGTAGACAAGTCCATGCCTGTAGAGTGATTTCACATATATTTGCCTAAACGTTCCCTAAATATTGATGGTGTTTTTTTCTTGACCAAATATGTTTAAGGATTATAAAATCACAATTCCTGTATGTATTTATACTATGTGACCTCATTGGTTAATGATTTTGTTAAATTTTGTAACTGTCCTTCATTTTGAAATACAATTAACTTAGTCTATGGCACCTAGAGATGTGTGAGTTGAGTTCTTGGAGTAACATGGTGTATAGAAGGGCTATAGCCTTACCTAAGCCCTACCAAGGAACTAATTATTTATGAAACTGTATTAATTTGTAGTGTTTAAGTTTTGTTTAAAGGGGTGCAACAACGCCAGGCATTTGCTTTTAGTGGAAAATTAAAAAATAAATAAATATGTTTCAATTTTACAGAGAAACTGAGTGGTTATTTGCAACGGATCCAGGTCGTTTACTTCTGGCTGAGCAGGCAGGCTTCCAACGTCTTCTTGTGACTTATCTGCACCGAGATAATACATATGAAAACATGGACGCCATTCAGAAAGAATTGTCTAGTAAGGTGATGGAGCTAGCGCCTATAGGGTTGGATAAGAAAAACAAGGTATAGGTTGGAAAGAGGTTTCTTTGTTGGATATAATATAGGCCAGTATTCACACAAACAAGTTTATAAAAAGATTAACTGATTAGGCCAGAAACTAATCCTAACGTAAAAGATGTCAAAGTTCTGTTTCCTATCATTTTGCATCTAAAAATGTAGAAAGTTTAAAAAAGTAGTACAAATTGATGAACTCTCAAGTTTTTGGTGTTTTACTTTTATATTCTTTTAAAAAATGATAAAATAAAACATAAGCCCTTCCTAGTCTATGGCACCCACCTAAAGTACAACTACTAAAATATATTTGTTCCGCCTAAAGCACCTTTTTTATTGAATATCTCCAATAATTAATGCTAGATATAAATCATTCATCTTTTGTCACCAAACCAACAAGGCTGAAAAAATAAGTTGACTTGGCCTTTGCGATCAACCAAAAAATCTGAAAATCTAGGGTCTCTTTTTTTAAAGTATCATATCTAATTAATATCAAAATGTGTTTCAGAGGTCCAGAGGTCCCAGGTTCAAACAATTTTGGTGTTCTTTCAACCAAACGCTCCTTTTTGCACATTCTCTGTGACCATATATGCCCTGAGTTCCAAATTGCCAAAGTATCCATTTCATTTTTGAGTGCTTCCTTTCTCGGGATTTCAACCTAAATGCTTTAATCATTTCCCATTATATCAAATGTTCTTGACGCAATGTCCTTTATTTCTCAAAATCACGGCAGGTTCCATTTCTCACAATAGGGGAGGATCTTGGATACAGGAAAGTACAATACAGGGGAAACAGTGAATTCAGCGGTGCTTTTGTAGTGGAGGATATTCGAAGTGAAGATGGTGCCATGGAGAGGCGGTTGGTGTTCTTAGCTAATAGTGATGCTGTACAGAGTCAAATAAGGCTGTTGAAAGGTAGATAAATGGTTTATTTTGGATTCTGCCAAACTTTAGCGACCTCAAAAAATTGCAACTCAAATATTTATTAAGTGATCATTTGACCCAGCCCGCCTCCCTGCCCCTTATTTGAAACACTTCAAAAAAAAATACAGCATAACACTGTAGTAGGCCATTAAATAAAAGGCTCAATCTCAATCTGCTTGTCAAACAATTTTTCTCATTTATGTAAAGATATTCCTTTTGAAACACCCACTTCTTAGTTGATTTTTATCAAATTCAATTTAGTTGAACAGACATAGGGCGTTTTAGCTGATGAGCTGATTTCATCTGATTTGAGATGACAAATTTGTCATTGTTTGTCAAAGAACTCCACTTGCTGCCCATACGGGAACAGATTCAATTTAAACTTGTGTCTGTTTGTCTTGAAATGCATGAACAATCATACTGCACCTAGTTATTTATCTTATCTACTGTCGCCGTATGTCCCTCAAAGAACTCTTTGCTCTGCACATGACATAACCCGCCTGAATGTTCCTAAAACAAACGAAGTCTTGAGTCCGAATTCATTCAGTGTCATGGAATAATCTCCTGTGAACTACAAGAGAAACTGACAAAATTTCTCAGTTTCGTTCACCTTTTTCCATGCTAATTTGAGTTCTGTGTCGCATGCGCTATGATCTATATAGATGTAATAGCACCTTATAAATATGAAATGTTATGTTATGTTATTGTTTGTTTATTGCCAACAGAAAAACAAAATTCAAACAAAAAGGAGAATCTTGGGACGCATGTAGATCATAGCTTCCTGCCTGTCAGTGTCATGAAATAATCTCCTGTGAACTACAAGAGAAACTGACAAAATTTCTCAGTTTCGTTCACCTTTTTCCATGCTAATTTGAGTTCTGTGTCGCATGCGCTATGATCTATATAGATGTAATAGCACCTTTTAAATATGAAATGTTATGTTATGTTATGTTATTGTTTGTTTATTGCCAACAGAAAAACAAAACTCAAACAAAAAGGAGAATCTTGGGACGCATGTAGATCATAGCTTCCTGCCTGGCGACTATCAGAAATGTCAGGTTGCCGGTATTGCGGCTGTGCCACAATTCCAAAGTCGGCTAGAAAAACGTTTGGACTTACTGCTTATCGGTCTCGGAGGAGGAAACATACCTATGTTTATATACACACATTTTCCCAATGTAAGTTGTTCTAATAGGAAACATACCTATGTTTATATACACACATCTTCCCAATGTAAGTTGTTCTAATAGGAAACATACCTATGTTTATATACACACATTTTCCGAATGTAAGTTGTTCTAATAGGAAACATACCTATGTTTATATACACACATTTTCCCAATGTAAGTTCTAATAGGAAACATACCTATGTTTATATACACACATTTTCCCAATGTAAGTTGTTCTAATAGGAAACATACCTATGTTTATATACACACATTTTCCCAATGTAAGTTGTTCTAATAGGAAACATACCTATGTTTATATACACACATTTTCCCAATGTAAGTTGTTCTAATAGGAAACATACCTATGTTTATATACACACATTTTCCCAATGTAAGTTGTTCTAATAGGAAACATACCTATGTTTATATACACACATTTTCCCAATGTAAGTTGTTCTAATAGGAAACATACCTATGTTTATATACACACATTTTCCCAATGTAAGTTGTTCTAATAGGAAACATACCTATGTTTATATACACACATTTTCCCAATGTAAGTTGTTCTAATAGGAAACATACCTATGTTTATATACACACATTTTCCCAATGTAAGTTGTTCTAATAGGAAACATACCTATGTTTATATACACACATTTTCCCAATGTAAGTTGTTCTAATAGGAAACATACCTATGTTTATATACACACATTTTCCCAATGTAAGTTGTTCTAATAGGAAACATACCTATGTTTATATACACACATTTTCCCAATGTAAGTTGTTCTAATAGGAAACATACCTATGTTTATATACACACATTTTCCCAATGTAAGTTGTTCTAATAGGAAACATACCTCTGTTTATATACACACATTTTCCCAATGTAAGTTGTTCTAATAGGAAACATACCTATGTTTATATACACACATTTTCCCTATGTAAGTTGTTCTAATAGGAAACATACCTATGTTTATATACACACATTTTCCCAATGTAAGTTGTTCTAATAGGAAACATACCTATGTTTATATACACACATTTTCCCAATGTAAGTTGTTCTAATAGGAAACATACCTATGTTTATATACACACATTTTCCCTATGTAAGTTGTTCTAATAGGAAACATACCTATGTTTATATACACACATTTTCCCAATGTAAGTTGTTCTAATAGGAAACATACCTATGTTTATATACACACATTTTCCCAATGTAAGTTGTTCTAATAGGAAACATACCTATGTTTATATACACACATTTTCCCAATGTAAGTTGTTCTAATAGGAAACATACCTATGTTTATATACACACATTTTCCCAATGTAAGTTGTTCTAATAGGAAACATACCTATGTTTATATACACACATTTTCCCAATGTAAGTTGTTCTAATAGGAAACATACCTATGTTTATATACACACATTTTCCCAATGTAAGTTGTTCTAATAGGAAACATACCTATGTTTATATACACACATTTTCCAAATGTAAGTTGTTCTAATAGGAAACATACCTATGTTTATATACACACATTTTCCCAATGTAAGTTGTTCTAATAGGAAACATACCTATGTTTATATACACACATTTTCCCAATGTAAGTTGTTCTAATAGGAAACATACCTATGTTTATATGCACACATTTTCCCAATGTAAGTTGTTCTAATAGGAAACATACCTATGTTTATATACACACATTTTCCCAATGTAAGTTGTTCTAATAGGAAACATACCTATGTTTATATACACACATTTTCCCAATGTAAGTTGTTCTAATAGGAAACATACCTATGTTTATATACACACATTTTCCCAATGTAAGTTGTTCTAATAGGAAACATACCTATGTTTATATACACACATTTTCCCAATGTAAGTTGTTCTAATAGGAAACATACCTATGTTTATATACACACATTTTCCCAATGTAAGTTGTTCTAATAGGAAACATACCTCTGTTTATATACACACATTTTCCCAATGTAAGTTGTTCTAATAGGAAACATACCTATGTTTATATACACACATTTTCCCTATGTAAGTTGTTCTAATAGGAAACATACCTATGTTTATATACACACATTTTCCCAATGTAAGTTGTTCTAATAGGAAACATACCTATGTTTATATACACACATTTTCCCAATGTAAGTTGTTCTAATAGGAAACATACCTATGTTTATATACACACATTTTCCCTATGTAAGTTGTTCTAATAGGAAACATACCTATGTTTATATACACACATTTTCCCAATGTAAGTTGTTCTAATAGGAAACATACCTATGTTTATATACACACATTTTCCCAATGTAAGTTGTTCTAATAGGAAACATACCTATGTTTATATACACACATTTTCCCAATGTAAGTTGTTCTAATAGGAAACATACCTATGTTTATATACACACATTTTCCCAATGTAAGTTGTTCTAATAGGAAACATACCTATGTTTATATACACACATTTTCCCAATGTAAGTTGTTCTAATAGGAAACATACCTATGTTTATATACACACATTTTCCAAATGTAAGTTGTTCTAATAGGAAACATACCTATGTTTATATACACACATTTTCCCAATGTAAGTTGTTCTAATAGGAAACATACCTATGTTTATATACACACATTTTCCCAATGTAAGTTGTTCTAATAGGAAACATACCTATGTTTATATACACACATTTTCCCAATGTAAGTTGTTCTAATAGGAAACATACCTATGTTTATATACACACATTTTCCCCATGTAAGTTGTTCTAATAGGAAACATACCTATGTTTATATACACACATTTTCCCCATGTAAGTTGTTCTAATAGGAAACATACCTATGTTTATATACACACATTTTCCCAATGTAAGTTGTTCTAATAGGAAACATACCTATGTTTATATACACACATTTTCCCAATGTAAGTTGTTGTTCTAATAGGAAACATACCTATGTTTATATACACACATTTTCCCAATGTAAGTTGTTCTAATAGGAAACATACCTATGTTTATATACACACATTTTCCCAATGTACGTTGTTCTAATAGGAAACATACCTATGTTTATATACACACATTTTCCCAATGTAAGTTATTCTAATAAACTGCTCACAAAAAGTATCGAAACACTTAGAAATGATCCAATATATAACGGCTCGAAAAGGTATGCATTAATCGAAGCCAATAACCAAGTGCATAATTTTGTTCTGCGTATTTTGACACCTTAATCGTTGAGATACGGTGTTGCAGAGCGGAGTTATTGTCATTTCAATGATCGTGGGTCCAGTTTCCAAGGTGACACTCATCCCTATTGAAAATCACGAATCTGATCATTCTAAACAGTTGTAATGCAAACCTCTTTCTATAGGGTGATTGTCACTTTTGAAACTGGACCCACGACCATTGAAATGACAATAACTCCGCTCCGCAACATCGTATCTCATCGATCGAGGTGTCAAAATACGCAGAACAAAATTATGCACTTGGTTATTTGCTTCGATTAAATGCATACCCTTTCGAGCCGTTATATATTGGATCATTTCTAAGTGTTTCGATACTTTTTGTGAGCAGTTTAGGTTCATTGGCACAAATAATGTTTGACAAAACCTGGTTCAAGTGGAGGGTATATGTGACCCATCACATCAAAACAGAAAAGTTGTCGATTAACCTATTTGCAGAAAAGAAAAAAGAAGATAAGAAAAAATGAAGATAATAAAAACAATTTATCACCTCTCAAGCTGCACAAAATCTGTTTTTATGTTTGATTTCAATAAGGTTGGTGTAATTATAAAGCTAAGAATTAGGCTTTTAACATGAAATTAAAATCTCGGTTTCCCTCATTGAAAACAACAGATCTGTTTTGATGTGATTAGTCACATTATAGTCTTACACAGAAATCATTTTTTTATATTCACACACCTTATTCAGTATTTTTATAGATAGTTTGTAAGTTATGAGTTGCATTGAGTTGCATAAACTGGACTTTGTTCTGAATAATTGAAGAAATAAAATTAAGTAAAGGGTCAGTGCTGAGTAGCACTTAACATTAAAATCTTGTATAAGTTGATCTGGACATGTTTAGATTTTAAAAAGTTGATCTGGACATGTTTAGATTATAAAAGGAGAAACGACCACCCTTATGGTCTTTCATTGTTAAAACTCTGCACAAATATAAATCTTATTTTTAGGGGTTTTATGGGCTATAAATAGGAATCTTTTGTAGTATGTATGGGTCTCTTAAAGGCATATTATGTGATCTTTTCCAGAGAGCGCCCTCTATTCATTATTTTTTTTAGAAAGTAGATTATCTTGCAGATTTACATTTCTGATCATAAATCATACATACATTCCAAGTTACAGAGCGATACGATTCCTAATTACCTCAAAATCATGGTTTTAGAGTGAATTTATTTAGAGTGAAAATAATAAACTGTCGGATTATCCGACAGTTTATTTTCACTCTAAAATCATGATTTTGAAGTAATTAAGAATCATATCGCCCTGTAACTTGGAATGTATGTACGATTTATGATCAGAAATGTAAATCTGCAAGAAAATCTTCTTTCAATTTTTTTTTCGATGTTGAGGGCATTCCCTGGAAATATCACATAATATACCTTTAAGGCTATCCGTTAGTGGTGTAGTTTTAATATTTATATAGACAAGATTTTATTTTCTCAGCCCCTTGTGCTACTGAAGACAAATCTTCCAAGATTGAAAATGGTATAAAAAATAATGAGTTTCAATATGTTGATGCATTATTACTCAATCCAGTTTAGCAACGAAATCTAGTATATTTCTCAGACAACTGACTCAAGTCAAAGTCAAGTCATATGAAGAAAAGTTTCAAAACCAAGTTAATATGAAATAGTCATCAAGGCTCAAGATAAGCGGGCGCTGGGCAATTTTTACCCCTCGGTCCTTCTGCTTGCCCAAGACATCAAATTTCGAGTTTACAATGCTGGCACGCTGGATTTAATAAAAAGTTAGCTCCCGGTAGACTGAAAGTAGCTCCCGGTTCTCAATAAATCACATGATCCGGGCGCTACTTTAAAAAAAAAGTAGCTCCCGGTAAAAAACTGTTATCTTGAGCCTTGATAGTCATTGACTCAAGTCGTCACAACACTGATTGAAACTCTATGCCACATGTATAACAGCACATGGGCGTCACTTAGGCATCTTGCAATGAGACATGGAATGTACATCACCATATATTTCTGTTTGATTTAGGTTCATTTAGATGTGGTGGATCTAGATCCTGCCATTGTGGATGTGGCTAAGAATTGGTTCGGTTGTGTCGATGATGAGAGAATGAAACTTTATGCCGAGGATGGATTGAAATTTATCGCAAACAAAGCAGAGCAAGGTTAGTAGAAATGACTGGATTGTTGTTAGTCAAGTGTATTAATAGGATGCAGGGGTGTAACTAGAGGGGTAATCCCCCCCCCCCCCCCCTGTCAGAAGCTTGCTCCCCCTGATGCCTCCAAAAAAAAAAAAATCAAAAAAAAATGACAAACTCTATGTATATTTATACAACAAAAAATAGTCAGTTATGCCCCTCATGCCAGAAGGCTTTCCACCCTGATCCCCCCCCCCCAATTGAAGAACCTAGTTACGCTTCTGATAGGATGCAACCATTATTCCTACATGTCAACAATTGAGTGTTATGTATGAGTAAGCTACATCACAAATTAGCATTGAAAGACGGAAGATACATACGAGTGCGTACAAGCTGCGCCTGTTAAGTAACTTCCCTGTCCAGAAGAAGCCAACCCCCCCCCCCCCCCCCATTTGAGACAAATGAATTGAAAGCCAAGGTTTTACGTCAAATCTGATGATTCGAACCTATAGGACCTTTCGGTCCCAAAGCGAATGTCGTAACCACTAGACCAGCTAAGCTGTCGGTGCCAAGGTAGCAATTTTAATTTTACAAAAAGAGGTAGGATAGCCCATAGTCAATGTGTATTATGGAATAAATCTGTATAACTCATACAATAGAAGTTTTTACACTAGACTAATTTGTGATAGCTTACTCATAGGTAGAACCAAAAATTGTCTCTGTAAGGGTTGGCTATTTATGAACAAAAACATCATAATGTATCCCAGAGTTGAACAAATATTAAGAATTAAGTAATTCAATTGAAATTTGACAATTTTAAATGTTCTGTTTATGACTTAGCTTCTTCCTCACATAGACCTATACGCAAAATAAATATATTTGTGTGTTATTAATTTTGCGGTATCTGTTAAAGCAGGAAAGTAAATGTAGCATGAATATGTCCCCTTTTACAGTAAGTACCTGGTGCAGGAGTCACTGCAAGGTACTACACCCGGATGTACTGCAAACATGGGACATAATTTCCACCGCATGTTATATGTGCCCCCCTTCCAAAGAAAATATGAGGATATTTGTGTTGAATTTGACCAAAATATAGGTTTTTCATTTCTTGAAATATCCATACCCAAATCGTAAGTGAGACAAGTTCAATAAAACGGTTAAAGTTATTTATAACATAACATCACTGTCCTGTCCCCCATCTAGCCCTTTAGTCTGTATAAAGTAAAACTTCCTATGTATTTACCTTTGGACATTCTGCTCTGTTCTAGGGCCAAAACTGATCTATACATACCTTGTATTTGTAAGTGCTCTTGCACCTGAACATGTGTAAAACAACACTTTCTATGTATAACCATTTGGGCAATTCCGTAGTTGCGGACGTACATTTCAGACACTTTGAGGGCTGGCAAAATCTAAACTATACCAGTTGCTTGATTTTTAACACCTGGGTTTCAAGTACCTCTAGTAGGAGTACAAAACCTGAAAATTCCTTTGCTGTACCATTTTCGGTTTATAGTGTGAAAACCCTCCGTTGCGGACGTACGCAGAGAAAGTGATTTTTTCAGTACACCTGTATTCCAATCAAAAAATCTCTGAAGTGTTCAGGTCTGTAATGAAAACTAATATTGTTTTGTTTGTAAGAGGGACAAACCTAAACAAAACCATCAGAGAAAATTATCAGAAACTTTATCTTGAAGTTAAAATTGACTGATGTTTAACCGTTGCGGACGTACATATTAGTGTTGCGGACGTACATCTCTGAAATAATTCACAGATGTACGTCCGACACACTTCAAGAGCCCATGTATTAAACATGTAAACCGGTACAGAACAAAATAAGTTTTAAACATTAAGTATAAATCATCAGCTTTAGAAAAATACTTACCTCATTGGTTTCCAACATTGCCAAAGTATTGAACGGAGTGGTTAAAGTAGCAGCTTTTGGGAGTGTACGTCCGACACAGAAGGTACCAAATTTAATCCAAAAAGTGTAATTCCTCTATATTTTGGTCATTTTAAGTAACTATTTTATATGATACATAACACATGTTCATTGTTGTATTGATTGTATCAATTTGTAATACTTGCCTTAGTTCATTCATGGAAATAATTGCACTTCAATGGTGCGATTTCTACTCAAAAACGCCCTGTACGTCCACAACAACCTCAAAATCAGCCAAACCGAGAATGATAGGTCAAATTCCAAATTATATCATGTAACTACAACCTATAACCTTTGATATGAGACATAAATGAGGTTATTTCGACGATTTTCAATTTTTTCAATTTTTTCAATTTGGGTTACCTAATTACGGAACTGCCCATTTGGCAGTTTTACTGTATACATGCTGAAGGGCCAGAACAGCGATGATGTGTAAACATAAATAGAGCAGATCTCACAATAAGAACACAAGTGTCTTGTTGTAAAAAATATAAATATTGCTATATTTTAATTTGTCCTCCAACTATTATAGGTACAGATCACCGATATCATCATGTAATCTTTGATATTGATAGCAAGGATCAATCAGTTGGAATGGGTTGCCCTCCTAAACCATTTGTAGAGCTAGAGTTTCTTAAGCTTATTAAGGAGAAGATTCTACATCCTCAAGGTGAGTGCTGGTTATAGTTTGGGTTGGAGGACTTATTTCCTCTTCACTGGGTCTTATCTCTCTTTCTTTGGCTCTTTTCTCTCTCTCTCTGTCTATATGTTAGATTTTTTTTAGTAAACAAAAATGGATGAACCCATATCTGAGGGCAGTATACTAAAGTAGGAATGTATCTGATCCCGTCCGCAACTTGTGTCCTAGGACTACAAGTTCAATATGACCTCGCATTCTCACATTCTCTAAAAGATCTTACCATATTATGCCAATTTTAAAGGGACTCCATTGGCTCCCTGTAGCTCAGAGAATTGTTTTCAAAATATTGCTTATTGTATATAAATGTATCAACAATGTTGCGCCATCATATTTATCTGAATTGTTATCAAACTATGTGCCAACTCGCACTCTTCGTTCTGGACAAATGCAACTTCTTCAAGAAACTATATCTAAGCGCTCTTGGGGAGACAGATCTTTTGCTATTGCAGCTCCTCGTCTCTGGAATGAACTTCCTATCCATATTAAAACTGCAAAAACTGTTACAATCTTCAAAAAACTGTTGAAAACACATCTGATTTTGTAATAATTAAGTAGTTTTATTGTTGTTTATCGTTTTCTATTATATTGTATTTTATGTTTGTGCCTTGAGCGCTCTTATTTAGAGTGGATATGTGCCTTGTCACTATTATTATTATTATTATTATTATTATTATTATTATTATTATTATTATTGTGGTCCTGTGACACAAGTTGCGCTTTATTCTGTTGAGGGCGCCAAGATGGAATAAATCTAATTTGTGGTCTTGGGACACAAGTTGCAGACAGGATCAGATATATGCACTATAGATTCATAGATATTACGTGATCGGTACCTATTCCATTCGTCATCAGGAGAACCCAATGGACCAATCGTGATGATTGCCGCATCCTTAGATGCTGTTGGTTTCGCTGCGATTAATGGACTTCAAATGCAAGAAAAACCTATGCTAAACATAGAACCAAATGTGTCAAGGAGCAGATTAAGGTTTCAAATCACTGCCTCACCCTCAATTGGACGATTAATTACCTTTCCTGAAATGGTACTGCAACGAAAGTTTATGAATCTACTATAGTTTGATTAGTGAATGCTAGTGTAATGTTATGTTGAACTATATTCATGCAGTGTGCACAACTGTTCTCAATCAAATTAGTGCCATCATTTACATTATGCCATACAAGTGCAGGTGATAGTATGACCATAACATTAACAGTATGCGTAACTGAACATCACACATAATTTGTCTCATGTGCACTAGTTAAAATAAGCATGTGATATAATGCCACAAATGAACACTACAATTGCATGATACAAATGGGGTATGTCGTTACAACAACTGTGTGTTTGTTTAATGAAGTGATGTGAAGTTAAACAGTCATACTTTAGACATTATCTGTTAAAATTAGTACCTTTTATTGCCCACAATTTAGAACTTTTACCACTGTTAGTATCAAATAACCCACAAACAATCCATCGAATCCCATGCGTTGAGTACACCATGCGTCAGCGTAATGCGCCACATAAGCATGCAGGGAAAGTGTGGTAAGACGCACTGCAGAACTACGCATTATGGAACAAAACTATAGTTACCGCGCATTACACAATGGTGGTCACGCTAATTAATGTACGCCGTGTTGTGTTGTCTTATGTAAATGTCTATGTTTTTTCTGAGAACCAATTTTGCTTAAACTTTCTTAGCTGTTTAACCCCCTGAGAACTACCGGCCGATTGGACAGAAAGATGGATACATCATTTATTGCACCAATCAGATACATTGTTAAAATAATCGTATCCCTGATAAAGATCGGAGTGAAATAGTTTAAAAGCTGTATCGTAATTGGTTATTCAAATGAGTATATCTTGTAATTAACCAATCAGAAGCGCTGTTAGAATAACTTGTTTTGTATCCAATCTATCCACACACAGGTCTATTCCAGCTGAACATCGTAGCACGCAATGAATCACTCAAAGACGATGTCATCCAAGGAATCAAGTCTGTCTTCCCAACAGTATTGAGAAGGAAAGTAGAGCAGGATGTCAATGAGGCCATCTATGCCTTCCCCGAAAAGTCATCTTTAGGGGATAAAGAATTGAAACAATTTTTGCGTAAAGCAGGTTTGAAGCTGCAACAGATAGCCAAGACCGCTGCAACACCTCTGGATAAAGACATCAATTTGAGTGAAATGATGCAGAATCTCTTGATCCAGTAGAAGTTATCATCAATGAATCAAGACTGATGGTTCGAACAAGATTAATGAGGTGACATGGTGGACTTTGGGATTAGGATGTATATTACCAGACTCGGTGTGCAGCAGAATTCAATCAATCAAATCAATCAAATTTATTTCCATAAAAACAACACTACATCAAAAATGTAAAAAGATTTATGGCTTTCACAAATAATACCCCTGATTAAAGGCATATTATGTGATCTTTTCCAGAGAACACCCTCTATTCATGATTTAGAAAGTAGATTTTCTTGCAGATTTACATTTCTGATCATAAATCGTACATTCGTTCCAAGTTACAGAGCGATACGATTCCTAATTACCTCAAAATCATAGTTTTAGAGTGAATTTAGAGTGAAAATATAAACTGTCGTGTTATCCCGACAGTTTATTTTCACTCTAAAACCATGATTTTGAAGTAATTAAGAATCGTATCGCCCTGTAACTTGGAATGTATGTACGTCTTATGATCAGAAATGTAAATCTGCAAGAAAATCTGCTTTCAATTTTTTTTTCGATGTTGAGGGCGTTCCCTGGAAAGATACCTTTAAGCAGAGATTTAACGGTGAAATGTGTCTTTAAAATAATACATCTGAAAGATATGGTGTCATACATGGCTTCAGCACACTCATGGCTTCTCAGCCTGGTATTCATGTTAAGTCATACACACATTGTTATTATAATACGCATTCACAGTGAATGTAACTAAAACATTTCAACATGACTGAAACATATAAGGGTGCACTATATACTATATTGGTGACTGCAATGGCAGCAGTCTGGTTTCTAGATTTTATTTCTATGGGATAGGCTGTTGGGAAATAGCACCCAAAACTGACTGTCTTTGGGGAAATCTTTCAATATAAAGCAGAAGTCTTGTTTCTAAATTTGATTTTTATGGGATGATTGTTGGGAAAAAGCACCCAAACCTGCAGTCTTTGCGGAATCTTTAAAAATAGGGCAGAACTAGAAGTCTGGTTTCTTAATTTTATTTCTATGGGATTATATTATTAGGAAATAATAGACTACTGATAAGAGGATCCGCCAAAATTCAGACAGCAATAAATCAAAATGAGTCTTAAAAAGTTGAAAATATAACAATTTTTTGTCTGCTTGATTGTTTTGTTATTTGCCCTGTCACAGTTTGCAGACAACCCCATTAATAACAAATGGACACTTAATGCCTAAGATAAGTGCAATTGAAGGGTTTCAATCCATACATGTGAAGGGTACTCCAAGATTACATTTTTCAAATGTTAAAATTCACCAAAATGTCCACTAAAATGTTGCAGCCTAAACGGCATATTGTTATAATTGTATACATACAGTACTATAATCAATAGCCAAGTCATTGTCGAGTAATTATATTTCATTCTTTACTACATGACCATATCGTAGTATAAATTTGTTCATGGGAGCAATCGCATTCAAACATGGATATCATATCAGGCACAAAATCTTTAAAAAGGGTGATGTACAGGGTGAGTCAAAATAGTCGGGTCCCGATTTCACCGATTTTTTAAACCTTTTAAAATGCAAAATTTAATATATTTAATGACTTGCCTAGCAAGGTGGCATTCCTAGCTATAACCTAAATTTTATTTCATTCAAATTGATAATTCGAAACGGGAGATATGTACATTTTTCCAGATTCTGTGAAATAAAATCTGTTCCTACTTATCTAAGGGATCCCTATGGATGTTAACGTTTAACGCGCGCCTTTTGAAAAGTCAATCAAAGGCGTGTTGGTATTCAGAGCAATTACAATAGGAAAAGAGATTCTATTGTCTTTGCGGTTATGTTTTTAATAGTTTTCGTGCAATCAGAGATAGCCTATAACAAACATTATTGAGTTTTAACAAAATGTTGACCAAAATATTTTGAAACTTGTTATTTGAATCGAACTGATATGAGAGAAGTCTGAGAGAAAACAGATCTTATATCTTTAAACAGTTTGTGCGTCGGCAACTTACCAGGCAAAGTGCATAGTCTATTTTTATGAATATATTTGTGCAATACTGAGTTATATTTAAATATATTTAAATACTTTGCATGCAATATCGTTTAATTTATCAGAGATTCAACAAAAAAACATGGTATCAATTGCAACAGTTATACAGTGTGCTGTGTTGTATGAATATCTAATATTACAGTAGTGTTAACATCCACCACCCGACTTGGAACACTTTGGATTACGCGTCTTTTCGTAAATATGTTGTAAATCTGGCGTGGAATATGATATTGTCGTGAAAACATCACCAGGTATGAAGAAGTATGTCTACTCTCATAAACAATGAAACAAATTACCAATTTTGTACAAGAAATATTTTTCTTGATTTTTTGAAAACGGGACCTGACTATTTTGACTCACCCTGTATGTGCTTAGGCAATTGTTAATAAGTTGATTCTGAAAAATGGCCCTCCTGAAGATATTTTCAAGAAAAGTAAAACAAATGCCATACAAATATTACTATTAACCTTATTGTTTGGCATGTGAAATGCACCAATCAGATTCACTATATGGCCAAACAAAAGCAATTGTTCATATTTGGCCTCTGTGTCAAAGCTCAATATAAGTTATAATATTTTTGTAAATCCACTACTGGTTTTATGGTATTTTAACTATTTTATGAATACATTTTCATAATATATTATATCTGGTTTTAGAAAATCACTCAACCATAATTGATTTAGCCTCATGATGAATTATTTGATTGGTGTCTGAGCATCCACAGCTGGTGATGATGGTGGTCTTAATGGTGGCAGGATATTAGGCACTGTAACAACAAAAAGTAGACAAATTGGATATTACTAGGAGTATTGGTACAGATTATTAATTTTGAATTGACTAACATAAAAGCTCCTGGTCAGGAACTTTTGTGTCAGGCTTAGGGAGCACGCGACTAATTAGCTCCCCATAGGCTTTACACACAAATATCGGCCTATTAAAACCGCTCTATTTAAAAAATTCCATGGTCAATATTTGTGAAAATTTGCAATCTTATGCCATCAACGCTTATTTATAACATATCTGAATATCAAGGAAAGTTATCCGTCACATTTTTCAGTAAATGCCGCTGAATTGGGAAGTATTAATTTCATCACCTAATTTTCAGTCCTCAGGCTGGGATGCACAAATGGCGGTAAATCAGCGGATAAAATTATAATAAAGCTTAAATCATCTCGTTTCTTTTACAAACTTCACGTACATATTTCACACAACACATACATGCAACATTTAAGAGGCCAGTACCAGCTAATGTGTCGATTTCGCACACTTTTTGTGCTTGATTTTTGGCCGGAAGTGGATTTCTAGACTGAATTAGTTGTGTGCGCCCTTTATAATACTTCAGGGAATTTTGTATGTGGTACCTGGTATTAAGACTCAGAGAAAACAAGAATACTCCATTTTTACCATCTCATAATCACACGCAAACATTCCGGCCCTCTTTCATGCTCTTGGACCAGATTTACGCTAAGAATTTTGAAGACACTGAATGGATATACGTGAATATTGTTAAATTAATGAAATCCAGGAAATACCAGGCTTACCCCATATTGGATAACTTACTAGCTTAAACTTGAAATGGAATAAAGCTAAATATTTTCCATAAATTCTGGACCAGGAGCATGAAAGAGGGCAAAATCGCAAAATGTGCCGACGGAAACTAGTATAAAGGTGTTGATGAACATTTGAATTGAGGTAATTTTGTTGAGGCGGGAGATTTTATAAGGCCTTTCAGTTGGGATGAGCTTCTCTATTACTTTATTTACATTTCTGCTCGTCCCTCTGTACACCTTCGGGTATCCTGATTGTAGTTTCTATTCTGTTTCAGTTGGGACTGGTTTCGTATATTGTACTAAAAAAAGGGTTTGATTGGCCTAACATGACAAAAACAAATAGGGTAGGTCGGTCGGGATTTTTTGTTATTATTAATTATTTTTTAACTCGCCTGCTTTGGGGACTTAAGAAAATGAAAGCAAACAGTCAGAAACTTTAATACTCTGTTCAATTTTCTTTCTTTTTTAAATTTAAATTTTATTTTTTTCTTCTTCTTCTTTTTTTTTCTTTTTCTTTTTTCTCCCTCAAAATAATAAAAACTATTCAGGGTCGGCAATGTATTTAGGGTCGGTCGGGTTAGGCCAATCAAACATTTTTTTAGGCCTAATCGCTTGTGTTCATCTCATATCAACCTTACCAATTCCTCTCGCAGGCATCGTGTGAGGTGTGTGTCCAAATCGGGTCGTAATTTGCTTCCGGTCAAATAAGTGCGGAAATAAAGCAGGTTCCCTGTAACTTCGTCGTGAAGTTGAGTCCAGTGTGTACTTGATTTCTGGTGGTTTTCCTTCGGTGCCTGAAGAAGAAAAGATGATTGTTTAATTTGTTGTTACATGTGAAGAGATGGGGTTGTCCACAAGAGCAATGTCAGACTGCGGGCTGTGGGTTTATTTTGTGTATTTTTAACATCACATTTTTCCAGAAATATGCATTCATTTTTGATATAAAATTAACCAACTAACTGCATACCTGCCAACTGTCCTGTTTTGATCAGAATTGTCCTGATTTTTAATATTCCTGGTAACAAAAAATCAAAACATTCTGATTTCTGAAGTTTCAGGCAAAAGAAATTGCAGCAATAAACATAAGCGGTAGCAAACCTTGCCTTGAGATAATAATTCAGCATTAACATACCAAAAAAAGGTTCCAAGTGCCATTAAAACCCTGGAGTCTCCAGTGGCTTTGCCTGGACCCCCACCAGGGCCTTAAGAAGGGCCCCTGGGCCCCAGCCACACTACTGTAATGTTCCTGATTTCTGAGTTTTCAATGTTGGCAGGTATATAACACTACCTTTTCCTGGCAGTCAAGCCAAACAACTGGGTGATGGATGTGAGTTTATTGCACAGATTAATGAAGGTATGTTCAGTAAGTCCCACATATCTTCAACCCAATGTCACCCCCACACTAAACCCCTAACACACCCAGTATGCAGGGTGAGTAAAAAAAAAGTGTTCTCTATTATCCGAATATGGCGGCAACCAATGTATGCGGCAATAGATGCATTTATTTATCATCAGCAAAAAGAGTCATGACATTTCATGGGACTGTGAATTTTGTGCACAGATTTTAAAAAATAAACTCCCAAAGTTGAGTACACTTTTTTTTACTCACCCTGTACACTTAACAAACACAGAGGATTATTCACATAGGTATATGGATGAGGCTATGGCTGATAACTAAGTTGAAAGTTCAGTGTTGGACATCCTGCCCTCCCCGAACCAATTTCAAATCATGGAGTTTCTATAGAATGATGTGTGTAAACAACAGTCACTTTTCAATAGGAGGTGAGGATATGGTTGATGATCCATGTTGGTGACCACCTGTCCAGTTGGATATTTTAACCCCTATGCTATTACATTACTTATCAAAAAGGAGTACTGCCACAATCCAAGTATGTTTCAAACTATGATAAAAATGCAAACAAACAAAGAAGCAAACAACGCGCTTACCAGGTGTTGATGGGGCTGCAGTTGATGACCCCAGTTGGTGACCACATGTCCAGTTGGTCATCTCTAAGAAAGAAAAAACCAATGTTTAGATTTTATTTTGAGAAAGAATAATGGTCTTTTATGGCCCTCTTGGTACACCAGCGGTCATGTAGACATCATTTGGAAAGTCATAGTTTAAGACATTGTTAAACTGTCAAATCAATTAAAATATAGACGTTTGATTTTTAAATTTCCCTGAATGTAATGTTCCCCAGAATGTACCATAAATAGACGAATACTATTGCAACTCATTGATTATACAATCTATAAACTTTTTCAAAATTGTCAAAGTTCACATGTGGATGTGGTTGTCCTCTGCCCCTGCCCCCCTGGATACGCCACTGAGAAGTACCCTATTTCATGTATAAAACTCTAAGATCATAGAGTTTTATGAAATAGGGTCCTGGTAATAGTATTTATCCAATATCATTAGTCAAACCTACTGACAATATGACCATCATCCCCAGGCATATTAGGCCTAACATAGGGTTCTTCGTGAATATTGTTTGTGGTCATTATGTCAGAGAGATCAAATTAAGTTATTCTACACTAAAGATTCCGTTGCTCACTCAATTTAGTAAGTCTATAAGTCAGCCATAGTCTTAAACCGGGTAGGCCATTACATGTAAGTTAAGGCCTATTTTTGAGGATTGATTTTTACTCAATACTCACGTGTATGCTTCATTTTCAATGGAAATCGGCTCCTTATCAGATTGAAATCCGGACTCCAAATGCCAAATGTCTGTTGTGAAAATAACCGATAGACATATTATACACATATTATACCCAGCAACCTTATTCCCCAAAACCTTAATTATGCAGGTTTTCAACAGGAAACCGGGCAGGAAACTCATTGGTATACAGTTGGATGAACGAAGGGTTCGAAAGAATACCCATGGTTCGAATCCTTCGTTCATCTCCGGGGTTTATCTCCAGGAACCTTAAAATGATATAACGGTACATGTAGTAGGTTTACCCATTGGTATTTGGATGAACGAGTGATTCGAAAGAAAACCCATTGGTATTCCTACTATTACTACAACATGTACAATGGGTTTAGTCGGTATTGATTTGACATAGGTTGCAAAAATACGTTGCGTTACACACGGATTTTGGCTTTCGCGACATGATTTTAACTTTACACATTTATATTTGCTTGTATACCCCCCTGAGGTAGTAAAAGTATACATTTTCTGAAGGGAAATTGCATGAGGAAACCAAATATGCCATTAAAATTATAGTACGACCAAGAACTAAAATGGTATGATTGGAAATGTTCGGGAAAATATCAGAGTTTTTTTTAATTTTTAATTTGAGATCCATATATTTGTTATACCTACCCCTATCATTATTTACTTTACATATTTGAATTCCTCATGAAATTACCCATTAGATGATATATAATTGTCAAAGTTACTACGTCGGTATGGTATTTATACCGGCTAGTGAATATCTCCAATTTTTATTTTATACATTTTTAGAAGTTTCAGAAATATTTGTTTAAGGATGAACCCTTCCCTGATATAAACTGCATTTCTGAATTCCTCTAGTTACAAGCTTTCCAAAAATGTATACTTTTGCTATCATAGGTTGAAAACTTTTTCTGTAATAGTCATTTTTATAAATCCGGTAAATTGAGGCTGATTATTCATGTTGGCTGTGTAGCGAATAGGAAGAAAGCTGATGATAATGGTCTTATCCATGATTAATTAGTTGTTACAAATAGTTGACAAGTCTGTTGAACCACATACTTAAAAGACTACTAAATAATATCCTTTAAAATGGGACCAGAATGGTGTTTGTAACAATAATTAGGGGATGACTAGTTATTGTAAAAAGAACAAAGCATGGGATTATCCCCATTGAGTTTGTACAGGCGGCACCCCTTCCAGCACCACCCCTGGTCCCCAAACATCAAACAGCTGTATCTCCCCTTCTGTATTAGCTATAGGCCTACCAATGCCATTTTGCAGGCAGATAGCTTGTTTTTAGGGCTTTAAAATGATACCAAATTTGTTGAGATAGCTATTGTGGTTTATAGGGCTTCAATTTTGGGGGCATGTGGGGGGACAGGCAGTGGCGTAACTAGACTTTTTTCATTTGGGGGCCGAAGGGGCAGTGACTTGTACGTGTAGTGGGGGGGGGGGGCTCCATTCCACACCACACCCGATTGATTTCATTTGGGGGGCAAGGGTTCCAAGTGCCCCCTCCCTCCCCCCGCTAGTTACGCCACTGGGGACAGGTATGTCACCAGGGGGGGGGGGGGGCATATAGTATAGGCCTACCGTAAAACGGGGTGAATAGGGACATGGGGGTGAATAGGGACACTAAATGGGAACAGTTTTTTAAATGTCACCCGGCCAGTTTGTGTTCCGTAAAACAGGGTGATGGGGGCCCATGTCCCTATTCACCCCGTTTTACGGTACACAAACTGGCCGGGTGACATTTAAAAAACTGTTCCCATTTTTGTCCCTATTCACCCCCATGTCCCTATTCACCCCGTTTTACGGTACATGGTATAGGGGAGGTTGGGGCAACTGGTCCGGTTAAGCATATTTCATGATATAAAAGATTAAAGCTCGTGTAAACATTTATGGAATTACTATGAAAATATCACCCATGTAACTGTTTACATATAACATATAATCAATGCTAAAAAATATCTAAAGAAAAGGCCAATTACCACTAACTGAAAACTTTACTTGGCACGGACCAGTTACCCCATCATTGGGGCAACTGGTCCTATATGTTCCAACGGTTAGAATACACAGAAATCAGTGAATGACAACACGGAAACTAGGCAGTATTTTCTTTACAAACACATTTCCATATTATTTAACATGTAAACAAAAGGATACATGTCTCATGAAACCCATGTTTTATACAGTTTTCGTGGTTAACGTGTAAATAGCAGTATACTATGGTGTACAAAACAAGCGACATTTTCGACTGCACATTTATTAGATAAAACGGTATGAACCAGTGGCGTAGCTGGGATTTTTTTCAGGGGGGGCAAGATTTCTAAAATTTTCGTAAAAGGTTGCCCCAAATTCTTTTCTAGTCACTTACCTCGTGAATTTCACGTAAGTAGGGGGGGGGGGGGGGTGGGGGGGGGGGGGGGGGGAGGTCAAAAAAATTCGCACAGTCCAAAAAAAATCGCACAGTCCAAAAAAAATCGCACAATAAATGTACTACATGTACAATTTTTCCTTCTATTTGGCTAATAACCTCGATCTTTTTTCTGACATTTTTCCTATTTACTTTTTTTCTCACCCCCTTTATTTTTTTTAGGGGGTGGGGGCGGGGGCCCAAATTGGGTTTTTTTCGTCCGGGGGGGGGGGGGCATTTGCCCCCCTGCCCCCCCTGAGCTACGTTGTTACGTAGAGCTTGGCTCTAACGCTTGATTTAGTAATGTATTTCTAGTATGATTTGATATTACACTATCTGGCGCGATGGTCGCTAGATGGCGTTCATATAAACAGGTGCGTTAGGTTGTATAAGCGTGACTAATTTCTCCCGCGCTTTACGAAGGATTATTGTGATCGCGTTGTCAACAAAAATCATTCCCTTATGCGATGTCTTGGAGATAACTATATTTTGGTTGCTTCCTAAAAACCGACATCTTTATCAGGGTAAGCTTGCGGTCATTGTGAGCCTGGTATATTTTGTTTCATGGGGTAAGTTTGCGAGTTTGCAAACCCATCGATTGGTCTAATGTGTGGCAATCAAGTTATTACGTGAAAGTTAGCATCATTAATTTCGTCGGCTATGGTATCAGCACCCCGTTGGATGGACGAGTCATACAGAATTTCGTCCAGGGTGAACAACTGAAAGTAGTGCCATCATGTCGACGAATGTCTGGAGACACGAGACATCACATTTGGGAATCTAACGTAAGTTTGTAAATAAGTGTAAATAAATATTGTATTATTTTTCTATAGACGTGTACGTGCTGACGTCCCTTAAAATACGTCTAAATTATATTTCACGATATTACATGTTCCCAATCCGTGTATTCAAGTTGACTACATTGAAGGTATAAAATGAAGTTATTCTTTGCAATTCAAATATCAAAATTTACATCCGTGAAAATTACGGAAATTTCATTAATTGTTTTCGTAGAAATTAAGAAAACAAAATGTCTGTATCCGTTGTTTTATCTCATGAGCAAGGAAGTTTTGGATAAAGAAACATATAACAAAATGAAACTCCTTTTTAATATATTTTGGAATAGAGCTGAAATGGGATAATAGTAGGTTTCTTTCCGCATGCAATTAATATGTCTTGAATGTAAATATATTTGTAAATACAATTTTATCCGAATGAAATAAATGTTGTGTAATAGGGTGAAATCATGACTTCTTGATATTGTGTGGCTTTATGCGAATTAGCATAACAATCATGATTTTTCCCGCCCAAAATTATATATGTTTATAACAATGTATTGTGTATGGAGTGAACTCATGAACTTGCTAATATTATGTGACGTTATACGAATTAGCATTTGATCATGATTTCTCTCGCAAAATAAATATGGCTGGTGATTTATAAAAGTAAACTTTCATTTGTGTATGTTGTACCGATGTTGCGTGGTGGAAATAATACCCCAAGATTTCATGAGTACATCAGTTGAAATGTCAATTATAAATCTACTTTTGGACACGCCGTTTTAATACGGTATCAAAAGAATTGATGTGTGTTGAATTTGGTCTATTAATATATAGAAACAATTTTGACTTGTATCCGAAATGGATATAGCTTTATTTGCAAATACAAAATATTATTTGCAAGGTTTTGGTTTCAATTTATTGTTTCAGTGCGTTGGCTGTTATTGCTGTTACTGCTGTTACAGCTTGTTACTGTTTATGGAGGTTAATGGCTGCCGATATAATTAGCAGTTGTATCACCGATTATTAATGCATACCAAATGTGGGGTAATCCGATGAATCTGATGTTGTTGACATGGAAATCAACCAAGCATTAAAAACCCTTGGCTACGACCGTTGAATGATCATCAAGAATATATAACAACCGCTATATTGATTAAATGACAGATGTAATCCAATAATCCCTAATGATGTCGCAGATTAAGTAAGATAACATTAAATTCTGCTAAATGGGTAAGCACTGGTTATTATTACGTCATATATATCAATAACACTTTCAATTGTCTGGGACATAACAACACCATTGATTATTCGTCGAGGTTATTACATTCATGGGAAACCCATCTACAACAACAAATGAGGCATAATTGAAGTGACATTATAATTTGATTTGAACTTTGTGAATATTATTGTTTATGTGAATGAGACCTATTGTATAGGTCATCCATATGTTAATGGATCTGAAGAAAGTCAGTGACGGAGATGATGAATTAAAATTATAGTTAAATATGGTAAATCTGATTTGTACGATGTGTTAATTGGCGTTCAAATGTATAGTACCTCACTTATGCGTAGTTAATTTATTGAACTTGGGCGTTACACCAAAGGTCAGGCGTAAGTAACATACGTCACTGGTATGAACCTAGTTAAACGGTTACATGGTTGTGATATTCAGATGCCCCATACATTTGTCTATATATAGCCTACCCCCTTTCTTTAATGATTTTATTTACTTCATATAATCATCATTTAGTACTTATAATAAACCATCTTGATATTTAGCCAGCTTTTCATGTTACAGGGGAAATTAGTCAATATGACAATGATGACCCAATGGTTAATATACACAAAAAGCAGTGGATAAAATACATCATGATATTTTGTCATTGCAAAATTTTACAGACACCATTCAAAATATAATAAAGATGTAATTCATAATACCGAGTTTTTAAACCAATTTCATGTCATATTGTAATCCTTCAATAGCAGAAATAGTGGTATTAGACCCAAAATGCCCTACGGTTTTAATCATATTTCGGAAAGTCCCGAAGCACACTACAATATAGCACCCATCAAATGTAATATGCACCTAGCATCTTAAGACGACTGTACTGCATGTATATATTTACTGTTGCATATCTGTCAATCATATAAAGTACATTAAACATGATCTAAACCCATCTTCATATATCGCCCATTGCCCCACGGACCAGTTGCCCCATATTCCCCTACATAGAGTTTGTCATTTCATCTGGGGTGCATCGGGAGGGGCAAACCTTCTGGCAGGGGGATGCACCCCTGTCCCCTCTGGTTACGCCACTGCGGTGGAAGGGTACTCAAATCATTTTTGACGGGTGCGGTTTGAAATCCTGACCAAACTTTTAGGGGGTGTTTTTACCTCAAACAATGGCTGATTTGACTGGCTTTTTAAAATTAGGTTGAGGTTTACATCGTGGATCTTGTATTGGTGATTGGTGAACCTCCGAAACACTCTATAGAGTTTTGACTGGAGGTGCGACTGAGGGGGGGGGGGGGGGAGGTTAGTTGGTCCGATTTTGCCGTTTGAAGGAGCTATAGGCTATGTTATAGGAATTACGAGTCGTTTTTAGAAAGACTATACTATATAGCTCAAAATACGTCGAAAACTCACCTTTCTTCTAGCCCTAAAACATAATTATGATCGCCAAGAAAAGGGAAAGAAACAGAATGCGGGCACAAAGCTTCAGAAAGCTGACGAACTATAATTTACCTTTCATGTTATTTCCTATATTATAAAGTGCAAAATCTTTTTGTTTTGATAACGCCTGCTAATAACGAGATGCTAATTACTAACTAGGCCTACATACCTGATTGTCTTTGTTGTATGGGCTCTGATACAGCAGACCAACCGAATGCGGATTCTGACACCGCGTCGGCGATAAAATACGGGGAAACACGCGCGGTTGCGTATTCACCGCGGCGAAATCCGACAGCGTAGTTGTCCGCGGTCTTCTAGTCCTGCGAGTGAAAACATTCGCCATGTCGCCGTCTGGAAGTTTTAAGATCAAGCTGACCTATAATATAGTAGCAGTTGCTCCCCAGATTCTCCTAAAACTTGTACACGGTATTGCGGTACTCTGCATGTAAACATTTAAATTTAAACTTCGTTGACGTATAAAGTTCCCCCCAATTCGTAAACCTGATCCGATGCGGATAATGCCATGTTTACCACTTGTTTGGAAATCCTATAGCATCGCGTAACAAAGCATGTGCGTTTATTTTGTTTTTGTCGCTATGGCCTGCGTGACTACGCGTACGCGTCATCTGAAACCTGTCGTCAACACCACATTTGTTTACTGATAGAGGATCAGACTCTCCTCGCCCCTGGCCTCAACTACACCGACTTTCTTGGGGGGGGGGGGGGGGCGTTCCGAGGAGCAAACTGACCTTTTGAGGGGGATTTCCTTGTCTGACAATGTTTTCTATAGATAGCTCAGTATGCCTTAATAAATTAAATTACTCAGTCAGTGCCTTGGGAAAATAGCGCACCTGGCAATGGGTGAAACAGTGGGAAACTGTTATGTATAATAGTTCGTTCTTCGTTGGTAAATTGACCGCTCCTATAGATTCCAGCATTGACCTATTTTGCAGTCTTAAAGGCTCCATGCACAATGATGCATGTCGCAAGGGAATGTCACGAAGTTAATACACAAAGTTCCAATCATAAAATCAGCACTTGAAAAGTTTTATCTGGGATCAATCCGGGAAATCCAAGTAGTGAATTTTCATTATAATTCGGGAAGTTTGCAATGTTATGTGTTAGTTTCGCATTGGATATTTGGGCGGGTATTATCATGATATACCCCCGGATAATATACCTGCCAAATTTAAAACCATGCGCAAATTTTAAAAAAATCCTTTTCAAAATAGCGTCAGAATCAGATTTAATCCTTACTTAGAAAATCAGAATCACATAGCTAATTTGTAGTGAGGTTATAATAAGGGGCGGTGTGGGGCAATATTAAGGACACAGCTATATCTCGAATTATTAAATCTGACAATAGTATTAATATTATAGGGAGCGGCTCCACAATATAGTGCAGTCTTTTCTTTATCCCACAAGCGGTCTCTTTTTATCCAGAACTGTGTGCAACTGGAGGTTTGATATTCTGATCCACGTCTTGGGGTGCTTTTACCTAACAAATGATTTTACTCTTTTTCGCGATTTGGGACACATATGTTTGGGGTTGTTTAACAAATGGACATATTTAGGATTTCCCATCAGAGATGTTTAGGGAATGTTTGTAAAAAAAGCGTTAGAGCGGCACATATACCTAGCCTATAATAGGCCTACATCTGAATAAAAATAAATATCTGCAAGTAATTTCCTGTACAAAATAATTTCTTGCATAAGGCCATGCGTTATGAACTCGCCACCCTTAGCGTTACATCACAAATATTATGAATTTTTACACCAATTGAGTTTCAAATCGGAATATCTCCACAACTATCAACCTTAAACTAGCAAAGGTATACATTTTTGGAAAGCTGAAGGCATAAGCAATCTAAATATACACATTTCAACTCATTATACAGGGTGACCTTGAAATTATACAGGGTGGAAAAAATAAATTCTGGATAAAAAGTGGGTTACTTAATGCATTGCTTATTACTAACTTACAGTAATAAACTGAAAGTAAACAATATGTATTTGGTTAGAGGATGGGTGAAGCCTACTGACCATGGAGAAAGAAAAATCACAGTTACTTGTTAATCTCAGAATACAGGGTGTTCCAAATTATGTTAATTATTTTTTACAATTCAACCTATTTTGAACTGAAACATTTTAGCCCTAACCCGAACTGGAAAAGTAAGTCCATATTTGGATTCCTCATCAAATTCCCTTTCAGAAAATGTATACTTTGACTATGATAGGATAAGTAATTAAAAAATTACAGCAATTGTTAGATTTTAAAGACATCCGCATTAATACTTAATACAGTGTTCAATATGAAAACGGGTAGTTTCGTAAGTAAAAGTTCGTATTTTATAGACTAAACCGATCATAAAGAGTTCAAAATTATTAAAAACAATTAGCAGAATTGTTTAGCTGTAAATTAAGACCAAAACCAAGTTTGTAGCCCCTGTAGTACTTAAGTAGTAGTACATTTAATCAAGTTTGCACACGCGAAACGCGGCGTTCCCATAGAGTTTGTGTGTACCGCATCCCCCCCCCCTCCCCCCCCCACCCCCCCCCCCCCCCCCCTCCGCATCCCCCTCCACCTCGACCGTTCGCACTTCAATCAACCATAACTTTGTTAATTGAAAAGCTATGTTGTTCTATTTACAGGTTTGTTAGTGGTATTAATTAGCTTTTAAATGAGACCAGAAACATGACTATAGCATTTTGTTTTGCTGAGATATGATGAATTAAACAGATCACAATTTGAAAATCCGTAACAACACCACCATTTTTGGGTGGCGAGTTCAAAACGCATGGCCATAATGCAACAAACACAAATGGTTAAAAATGCCAATGAAAGTGACATAAGAATATGATAAAAGCCAAAACTTAAGAGAACAACATCAAAATATAAAAAATATAAAAAATAAATATCTGAAAGTAATTTGCTGTAAAATATAATTTCTTGCATAATGCAAGAAACACAAATGGACAGGGTTAAAATGCCAATGAAAGTGACATTAAAGGGGCACTAAGAGATGTGTTGGAGGCTGCGCCCTCAATTATGATAAAAACTGAGATTAGTATATTTTTATAATTGTATTACATGTATGAACTTGCACCTATAAGGATTAAGAAAAATCAGCTCTCTTTGTACAAGAAAACGTCGATTCAAAAATGCTCGTACAGCCGGGACGAGCATTTTACGTCCGACAGTATCCCCTGCAGCTGTACGCGTGATACATAACGCGAACCATATTTGCATAGAGGGCGTTTTTCAATAAATAGCGATGATATTGTTTTAATCTAGTTTTGCTGTGTTTTTGTTAGTAGAAACAACAATAATGGCAATTATTAATGTTCATCTTGAATTCTTAAGTAAATTTTTAAACATTTAAAATTTTCAACACCACTTAATGTCCCTTTAAGAATACGATAAAGCCCAAACATAATATAGGGAACAATATCAAAACACGAATAAAATAAAATAAAAACATCTGCAGGAAATTTGCTGTCCTGTCGTAATTTCCAATACAAGGTTAAAATAAACCATATTTTGGTGATGTTTTATGGAGTAATAGTTGAATGGTGTGAGGTAATTGTTCTGTTAGAGCGATTTATACCATACTTTTTTAAGCATCAGTTTTGAAGTTTAGTGTGAGTTTTATCAATTGAAATACGATTAAATATTTTGATAAAACTGACGAAGTAAGTATATAGTAAACGTGTTCCCCATATATTTCAGGCATAGGATTTGGACCGCAATGTTTTAATATTCAGTCAATATTCACGTGTAATACCTCAAATTAGAGAGAAGAAATGTCTTTACAAATTCACGATATAATATTTTTACATATAGAGCTAAATAATGTTGGAGTTAAGAGCATATTTATTACTTGGTAAGTTACTTATTTTGAGGACTGTTATACCACAGATGGTCCACCATCTGTGATTATACTTGATAGCTATATAATGAGTCACCACAGGTGACGAATGTAAATTGTATCTTATTTATCATACAATATAGAAATAAGCACATTGAGGAGTTAGACGATATCCAGCAACTTCTTCTTCTTCCCGTAAAGTGCTGCCTTCAAATGGTTGAAGATAAACGCACTGTGACTCTCTTACACCTAGAGAGATGAGAATTTGTGTACAGGTTAACAGACCTGGGATGATCCCCTACTCTTTACGATTAGGTCTGCAACTATTTAACGTGTTCAGGGTGAGCGTCTGAATACACGGAACCAACGGCTTTACGTGACTCTTCGAACCACGGCGCAACTGACATTCACTGTATAGACCTGCACGTTGTCTCGATAATCCAGCAACTATAGTCTCGGGCCCGTAGGTTGTTTATTTATTTAATTTTCAAATTTTCAACAACAACTAGTAAAATGTCCACACACAAAATTTCCATTTTCCCCCATTTTTTTCAACAACAAAAATAAAAATGCCATTTTTTTTCTTCACTGAAGTACGAACTTACGATCAACTGTATTAACTACCACTTACGTTCAGTTCTATCTTGCAGTAGTAGTGTTTTGTCAACTTGACCACCATCGGCGTAAACAGGATCAACTGACCACCTCTGAAGTATAAACAGCGTCGAAAAATTACCTCCGAGGTAAGCAACGTTCCATCAAGCAGCAAATACCCCGACGTAATGTTCTTTAGTGATGTGTAACTGAGTACAATCGTCCACTGACTACTACCACCAGGTAAACTGCATTAAAGGGACAATAAGTGGTGTTGAAAATGTTAAATGTTTAAAAATTTACTTCAGAATTCAAGATGAACATAAAAAATTGCCATTATTGTTGTTTCTGCTATAACAAAAACACAGCAAAACTTGATTAAAACTATATCATCGATATTTATTGAAAAACGCCCTCTATGCAAATATGGTTCGCGGTATGTATCATGCGTACTGCAGGGGATACTGTCGGACGTAAAATGCTCGTCCCCGGCTGTACGAGCATTTTTGAATCGACGTTTTCTTGTACAAAGAGGGCTGATTTTTCTTAATCCTTATAGGTGTAAGTTCATACATGTAATACAATTATGAAAATATACTAATCCCAGTTTTTATCATAATTGAGGGCGCAGCCTCCAACACATCTCTTAGTATCCCTTTAACCGACTACCACCGAGATGGATAGACATGTTTAACTGACTTCCACTGAAGTTGACACCGACCCGAAGTAGCATCGGCTACCCCTAGCTCCAATTAATGGTTATGGATCACGAATAGTGTATTAATAAATGAAGACTCCAATGTCAGTTAACATTAAGGTGTTTTATAGTGATATAAATAAATGATCTGAATAATACACCCGGCCATAGATGCAATACAAAATCGTAATCAAAAACGATTAAGTATTTTTTACTCTAAAACGGTGAGACCGACTGCGTGCATCTGAAACCTTCTGTGCTTTAAGAATATCTGTGTGGCGCATCAAATCCACACACCGTTTATATCTTCAATAAAAATAAAGCCGCACCACTTTCACTCTACCTATAGGTGCGGCACCCATGTGATACCACGGATCGCTGCCCGATGCTACGTTTAGTATCTATGTTGGGCCCAATATATAAGAACGGGATAAAATTACACACGAGGCAGCAATTGCTTAATGTCTAGGTGTGGTTACATTTTGTGATACACAGAATGATTCATCCTTTTAAAGCTGCCCTGTGATATATTCACCGGGAGTATTCATCACGGGTTCATGATGTAGGCCCATTTGGTAACACGGTTCGCAATGGATTGGAAGTTAGGGACGTCATGCACCGATTCAACCCTGGATTCAATTGAATGTAGAATAGGCCGGGTGCGATTCCCTTTGCAGTCCGTTGCGCATGGCGACGTGGATACCTCGATTGTCATGCCCGATGTCTTCGATTTGTCGGAATAAATGCCCATCATCGCTCTGCTTCATAAGCTTAGTAATACACATTTACCAGTTCACCTTCCCTGCACAGCTATTGAATTGAGTACACGCCCTCTATGCTCCTGATGATACATATTTCCACGCATGTATCATCTACCACAATGCATCGACTTTAACAAGACGACATAACGCTGTGTGTTGCTTACAGTTACATACCGTCCTCAAAAAAATAACTCACCAGTTAACAAATATGCTCATAACTCCATAACTATAGCTCCAACGTAAAAGTATTCAATTAAAAAAATGCGAAGAAATTGCCATGCATAATTTTGAGACATTCTACGTTTAGACTGACTGAATATTAAGAAAGCTGTGGGCCAAACACCAAACCAAGTAATAAATATTAAAAAGTACCCTTCGCCACCCCAACCAAAAGAGGGATGCCACTGCTTGGCAATAGGGCATCGAGAGACTTCTTAAAATAATATGGGGTAGCATGGTAGGGGTGGTATATATATAAATTCAACATGACAAAAATATTATTTGAAAAGGAAAGAAATGTATCTGATTATTCATATAGATGTAATGAAAAATAGTATGGTATGAAAAATGGAACGTATCGAAAGCGTTAACACAAGCACAGTTTGATAGCAGTCTACAGAATTGTACATGAAACTAAATGCTGTTTGTCTAACACTGGTATTTCTTATATATGTCAAGGTTTTGAAAGGTTTGAAGCACACCGAGTCGTTGAATTTTGCTAACCATAATTATGTTCAAACTTCATTGTGGAGTGTCATTTAATAATCATCAGTATGGGCTATGGTCTTTTACGTTTAAGCAATACATAATTGTGCTTCCCTTCTGGATGGCTAAAAAAAGGATTTGTTTTTCAATTGACAGACTCACTTGATGATAGCGTCATGTTGATAACACAACTTTTTTTGTTTTAAGGCCATATGAAACAATATAGTATATTATGAACCAGACCTACATCTATCTGTATCAAGCTTTTACGTAAAATGAGTTAAAGTCACGTTTTCTTTATACACATTATAAAATACCCTACCATTTCATGCTCACTGTGCACCTGCGCCACTGACTGATACTTCTTGATATAAACCCGTCAAACATGTAGGGTAGGGTTTTCTGAAGGTACGGCAACAATTTGAAAATTATTTATAGCTTAAACCATGCTTAAACTTAAAAGACCATAGAGACAATTGCTGCCTTGTGCATTTTAATAATCATGACCCGTGATGAATACTCCGGTGAATACTGAATATATCACAGGGCAGCTTTAAAAGGATGAATCATTTTGCCTATCACAAAATTTATCCACACCTAGACATTAAGCAATTGCTGCCTCGTGTGTAATGTTATCCCATTCCTATATATTGGGCCCAACATAGATACTAAACGTAGCATCGGGCAGCGATCCGTGGTATCACATGGGTGCCCCACCTAGGTAGAGTGTAAAGTGGTGCGGCTTTATTTTTATTGAAGATATAAACGGTGTGTGGATTTGATGCGCCACACAGATATTCTTAAAGCACAGAAGGTGTCAGATGCACGCAGTCGGTCTCACCGTTTTAGAGTCAAAAATACTTAATAGTTTTGATTAATATGATTTTGTATTGCATCTATGGTCGGGTGTAGTAAAGATTTAGATCATTTATTTATATCACTATAAAACACCTCATGTTAACTGACAACGGAGTCTTGAGCTAGAGAGTAGTTACTCAGTGGTAGCCGATGCTTGGTCGGTGGTCGGAAGTGGAGTACTGTCAACTTCAGTGGTAGTCAGTTAATCCTGTCTATCCATCTCAGTGGTAGTCGGTTAATGCAATTTACTCTGGTGGTAGTAGCAAGTGGACATTGATGATTGTACTCAGTTACACATCACTAAAGAACATTACGTCGGGGGTATTTGCTGCTTGATGGAACGTTGCTTACTTCGGAGGTAATTCTTCGACGCTGTTTACTTCAGTGGTGGTCGGTTAATCCTGTTTACGCCGATGGTGGTCAAGTTGATAAAACACTACTACTGCAAGATAGAACTGAACGTAAGTGGTAGTTAATACAGTTGATCGTAAGTTCGTACTTCAGTGGTAATCAAGCCAATGCTTGTACCCCGGAGGTAGGCAAGTTGACATTGAAGATCCTTAATACAGAACTAAACATGAGTAGTGTATAAATCGATTGGGTTGTTGCTTACACTGGTGGTAGTTACTCAGTGCAGCTTACCGCGAAGGTAGTCAAGTTGACACTCCAATCTGCAAGATAGAATTTAACGCCAGTACTAGTACTATGCTACTCGAATGTTGCTTACTTCGGTAGTAGATCGTCAATGCTTATTTGCTGAAGTGGTACTAAGTCCAAGTGACACTGTCGATCCTGTATACATCAGCGGTAGTCAGTTCAATGCCGTTTACCCCGGTGGTAGTCAAGCAGACATTGAAGATTCAGCGGTAGTCAGTTGATGCCGTTTACCCCGGTGAGAGTCAATTGGACATTGCAGATTCAGCGGTAGTCAGTTGATGCCGTTTACCCCGGTGGTAGTCTATTAGACATTAATTCAACGGATAGTCAGTCCATGCTGTGTACCCCGGTGAGAAATCAAGCGGACATTAAAGATCCAGCGGTAGTCAGTTGATGCCGTTTACCCCGGTGGTAGTTAAGTGGACATTGAAGATTCAGTGAAAGTCAGTTGATGCCGTTACCCCGGTGGTAATCAAGGAAGTTGACAAGTTTAAAATTCAACGGTAGTCAGTCCATGTTGTGTACCACGGAGAGTCAAGTGGACATTGAAGATCCAGCGGTAGTCAGTTGATACCGTTTACCCGGGTGGTAGTTGAGAGGACATTGAAGATTCAGTGATAGTCAGTTGATGCCGTTTACCCCTGTGGTAGTTTAAGAGGACGTTGAAGATTCAGCGGTAGTCAGTTGGTGCTCTGTAAATACCCCTGCGGTGTTAGTCAATATTTACTCTGTTGATAGTTGGCATTGACGATATGAACTTATGAAGACAATAGCGTCGCAGTGACAGAACTCTACTGGCTATTTTGTGTTTTGACTTCACATTTGGGTACTTTTGAAATGGACACACATAGTTGAGGTAAGTTATCACTATTTCTTTTTATTTCATTTAAATCTTTCCTTTTTTGCGTTTTATTACTTACTTCGCGAACAGTAACTAAATCTACCGTTTCAAAACTAAAAGGTGAAGCCAGAAAAAAGAAATGATGATTAGCAAAATGGTGCTTGCTAATTACTTGTAATAATAAGTTTGTTAAGTGTTGTCAATCCAATTAATTTCAGCATGTTCGCAGGTATCTGCCTCAATAAAAAGAAAACAAATGTTTCCTTAAAAAAAATTAAAAAACAATGCCAAAGTTCCCCCTAATGTAGTAATGTATCTGCCGAGACCACAATATTAAACTACCAGAAACATTGAGTTGGCTGCTTAAGTTACGCAACATTGTGACATTTACCGTGTTATACAAGTTTGATGGCATTGTGTAAATAGGCGTGGTTTCCTGGTGTGGTTTTCACCATGCATTGCCATGTAAGACATATCCGAGAGAAGAAACGGAAAACGGGATACGTTGGTCTGTGCAAATTAACTTGGACCCACTGATTACCGTGTTAATTTTATAAATTACGAGGAAAAAACAGTTTTATTGCAGCATTTTGTTTCATTTTGTACACTTAAAACAGCATGGAACACGTTAAATAAATATGAATGCATTAAAGTAAATTGTCAAGTGATAAATAATCTCATACAAATTCAGGAATTCTAGTGATCAGTCTGCCAACAATAATGAATTATAACATACATGTATGGACGATATTCCTCTTCTTTAATTGAGATAATCTCACAAAGAATGGTGCATTCTGAGACTAATAATATAACCAAATGTATTATGGTCTCAGCTTTACTAGTATGGAATTTAGTATGGAATATTATGCTCGCCGAGGGAGTTTCGCGCAGTGCGTCAAAGTACGATTTTTCTATTGCACTTGTTTTTTCTGGCTCTACCATCATGTCTATACCTCGGCGTGGATGTTTCCATACCGTATATATCAATAGGCCTACAACCTCCACGAATACACCTTTCACACTCAAATAACATCCTACTTTGTCTGGTTCTTCATGCGCAATATCTTGACTTAAAGAGGAGCAATTAATCGATAACTTCATTGTTTAATACTTTTAAGTTGGTGCCTTAGATTAAGAACATGTTTAGTTGTTTTTTAGTACTCACCATAATGTGTATCTACAATCAAGGAAAATAATATTTGGCTCACTTGACGCAACTCATTACAACTATCCCTGTGCTCGCAATTGAGATCACACTTGGGACATAGCACTGTTTAATAGAAAGCAAAAGTCTCCCCCCTCTCTGATATCCTTCCCCACCCCCCATCAATCAATGTTGGGGGAACTGCCAAGGCTTCTGATAATATGACTCGGGTCAACATTGCCTCCGGGGAGAGGGGCGGGTTTTTTCCCGTAATTAGGACAAAGTGTGCCAACCTTTTTTTCTTCTTTTTTTCCTTGATTGTAGAACTTTTAAAAACCACCTCGCTCTATGGTACGTGTTTTCAATACCTATTTGTTGCGGTTGTATAGTTTATTTCCCTATGACAAAACAGTTATAGGATTCTTCTTAAAGGTAGTAGCCAGCAATTACTAAAAATATGATTTACCATAACTCTTTGGTACGATTTGAAACCTCTATTATTTGATTTTTGCTATTATTTAAAAAAAAAACATTGGCCCGTATTCTCGTACGTAGTTAGCTAAACACTCGTTTAACTTTGACTTTAGACAGCGTTTAACTAAACGCGATTCTCGTACATTGGTTTTACTTAAACACGCGACTAACTCACTGAAAAGTGTCTAACTTTAAACATGGGTATGGGGGTAGTTTAAGGCGCGTATAATTGTTATGACATTTAAGAAATACTTCGCTGGGTTTTTTTCTTTTGGTTTTATTTTGGGGGTGCTTTAAGTAATTTAAACGCAGTTTTACTAAACGCGGTGTTAGCTTTAAAAAACCGTGTCTTAAACTCGAGTCTAAAACGCGAGTTTATGTTTTAAGCGACGTGTTTAACAAAACCCGATCTTAAATTCCGCAAATCTATTGTGGCCCAAATGGTTTGCAATAGATATCGACCGAATTCCACAAATGCACCTGTAAAAACTAAACGATCTGCACGTCCGTCAGCTTGTTGTAAGGGGCGTAGCCAGAGGAGGGGCAATATTGACTGTCGTGTCGGTTGAGAATGGTACTGTCGGTTCATTTAACAAGAGGAATCATGGCATTATGATGGTCAAAAGTACACAGATGGAAAATTTTCGCGCCCGCGCATGTGTCCCCAAAATGCAATGTATCTCAATCAAAGCAACAATAACTGTAAACTTGACAATTTTCGAGTGCTACGCGAGAATTTCTTAAGACAAAACAATATTGTCGGTTAACTTTCATTTCTTGCCGCCCCCCCCCCCCCCCCCCCCCCCCAATATGAAAAACCTAGCTACGCCACTGCTTGTTGTACCGGGCACGGTTGAGTAATCATTCAAGGCGCACAATTGGTGCACAAGTTTAGTTAAACGCGCGATAAACTACCCGTGCCCATGTTTAAAGTTTTTCAGTGAGTTATACCTGTCACACATACGGCGATCAGGCCTTGCGCTCACGTTGCGCTGAAAAAGTATCAAAACGCCATGCAAAATGCAGTAAGGTCTCTAAGAACCGATTGGGGACGCAGTGGACACCATCTAGAGCGGGGTAGGGTCCTAGACTTTATCCTCCAGTCGTACAATACGCTCCACTGCGTTCGCTGTTGTGACGACTGGAAATGTTCCTGCCCAAATGTCCGAGCACTTTCAAAGAGCAGTTTGCATACCGCGCGAGCTGCGTCTTGCACAAACACGCGCATTGGTTGGGCACTTACGCACACGCTGGCCCCGACGCAGGCGCACACATTCATCTGAAACAGTAAAAACACGACTGAATCATGCACCATCAAGTTGATTTATCGTGTTAAATTCATTACTATTATAGCCGATATTAACCGTCCGTCGTTTTATTTACGAGCCGGCACTGCTCTGTTGTTGTTGGTCAATATTTTACGAGGTACATATTTTCACATACTTATGGAAGAAACCCCCAAACTAGGCTTAGTTTTAGAAGGCCTGCTGTCCTATGATTTTCCTTCTTTTTATTCGTAGAGAAATAAATAAATGAAGTGTTAATTGATTTCCAATATCGGCCGGTAAAAAAGATATATTCGTCCCAGGGCCGAGGTGGCAGTAGGCCCGTATACGTAGGCCGTTCGGTACAAGACCACACAGTCACACAAATTACAAATAGGCCTATATAAAATAATAACGAAATATTACAAAACAAAAACAAAATTAATTGATTCAATGAAATAAATAAATAAATGTCCCAATCAAAAAACTTTATATATCAACACACTAATTTGTTGAATGATTGTATAAAAGATAAATATGAATTTAAAACAAATATATCAACTTGATTTAGATTTAGTGTGTAAATGCTTTTCACATTCATTATTTATAAATCATTTCATAGGCTGAGTAGGCGAGTCATTTTGATGGAGCAAGAAGGCAGGAGGGTACGAAGCTAGCATATGAAGGCAGAATGTATGCAGTGGCGGCACTACAGGGGAGGGCAAGGGAGGGGGGCATGCCCCCCAAACAAAAATATTGTTGGGTTTTTCCCCCCCCCCCCCCCCCCACAAAAAAAAGAAGTTAAAATTATAAACAAATAGACAATTTGAGCATAAATAGGATTTCCCCCTGCGCTGTGCGCACATTTTCTTACTAAAATGGATTAAATTTGACCAAATATTGTCAATTTTAGCATAGCATTTTCATACCAAATTAATTAGTATTAGACCGAATTTGACAATTTAAGCGTAAAATTGCACACAAAACTTCATAATTTTTTTCATCCCCCCCCCCCCTAAAAAAATGATGAGGCTGATGCCGCCACTGGATGTTCGAAGGTGTACACTACAGTCAGATCTGGCATAGAATGCCGTGCAGGTGCAGGAAGATGTATGGACAATGATGGACATGTGGTGCATGAAGGTTTACAAAGATCGGAAAGGCGGAAGCGCAGGAAGTCATATACGCATGAAGACGTAAGCGCATGAAGGCGTAAGCACATGAAGGCGTAAGCACATGAAGGCGTAAGCACATGAAGGCGTAAGCACATGAAGGCGTAAGCATATGAAGGCATAAACACATGAAGGCGTAAGCGCGCATGAAGGCATTATGCGCATGAAGGCGTAAGCAGATAAAGGCGTAAGCGCATGAAGGAGTAAGCGTGCATGAAGGCGTAAGCAGATGATGGTGTAAGCGCATAAATATGTAAGCACGCATGAAGGCGTAAGCGCGCATGAAGGCGTAAGCGCACATGAAGGCGTAAGCCGTAAGCAGATGAAGCCGTAAGCAGATGAAGGCGTAAGCAGATGAAGGCGTAAGCGCATGAAGGCGTAAGCGCGAATGAAGGCATAAGCAGATGAAGGTGTAAACGCATAAAGACGTAAGCGCGCATGAAGACGTAAGCGCGCATGAAGGTGTAAGCGCGCATGAAGGCATAAGTAGATGAAGGCGTAAGCACATGAAGGCGTCAGCGCATGCAGGCGTAAGCGCATAAGGCGTAAAAAGCTGACCAAGTGCAGGAAGGCGTACAAAGCTGGTGCCGGAGGCTTCATACAGAGCTGATGCACTAGACATACAAAGGTGGCGCAGGAATACGTAAGGTATCGCAGGAAAGTGTATGGTACAAAAAAAGTAGAGCAGGAAGGAAGGTGTACAAAAGGTAGCGCAGGAAGCCTACAATTCTTACAAGATTAAGAAGAGCATGAATCCGGTCCGCAGCTTGCACTGTGGTACTATTACTTAGTTTAGGAATAGTTGTACATCATGAGTGAAGGTTATGAATGACATACACACGGGCATACACATGTACTGAGTACTGACTGAGTAGGCCTAGCCTAGAGGCCAGGCAGGGCCTCAAAAGGGCATCATCCCGGCCATAGGCCTATTTATACACGCATAAAAATACAACAAGTACTGACCTGATATTACTTCTCTCAAACAAAGAACAATCCAGTACACTTCTAGGCTAGGCACAACACTCATTCTGTCATGAAGGCAAGGCTAAAAGTAGGACTGAGGATATCTGGCCGGTAAATTAATATATTTGTTAGGCGTTTTAAAAACAACAAGGCTTATTGCACCGCCGGGCCTCACCGCTTTGTTGTCAATGTTGTCAATGTCATCAGTAGAAGCTCGAACTCACAACACTCAACAGTCACTGTCAGTATGCTAGCATAGGCCTATTGTTTTTAATTATCGAGGAACAAAACTTTAATTTATAACTTGTCTTATATCCGGCAGAACATCTCTTGATTTCAAAATGCGGCCGCTGCTGATCGTAAATAAAATCGGCTGCAAAATGTAAACAAACAGGGTGACCAAGATTTAAAATGTGAAAATCTGCCCAATGCCATCTGCAGCGACGAATGCGTGTGGTGGAGGCGGCCGAAGAAGGGTTAGAGTTTTGTGTTTTATTTACTATTTCTTTACAGAAGAGGCTCCTTTATAGGTGAATAACTCCCCCAAATCAATGGTTTAAACTCTTTACTAATTGTCTGCTGAACCACGCACGATCCCGCCGTGAGTCGCGCCGCGTTGTGCCGGGAGATCTGCGTGACATGATTCACATGCGCATTCAGATATGTAAATAAAACCGCAAATGCGGTTTTATTTTGCTCGCGAAAATTTCACGCTTTGGAACCAGTCCCCAAGGGTTAGACTTTATCCTCCAGTCGTACAATACGCTCCACTGCGTTTGCTGTTGTGACGACTGGAAATGTTCCAGCCCAAATGACGGAGCGCTTTTTAACGACCGCGCGAGCTGCGGCTTGCACAAACACGCGAATTGGTAGGGCACTTACGCACACGCGGGCGCGGCGCGGACATTCGGAGCCCCACCCGCGTCGTGTCGGCAGATCTGCGTGGTAATTCACACGCATTCATGTGCGTAAATAACATCGGAATTGTGATGTTATTTTGCTCCTTCTATTTTCACGCTTTGTGACCAGTCCCCAAGTGGAGGACCGCGCTATGCATTCTGGGTATATTAGTTCAGCGGGTGCGGGACGACACTTCGGAGACTGGTGGAACTTGTCTACCCAAGGGTATACACCACCAATGCACTATGGGATAGCACGTCCGGTAAAAGTTTATCACAGCAATAGTTCCTTTTTGCGGTACAAATTGCGAGATGTTGACATACTTTTTTCAATTATATCTATTAGTTTTGGGTATTACACATTTTTATGAGTGTGCACAGTACATATTTTCAAAAAAATCGCACTAGTTTGAACATTTTAAAGTTTTAAACGACTGAAATCGGCGGAAGGTCCGTCCTGGGTTTTGGGGCGTAAATAAAGGGCCGAAATCGCTACATCAAATTCATCGCATAATATTGAAAAATCTAGTCCGACACTCTGCCATTTCCTTTTGATATGTTTTGCGGACATCCCTTAGGAATAATCTCTGTAAATGTCATATAAGGATGTATGGGATAACTCCAGTTAGAGTCGATTGTTTGACCCCTACTTTGCACGTAGCGTCTATGGGGAGTGCATTGGTGGTGTATACCCTTGAAGCTGCGGGCTCCAACTGGGCATGTAGGTACCAAAAGACGTTGGGCATCATCAAAATTCTCAATGAAATCTCATATATACATGATGATCAACACGCGGGACAATGTCTAGTTAGGCCTACATTGTTTAATCCTTTCAAAAATCGTTTTTAATCATCTAAATGTTGTCGTTTTCTTAGGAGGTTTTCAACAAGAAACACCTTGAAAAAGCCAGGACATTTCATATGATGAATCATACACGAGTTCGAATTAAAACTCATGAGGTTTTTATTGTTTTAAAAGAGTCAAAATGATCATTAGGTTGAGTCGCGGCTTTTTTTGACACGGTTAAGTTCTCAAACACAACTCCACTTCCAATGCAAATTGGATTAAACATGTTAAAAAGGCCGGGCTAGGGGGGGGGGGGGGGGTCGATAAGGAGTCTATTAAAGTTATTTCTAGTGATCTATGTGTTTTTGAATGATGATAAATAGTAGGCCAGGAGCACTGAGAGGGGTCCTTTGGGTTTCACTCATGTCAAAAGACGCTTTAAAGCTAGTGGATTAAATGAAACGGCATGTCGGGCGTAATTGTCGGGTCATATTATATGCGTTTCAGCCATCTGAATGTTAGGCCTACTCGCCTATAATGATCTTAAATTCAAGTAATTGTGAAATGAAAAGATTTTAAAATCGATAATAATGCTTAATTTTTCACTATCTACAGGGTAAACAATACGAGCGGACCTATATAGACTTTTCAGTAATCTAGTCAAAGGCCCTCGGGGAGAAATTTTCTTTAAAAAGCGCGTACACGCGCACCTTCGCACCGTTAGAACATGCAATTTTGAAATTTCACGTTTTGATCATGTTTCTTGTGGAGGCCGTATCTTCAAAACGGAAGCATGAAATGTAATATAACTCGGGAATTTAGCTCAGGATTTCACTGGCAACAATCTGAAATATGTCTCGTTTGCTGTAGACAAAGTGTGTGCTCTTAAAGCTGCGGGCTCCAACTGGGCATGTAGGTACCAAAAGACGTTGGGCATCATCAAAATTCTCAATGAAATCTCATATATACATGATGATCAACACGCGGGACAATGTCTAGTTAGGCCTACATTGTTTAATCCTTTCAAAAATCGTTTTTAATCATCTAAATGTTGTCGTTTTCTTAGGAGGTTTTCAACAAGAAACACCTTGAAAAAGCCAGGACATTTCATATGATGAATCATACACGAGTTCGAATTAAAACTCATGAGGTTTTTATTGTTTTAAAAGAGTCAAAATGATCATTAGGTTGAGTCGCGGCTTTTTTTGACACGGTTAAGTTCTCAAACACAACTCCACTTCCAATGCAAATTGGATTAAACATGTTAAAAAGGCCGGGCTAGGGGGGGGGGGGGGGGGGTCGATAAGGAGTCTATTAAAGTTATTTCTAGTGATCTATGTGTTTTTGAATGATGATAAATAGTAGGCCAGGAGCACTGAGAGGGGTCCTTTGGGTTTCACTCATGTCAAAAGACGCTTTAAAGCTAGTGGATTAAATGAAACGGCATGTCGGGCGTAATTGTCGGGTCATATTATATGCGTTTCAGCCATCTGAATGTTAGGCCTACTCGCCTATAATGATCTTAAATTCAAGTAATTGTGAAATGAAAAGATTTTAAAATCGATAATAATGCTTAATTTTTCACTATCTACAGGGTAAACAATACGAGCGGACCTATATAGACTTTTCAGTAATCTAGTCAAAGGCCCTCGGGGAGAAATTTTCTTTAAAAAGCGCGTACACGCGCACCTTCGCACCGTTAGAACATGCAATTTTGAAATTTCACGTTTTGATCATGTTTCTTGTGGAGGCCGTATCTTCAAAACGGAAGCATGAAATGTAATATAACTCGGGAATTTAGCTCAGGATTTCACTGGCAACAATCTGAAATATGTCTCGTTTGCTGTAGACAAAGTGTGTGCTCTTAAAGGGTATACACCACCAATGCACTATGGGATAGCACGTCCGGTAAAAGTTTATCACAGCAATAGTTCCTTTTTGCGGTACAAATTGCGAGATGTTGACATACTTTTTTCAATTATATCTATTAGTTTTGGGTATTACACATTTTTATGAGTGTGCACAGTACATATTTTCAAAAAAATCGCACTAGTTTGAACATTTTAAAGTTTTAAACGACTGAAATCGGCGGAAGGTCCGTCCTGGGTTTTGGGGCGTAAATAAAAGGCCGAAATCGCTACATCAAATTCATCGCATAATATTGAAAAATCTAGTCCGACACTCTGCCATTTCCTTTTGATATGTTTTGCGGACATCCCTTAGGAATAATCTCTGTAAATGTCATATAAGGATGTATGGGATAACTCCAGTTAGAGTCGATTGTTTGACCCCTACTTTGCACGTAGCGTCTATGGGGAGTGCATTGGTGGTGTATACCCTTGAAGCTGCGGGCTCCAACTGGGCATGTAGGTACCACCAAAAGACGTTGGGCATCATCAAAATTCTCAATGAAATCTCATATATACATGATGATCAACACGCGGGACAATGTCTAGTTAGGCCTACATTGTTTAATCCTTTCAAAAATCGTTTTTAATCATCTAAATGTTGTCGTTTTCTTAGGAGGTTTTCAACAAGAAACACCTTGAAAAAGCCAGGACATTTCATATGATGAATCATACACGAGTTCGAATTAAAACTCATGAGGTTTTTATTGTTTTAAAAGAGTCAAAATGATCATTAGGTTGAGTCGCGGCTTTTTTTGACACGGTTAAGTTCTCAAACACAACTCCACTTCCAATGCAAATTGGATTAAACATGTTAAAAAGGCCGGGCTAGGGGGGGGGGGGTCGATAAGGAGTCTATTAAAGTTATTTCTAGTGATCTATGTGTTTTTGAATGATGATAAATAGTAGGCCAGGAGCACTGAGAGGGGTCCTTTGGGTTTCACTCATGTCAAAAGACGCTTTAAAGCTAGTGGATTAAATGAAACGGCATGTCGGGCGTAATTGTCGGGTCATATTATATGCGTTTCAGCCATCTGAATGTTAGGCCTACTCGCCTATAATGATCTTAAATTCAAGTAATTGTGAAATGAAAAGATTTTAAAATCGATAATAATGCTTAATTTTTCACTATCTACAGGGTAAACAATACGAGCGGACCTATATAGACTTTTCAGTAATCTAGTCAAAGGCCCTCGGGGAGAAATTTTCTTTAAAAAGCGCGTACACGCGCACCTTCGCACCGTTAGAACATGCAATTTTGAAATTTCACGTTTTGATCATGTTTCTTGTGGAGGCCGTATCTTCAAAACGGAAGCATGAAATGTAATATAACTCGGGAATTTAGCTCAGGATTTCACTGGCAACAATCTGAAATATGTCTCGTTTGCTGTAGACAAAGTGTGTGCTCTTGAAGCTGCGGGCTCCAACTGGGCATGTAGGTACCAAAAGACGTTGGGCATCATCAAAATTCTCAATGAAATCTCATATATACATGATGATCAACACGCGGGACAATGTCTAGTTAGGCCTACATTGTTTAATCCTTTCAAAAATCGTTTTTAATCATCTAAATGTTGTCGTTTTCTTAGGAGGTTTTCAACAAGAAACACCTTGAAAAAGCCAGGACATTTCATATGATGAATCATACACGAGTTCGAATTAAAACTCATGAGTTTTTATTGTTTTAAAAGAGTCAAAATGATCATTAGGTTGAGTCGCGGCTTTTTTTGACACGGTTAAGTTCTCAAACACAACTCCACTTCCAATGCAAATTGGATTAAACATGTTAAAAAGGCCGGGCTAGGGGGGGGGGGGGTCGATAAGGAGTCTATTAAAGTTATTTCTAGTGATCTATGTGTTTTTGAATGATGATAAATAGTAGGCCAGGAGCACTGAGAGGGGTCCTTTGGGTTTCACTCATGTCAAAAGACGCTTTAAAGCTAGTGGATTAAATGAAACGGCATGTCGGGCGTAATTGTCGGGTCATATTATATGCGTTTCAGCCATCTGAATGTTAGGCCTACTCGCCTATAATGATCTTAAATTCAAGTAATTGTGAAATGAAAAGATTTTAAAATCGATAATAAATGCTTAATTTTTCACTATCTACAGGGTAAACAATACGAGCGGACCTATATAGACTTTTCAGTAATCTAGTCAAAGGCCCTCGGGGAGAAAATTTTCTTTAAAAGCGCGTACACGCGCACCTTCGCACCGTTAGAACATGCAATTTTGAAATTTCACGTTTTGATCATGTTTCTTGTGGAGGCCGTATCTTCAAAACGGAAGCATGAAATGTAATATAACTCGGAATTTAGCTCAGGATTTCACTGGCAACAATCTGGAATATGTCTCGTTTGCTGTAGACAAAGTGTGTGCTCTTAAAGGGTATACACCACCAATGCACTATGGGATAGCACGTCCGGTAAAAGTTTATCACAGCAATAGTTCCTTTTTGCGGTACAAATTGCGAGATGTTGACATACTTTTTTCAATTATATCTATTAGTTTTGGGTATTACACATTTTTATGAGTGTGCACAGTACATATTTTCAAAAAATCGCACTAGTTTGAACATTTTAAAGTTTTAAACGACTGAAAATCGGCGGAAGGTCCGTCCTGGGGTTTTGGGGCGTAAATAAAGGGCCGAAATCGCTACATCAAATTCATCGCATAATATTGAAAAATCTAGTCCGACACTCTGCCATTTCCTTTTGATATGTTTTGCGGACATCCCTTAGGAATAATCTCTGTAAATGTCATATAAGGATGTATGGGATAACTCCAGTTAGAGTCGATTGTTTGACCCCTACTTTGCACGTAGCGTCTATGGGGAGTGCATTGGTGGTGTATACCCTTGAAGCTGCGGGCTCCAACTGGGCATGTAGGTACCAAAAGACGTTGGGCATCATCAAAATTCTCAATGAAATCTCATATATACATGATGATCAACACGCGGGACAATGTCTAGTTAGGCCTACATTGTTTAATCCTTTCAAAAATCGTTTTTAATCATCTAAATGTTGTCGTTTTCTTAGGAGGTTTTCAACAAGAAACACCTTGAAAAAGCCAGGACATTTCATATGATGAATCATACACGAGTTCGAATTAAAACTCATGAGGTTTTTATTGTTTTAAAAGAGTCAAAATGATCATTAGTTGAGTCGCGGCTTTTTTTGACACGGTTAAGTTCTCAAACACAACTCCACTTCCAATGCAAATTGGATTAAACATGTTAAAAAGGCCGGGCTAGGGGGGGGGGGGGTCGATAAGGAGTCTATTAAAGTTATTTCTAGTGATCTATGTGTTTTTGAATGATGATAAATAGTAGGCCAGGAGCACTGAGAGGGGTCCTTTGGGTTTCACTCATGTCAAAAGACGCTTTAAAGCTAGTGGATTAAATGAAACGGCATGTCGGGCGTTAATTGTCGGGTCATATTATATGCGTTTCAGCCATCTGAATGTTAGGCCTACTCGCCTATAATGATCTTAAATTCAAGTAATTGTGAAATGAAAAGATTTTAAAATCGATAATAATGCTTAATTTTTCACTATCTACAGGGTAAACAATACGAGCGGACCTATATAGACTTTTCAGTAATCTAGTCAAAGGCCCTCGGGGAGAAATTTTCTTTAAAAAGCGCGTACACGCGCACCTTCGCACCGTTAGAACATGCAATTTTGAAATTTCACGTTTTGATCATGTTTCTTGTGGAGGCCGTATCTTCAAAACGGAAGCATGAAATGTAATATAACTCGGGAATTTAGCTCAGGATTTCACTGGCAACAATCTGAAATATGTCTCGTTTGCTGTAGACAAAGTGTGTGCTCTTAAAGGGTATACACCACCAATGCACTATGGGATAGCACGTCCGGTAAAAGTTTATCACAGCAATAGTTCCTTTTTGCGGTACAAATTGCGAGATGTTGACATACTTTTTTCAATTATATCTATTAGTTTTGGGTATTACACATTTTTATGAGTGTGCACAGTACATATTTTCAAAAAAATCGCACTAGTTTGAACATTTTAAAGTTTTTAAACGACTGAAATCGGCGGAAGGTCCGTCCTGGGTTTTGGGGCGTAAATAAAGGGCCGAAATCGCTACATCAAATTCATCGCATAATATTGAAAAATCTAGTCCGACACTCTGCCATTTCCTTTTGATATGTTTTGCGGACATCCCTTAGGAATAATCTCTGTAAATGTCATATAAGGATGTATGGGATAACTCCAGTTAGAGTCGATTGTTTGACCCCTACTTTGCACGTAGCGTCTATGGGGAGTGCATTGGTGGTGTATACCCTTGAAGCTGCGGGCTCCAACTGGGCATGTAGGTACCAAAAGACGTTGGGCATCATCAAAATTCTCAATGAAATCTCATATATACATGATGATCAACACGCGGGACAATGTCTAGTTAGGCCTACATTGTTTAATCCTTTCAAAAATCGTTTTTAATCATCTAAATGTTGTCGTTTTCTTAGGAGGTTTTCAACAAGAAACACCTTGAAAAAGCCAGGACATTTCATATGATGAATCATACACGAGTTCGAATTAAAACTCATGAGGTTTTTATTGTTTTAAAAGAGTCAAAATGATCATTAGGTTGAGTCGCGGCTTTTTTTGACACGGTTAAGTTCTCAAACACAACTCCACTTCCAATGCAAATTGGATTAAACATGTTAAAAAGGCCGGGCTAGGGGGGGGGGGGGTCGATAAGGAGTCTATTAAAGTTATTTCTAGTGATCTATGTGTTTTTGAATGATGATAAATAGTAGGCCAGGAGCACTGAGAGGGGTCCTTTGGGTTTCACTCATGTCAAAAGACGCTTTAAAGCTAGTGGATTAAATGAAACGGCATGTCGGGCGTAATTGTCGGGTCATATTATATGCGTTTCAGCCATCTGAATGTTAGGCCTACTCGCCTATAATGATCTTAAATTCAAGTAATTGTGAAATGAAAAGATTTTAAAATCGATAATAATGCTTAATTTTTCACTATCTACAGGGTAAACAATACGAGCGGACCTATATAGACTTTTCAGTAATCTAGTCAAAGGCCCTCGGGGAGAAATTTTCTTTAAAAAGCGCGTACACGCGCACCTTCGCACCGTTAGAACATGCAATTTTGAAATTTCACGTTTTGATCATGTTTCTTGTGGAGGCCGTATCTTCAAAACGGAAGCATGAAATGTAATATAACTCGGGAATTTAGCTCAGGATTTCACTGGCAACAATCTGAAATATGTCTCGTTTGCTGTAGACAAAGTGTGTGCTCTTAAAGGGTATACACCACCAATGCACTATGGGATAGCACGTCCGGTAAAAGTTTATCACAGCAATAGTTCCTTTTTGCGGTACAAATTGCGAGATGTTGACATACTTTTTTCAATTATATCTATTAGTTTTGGGTATTACACATTTTTATGAGTGTGCACAGTACATATTTTCAAAAAAATCGCACTAGTTTGAACATTTTAAAGTTTTAAACGACTGAAATCGGCGGAAGGTCCGTCCTGGGTTTTGGGGCGTAAATAAAGGGCCGAAATCGCTACATCAAATTCATCGCATAATATTGAAAAATCTAGTCCGACACTCTGCCATTTCCTTTTGATATGTTTTGCGGACATCCCTTAGGAATAATCTCTGTAAATGTCATATAAGGATGTATGGGATAACTCCAGTTAGAGTCGATTGTTTGACCCCTACTTTGCACGTAGCGTCTATGGGGAGTGCATTGGTGGTGTATACCCTTGAAGCTGCGGGCTCCAACTGGGCATGTAGGTACCAAAAGACGTTGGGCATCATCAAAATTCTCAATGAAATCTCATATATACATGATGATCAACACGCGGGACAATGTCTAGTTAGGCCTACATTGTTTAATCCTTTCAAAAATCGTTTTTAATCATCTAAATGTTGTCGTTTTCTTAGGAGGTTTTCAACAAGAAACACCTTGAAAAAGCCAGGACATTTCATATGATGAATCATACACGAGTTCGAATTAAAACTCATGAGGTTTTTATTGTTTTAAAAGAGTCAAAATGATCATTAGGTTGAGTCGCGGCTTTTTTTGACACGGTTAAGTTCTCAAACACAACTCCACTTCCAATGCAAATTGGATTAAACATGTTAAAAAGGCCGGGCTAGGGGGGGGGGGGTCGATAAGGAGTCTATTAAAGTTATTTCTAGTGATCTATGTGTTTTTGAATGATGATAAATAGTAGGCCAGGAGCACTGAGAGGGGTCCTTTGGGTTTCACTCATGTCAAAAGACGCTTTAAAGCTAGTGGATTAAATGAAACGGCATGTCGGGCGTAATTGTCGGGTCATATTATATGCGTTTCAGCCATCTGAATGTTAGGCCTACTCGCCTATAATGATCTTAAATTCAAGTAATTGTGAAATGAAAAGATTTTAAAATCGATAATAATGCTTAATTTTTCACTATCTACAGGGTAAACAATACGAGCGGACCTATATAGACTTTTCAGTAATCTAGTCAAAGGCCCTCGGGGAGAAATTTTCTTTAAAAAGCGCGTACACGCGCACCTTCGCACCGTTAGAACATGCAATTTTGAAATTTCACGTTTTGATCATGTTTCTTGTGGAGGCCGTATCTTCAAAACGGAAGCATGAAATGTAATATAACTCGGGAATTTAGCTCAGGATTTCACTGGCAACAATCTGAAATATGTCTCGTTTGCTGTAGACAAAGTGTGTGCTCTTAAAGGGTATACACCACCAATGCACTATGGGATAGCACGTCCGGTAAAAGTTTATCACAGCAATAGTTCCTTTTTGCGGTACAAATTGCGAGATGTTGACATACTTTTTTCAATTATATCTATTAGTTTTGGGTATTACACATTTTTATGAGTGTGCACAGTACATATTTTCAAAAAAATCGCACTAGTTTGAACATTTTAAAGTTTTAAACGACTGAAATCGGCGGAAGGTCCGTCCTGGGTTTTGGGGCGTAAATAAAGGGCCGAAATCGCTACATCAAATTCATCGCATAATATTGAAAAATCTAGTCCGACACTCTGCCATTTCCTTTTGATATGTTTTGCGGACATCCCTTAGGAATAATCTCTGTAAATGTCATATAAGGATGTATGGGATAACTCCAGTTAGAGTCGATTGTTTGACCCCTACTTTGCACGTAGCGTCTATGGGGAGTGCATTGGTGGTGTATACCCTTGAAGCTGCGGGCTCCAACTGGGCATGTAGGTACCAAAAGACGTTGGGCATCATCAAAATTCTCAATGAAATCTCATATATACATGATGATCAACACGCGGGACAATGTCTAGTTAGGCCTACATTGTTTAATCCTTTCAAAAATCGTTTTTAATCATCTAAATGTTGTCGTTTTCTTAGGAGGTTTTCAACAAGAAACACCTTGAAAAAGCCAGGACATTTCATATGATGAATCATACACGAGTTCGAATTAAAACTCATGAGGTTTTTATTGTTTTAAAAGAGTCAAAATGATCATTAGGTTGAGTCGCGGCTTTTTTTGACACGGTTAAGTTCTCAAACACAACTCCACTTCCAATGCAAATTGGATTAAACATGTTAAAAAGGCCGGGCTAGGGGGGGGGGGGGGGTCGATAAGGAGTCTATTAAAGTTATTTCTAGTGATCTATGTGTTTTTGAATGATGATAAATAGTAGGCCAGGAGCACTGAGAGGGGTCCTTTGGGTTTCACTCATGTCAAAAGACGCTTTAAAGCTAGTGGATTAAATGAAACGGCATGTCGGGCGTAATTGTCGGGTCATATTATATGCGTTTCAGCCATCTGAATGTTAGGCCTACTCGCCTATAATGATCTTAAATTCAAGTAATTGTGAAATGAAAAGATTTTAAAATCGATAATAATGCTTAATTTTTCACTATCTACAGGGTAAACAATACGAGCGGACCTATATAGACTTTTCAGTAATCTAGTCAAAGGCCCTCGGGGAGAAATTTTCTTTAAAAAGCGCGTACACGCGCACCTTCGCACCGTTAGAACATGCAATTTTGAAATTTCACGTTTTGATCATGTTTCTTGTGGAGGCCGTATCTTCAAAACGGAAGCATGAAATGTAATATAACTCGGGAATTTAGCTCAGGATTTCACTGGCAACAATCTGAAATATGTCTCGTTTGCTGTAGACAAAGTGTGTGCTCTTAAAGGGTATACACCACCAATGCACTATGGGATAGCACGTCCGGTAAAAGTTTATCACAGCAATAGTTCCTTTTTGCGGTACAAATTGCGAGATGTTGACATACTTTTTTCAATTATATCTATTAGTTTTGGGTATTACACATTTTTATGAGTGTGCACAGTACATATTTTCAAAAAAATCGCACTAGTTTGAACATTTTAAAGTTTTAAACGACTGAAATCGGCGGAAGGTCCGTCCTGGGTTTTGGGGCGTAAATAAAGGGCCGAAATCGCTACATCAAATTCATCGCATAATATTGAAAAATCTAGTCCGACACTCTGCCATTTCCTTTTGATATGTTTTGCGGACATCCCTTAGGAATAATCTCTGTAAATGTCATATAAGGATGTATGGGATAACTCCAGTTAGAGTCGATTGTTTGACCCCTACTTTGCACGTAGCGTCTATGGGGAGTGCATTGGTGGTGTATACCCTTGAAGCTGCGGGCTCCAACTGGGCATGTAGGTACCAAAAGACGTTGGGCATCATCAAAATTCTCAATGAAATCTCATATATACATGATGATCAACACGCGGGACAATGTCTAGTTAGGCCTACATTGTTTAATCCTTTCAAAAATCGTTTTTAATCATCTAAATGTTGTCGTTTTCTTAGGAGGTTTTCAACAAGAAACACCTTGAAAAAGCCAGGACATTTCATATGATGAATCATACACGAGTTCGAATTAAAACTCATGAGGTTTTTATTGTTTTAAAAGAGTCAAAATGATCATTAGGTTGAGTCGCGGCTTTTTTTGACACGGTTAAGTTCTCAAACACAACTCCACTTCCAATGCAAATTGGATTAAACATGTTAAAAAGGCCGGGCTAGGGGGGGGGGGGGGTCGATAAGGAGTCTATTAAAGTTATTTCTAGTGATCTATGTGTTTTTGAATGATGATAAATAGTAGGCCAGGAGCACTGAGAGGGGTCCTTTGGGTTTCACTCATGTCAAAAGACGCTTTAAAGCTAGTGGATTAAATGAAACGGCATGTCGGGCGTAATTGTCGGGTCATATTATATGCGTTTCAGCCATCTGAATGTTAGGCCTACTCGCCTATAATGATCTTAAATTCAAGTAATTGTGAAATGAAAAGATTTTAAAATCGATAATAATGCTTAATTTTTCACTATCTACAGGGTAAACAATACGAGCGGACCTATATAGACTTTTCAGTAATCTAGTCAAAGGCCCTCGGGGAGAAATTTTCTTTAAAAAGCGCGTACACGCGCACCTTCGCACCGTTAGAACATGCAATTTTGAAATTTCACGTTTTGATCATGTTTCTTGTGGAGGCCGTATCTTCAAAACGGAAGCATGAAATGTAATATAACTCGGGAATTTAGCTCAGGATTTCACTGGCAACAATCTGAAATATGTCTCGTTTGCTGTAGACAAAGTGTGTGCTCTTAAAGGGTATACACCACCAATGCACTATGGGATAGCACGTCCGGTAAAAGTTTATCACAGCAATAGTTCCTTTTTGCGGTACAAATTGCGAGATGTTGACATACTTTTTTCAATTATATCTATTAGTTTTGGGTATTACACATTTTTATGAGTGTGCACAGTACATATTTTCAAAAAAATCGCACTAGTTTGAACATTTTAAAGTTTTAAACGACTGAAATCGGCGGAAGGTCCGTCCTGGGTTTTGGGGCGTAAATAAAGGGCCGAAATCGCTACATCAAATTCATCGCATAATATTGAAAAATCTAGTCCGACACTCTGCCATTTCCTTTTGATATGTTTTGCGGACATCCCTTAGGAATAATCTCTGTAAATGTCATATAAGGATGTATGGGATAACTCCAGTTAGAGTCGATTGTTTGACCCCTACTTTGCACGTAGCGTCTATGGGGAGTGCATTGGTGGTGTATACCCTTGAAGCTGCGGGCTCCAACTGGGCATGTAGGTACCAAAAGACGTTGGGCATCATCAAAATTCTCAATGAAATCTCATATATACATGATGATCAACACGCGGGACAATGTCTAGTTAGGCCTACATTGTTTAATCCTTTCAAAAATCGTTTTTAATCATCTAAATGTTGTCGTTTTCTTAGGAGGTTTTCAACAAGAAACACCTTGAAAAAGCCAGGACATTTCATATGATGAATCATACACGAGTTCGAATTAAAACTCATGAGGTTTTTATTGTTTTAAAAGAGTCAAAATGATCATTAGGTTGAGTCGCGGCTTTTTTTGACACGGTTAAGTTCTCAAACACAACTCCACTTCCAATGCAAATTGGATTAAACATGTTAAAAAGGCCGGGCTAGGGGGGGGGGGGTCGATAAGGAGTCTATTAAAGTTATTTCTAGTGATCTATGTGTTTTTGAATGATGATAAATAGTAGGCCAGGAGCACTGAGAGGGGTCCTTTGGGTTTCACTCATGTCAAAAGACGCTTTAAAGCTAGTGGATTAAATGAAACGGCATGTCGGGCGTAATTGTCGGGTCATATTATATGCGTTTCAGCCATCTGAATGTTAGGCCTACTCGCCTATAATGATCTTAAATTCAAGTAATTGTGAAATGAAAAGATTTTAAAATCGATAATAATGCTTAATTTTTCACTATCTACAGGGTAAACAATACGAGCGGACCTATATAGACTTTTCAGTAATCTAGTCAAAGGCCCTCGGGGAGAAATTTTCTTTAAAAAGCGCGTACACGCGCACCTTCGCACCGTTAGAACATGCAATTTTGAAATTTCACGTTTTGATCATGTTTCTTGTGGAGGCCGTATCTTCAAAACGGAAGCATGAAATGTAATATAACTCGGGAATTTAGCTCAGGATTTCACTGGCAACAATCTGAAATATGTCTCGTTTGCTGTAGACAAAGTGTGTGCTCTTAAAGGGTATACACCACCAATGCACTATGGGATAGCACGTCCGGTAAAAGTTTATCACAGCAATAGTTCCTTTTTGCGGTACAAATTGCGAGATGTTGACATACTTTTTTCAATTATATCTATTAGTTTTGGGTATTACACATTTTTATGAGTGTGCACAGTACATATTTTCAAAAAAATCGCACTAGTTTGAACATTTTAAAGTTTTAAACGACTGAAATCGGCGGAAGGTCCGTCCTGGGTTTTGGGGCGTAAATAAAGGGCCGAAATCGCTACATCAAATTCATCGCATAATATTGAAAAATCTAGTCCGACACTCTGCCATTTCCTTTTGATATGTTTTGCGGACATCCCTTAGGAATAATCTCTGTAAATGTCATATAAGGATGTATGGGATAACTCCAGTTAGAGTCGATTGTTTGACCCCTACTTTGCACGTAGCGTCTATGGGGAGTGCATTGGTGGTGTATACCCTTGAAGCTGCGGGCTCCAACTGGGCATGTAGGTACCAAAAGACGTTGGGCATCATCAAAATTCTCAATGAAATCTCATATATACATGATGATCAACACGCGGGACAATGTCTAGTTAGGCCTACATTGTTTAATCCTTTCAAAAATCGTTTTTAATCATCTAAATGTTGTCGTTTTCTTAGGAGGTTTTCAACAAGAAACACCTTGAAAAAGCCAGGACATTTCATATGATGAATCATACACGAGTTCGAATTAAAACTCATGAGGTTTTTATTGTTTTAAAAGAGTCAAAATGATCATTAGGTTGAGTCGCGGCTTTTTTTGACACGGTTAAGTTCTCAAACACAACTCCACTTCCAATGCAAATTGGATTAAACATGTTAAAAAGGCCGGGCTAGGGGGGGGGGGGGGTCGATAAGGAGTCTATTAAAGTTATTTCTAGTGATCTATGTGTTTTTGAATGATGATAAATAGTAGGCCAGGAGCACTGAGAGGGGTCCTTTGGGTTTCACTCATGTCAAAAGACGCTTTAAAGCTAGTGGATTAAATGAAACGGCATGTCGGGCGTAATTGTCGGGTCATATTATATGCGTTTCAGCCATCTGAATGTTAGGCCTACTCGCCTATAATGATCTTAAATTCAAGTAATTGTGAAATGAAAAGATTTTAAAATCGATAATAATGCTTAATTTTTCACTATCTACAGGGTAAACAATACGAGCGGACCTATATAGACTTTTCAGTAATCTAGTCAAAGGCCCTCGGGGAGAAATTTTCTTTAAAAAGCGCGTACACGCGCACCTTCGCACCGTTAGAACATGCAATTTTGAAATTTCACGTTTTGATCATGTTTCTTGTGGAGGCCGTATCTTCAAAACGGAAGCATGAAATGTAATATAACTCGGGAATTTAGCTCAGGATTTCACTGGCAACAATCTGAAATATGTCTCGTTTGCTGTAGACAAAGTGTGTGCTCTTAAAGCTGCGGGCTCCAACTGGGCATGTAGGTACCAAAAGACGTTGGGCATCATCAAAATTCTCAATGAAATCTCATATATACATGATGATCAACACGCGGGACAATGTCTAGTTAGGCCTACATTGTTTAATCCTTTCAAAAATCGTTTTTAATCATCTAAATGTTGTCGTTTTCTTAGGAGGTTTTCAACAAGAAACACCTTGAAAAAGCCAGGACATTTCATATGATGAATCATACACGAGTTCGAATTAAAACTCATGAGGTTTTTATTGTTTTAAAAGAGTCAAAATGATCATTAGGTTGAGTCGCGGCTTTTTTTGACACGGTTAAGTTCTCAAACACAACTCCACTTCCAATGCAAATTGGATTAAACATGTTAAAAAGGCCGGGCTAGGGGGGGGGGGTCGATAAGGAGTCTATTAAAGTTATTTCTAGTGATCTATGTGTTTTTGAATGATGATAAATAGTAGGCCAGGAGCACTGAGAGGGGTCCTTTGGGTTTCACTCATGTCAAAAGACGCTTTAAAGCTAGTGGATTAAATGAAACGGCATGTCGGGCGTAATTGTCGGGTCATATTATATGCGTTTCAGCCATCTGAATGTTAGGCCTACTCGCCTATAATGATCTTAAATTCAAGTAATTGTGAAATGAAAAGATTTTAAAATCGATAATAATGCTTAATTTTTCACTATCTACAGGGTAAACAATACGAGCGGACCTATATAGACTTTTCAGTAATCTAGTCAAAGGCCCTCGGGGAGAAATTTTCTTTAAAAAGCGCGTACACGCGCACCTTCGCACCGTTAGAACATGCAATTTTGAAATTTCACGTTTTGATCATGTTTCTTGTGGAGGCCGTATCTTCAAAACGGAAGCATGAAATGTAATATAACTCGGGAATTTAGCTCAGGATTTCACTGGCAACAATCTGAAATATGTCTCGTTTGCTGTAGACAAAGTGTGTGCTCTTAAAGGGTATACACCACCAATGCACTATGGGATAGCACGTCCGGTAAAAGTTTATCACAGCAATAGTTCCTTTTTGCGGTACAAATTGCGAGATGTTGACATACTTTTTTCAATTATATCTATTAGTTTTGGGTATTACACATTTTTATGAGTGTGCACAGTACATATTTTCAAAAAAATCGCACTAGTTTGAACATTTTAAAGTTTTAAACGACTGAAATCGGCGGAAGGTCCGTCCTGGGTTTTGGGGCGTAAATAAAGGGCCGAAATCGCTACATCAAATTCATCGCATAATATTGAAAAATCTAGTCCGACACTCTGCCATTTCCTTTTGATATGTTTTGCGGACATCCCTTAGGAATAATCTCTGTAAATGTCATATAAGGATGTATGGGATAACTCCAGTTAGAGTCGATTGTTTGACCCCTACTTTGCACGTAGCGTCTATGGGGAGTGCATTGGTGGTGTATACCCTTGAAGCTGCGGGCTCCAACTGGGCATGTAGGTACCAAAAGACGTTGGGCATCATCAAAATTCTCAATGAAATCTCATATATACATGATGATCAACACGCGGGACAATGTCTAGTTAGGCCTACATTGTTTAATCCTTTCAAAAATCGTTTTTAATCATCTAAATGTTGTCGTTTTCTTAGGAGGTTTTCAACAAGAAACACCTTGAAAAAGCCAGGACATTTCATATGATGAATCATACACGAGTTCGAATTAAAACTCATGAGGTTTTTATTGTTTTAAAAGAGTCAAAATGATCATTAGGTTGAGTCGCGGCTTTTTTTGACACGGTTAAGTTCTCAAACACAACTCCACTTCCAATGCAAATTGGATTAAACATGTTAAAAAGGCCGGGCTAGGGGGGGGGGGGGGTCGATAAGGAGTCTATTAAAGTTATTTCTAGTGATCTATGTGTTTTTGAATGATGATAAATAGTAGGCCAGGAGCACTGAGAGGGGTCCTTTGGGTTTCACTCATGTCAAAAGACGCTTTAAAGCTAGTGGATTAAATGAAACGGCATGTCGGGCGTAATTGTCGGGTCATATTATATGCGTTTCAGCCATCTGAATGTTAGGCCTACTCGCCTATAATGATCTTAAATTCAAGTAATTGTGAAATGAAAAGATTTTAAAATCGATAATAATGCTTAATTTTTCACTATCTACAGGGTAAACAATACGAGCGGACCTATATAGACTTTTCAGTAATCTAGTCAAAGGCCCTCGGGGAGAAATTTTCTTTAAAAAGCGCGTACACGCGCACCTTCGCACCGTTAGAACATGCAATTTTGAAATTTCACGTTTTGATCATGTTTCTTGTGGAGGCCGTATCTTCAAAACGGAAGCATGAAATGTAATATAACTCGGGAATTTAGCTCAGGATTTCACTGGCAACAATCTGAAATATGTCTCGTTTGCTGTAGACAAAGTGTGTGCTCTTGAAGCTGCGGGCTCCAACTGGGCATGTAGGTACCAAAAGACGTTGGGCATCATCAAAATTCTCAATGAAATCTCATATATACATGATGATCAACACGCGGGACAATGTCTAGTTAGGCCTACATTGTTTAATCCTTTCAAAAATCGTTTTTAATCATCTAAATGTTGTCGTTTTCTTAGGAGGTTTTCAACAAGAAACACCTTGAAAAAGCCAGGACATTTCATATGATGAATCATACACGAGTTCGAATTAAAACTCATGAGGTTTTTATTGTTTTAAAAGAGTCAAAATGATCATTAGGTTGAGTCGCGGCTTTTTTTGACACGGTTAAGTTCTCAAACACAACTCCACTTCCAATGCAAATTGGATTAAACATGTTAAAAAGGCCGGGCTAGGGGGGGGGGTCGATAAGGAGTCTATTAAAGTTATTTCTAGTGATCTATGTGTTTTTGAATGATGATAAATAGTAGGCCAGGAGCACTGAGAGGGGTCCTTTGGGTTTCACTCATGTCAAAAGACGCTTTAAAGCTAGTGGATTAAATGAAACGGCATGTCGGGCGTAATTGTCGGGTCATATTATATGCGTTTCAGCCATCTGAATGTTAGGCCTACTCGCCTATAATGATCTTAAATTCAAGTAATTGTGAAATGAAAAGATTTTAAAATCGATAATAATGCTTAATTTTTCACTATCTACAGGGTAAACAATACGAGCGGACCTATATAGACTTTTCAGTAATCTAGTCAAAGGCCCTCGGGGAGAAATTTTCTTTAAAAAGCGCGTACACGCGCACCTTCGCACCGTTAGAACATGCAATTTTGAAATTTCACGTTTTGATCATGTTTCTTGTGGAGGCCGTATCTTCAAAACGGAAGCATGAAATGTAATATAACTCGGGAATTTAGCTCAGGATTTCACTGGCAACAATCTGAAATATGTCTCGTTTGCTGTAGACAAAGTGTGTGCTCTTAAAGGGTATACACCACCAATGCACTATGGGATAGCACGTCCGGTAAAAGTTTATCACAGCAATAGTTCCTTTTTGCGGTACAAATTGCGAGATGTTGACATACTTTTTTCAATTATATCTATTAGTTTTGGGTATTACACATTTTTATGAGTGTGCACAGTACATATTTTCAAAAAAATCGCACTAGTTTGAACATTTTAAAGTTTTAAACGACTGAAATCGGCGGAAGGTCCGTCCTGGGTTTTGGGGCGTAAATAAAGGGCCGAAATCGCTACATCAAATTCATCGCATAATATTGAAAAATCTAGTCCGACACTCTGCCATTTCCTTTTGATATGTTTTGCGGACATCCCTTAGGAATAATCTCTGTAAATGTCATATAAGGATGTATGGGATAACTCCAGTTAGAGTCGATTGTTTGACCCCTACTTTGCACGTAGCGTCTATGGGGAGTGCATTGGTGGTGTATACCCTTGAAGCTGCGGGCTCCAACTGGGCATGTAGGTACCAAAAGACGTTGGGCATCATCAAAATTCTCAATGAAATCTCATATATACATGATGATCAACACGCGGGACAATGTCTAGTTAGGCCTACATTGTTTAATCCTTTCAAAAATCGTTTTTAATCATCTAAATGTTGTCGTTTTCTTAGGAGGTTTTCAACAAGAAACACCTTGAAAAAGCCAGGACATTTCATATGATGAATCATACACGAGTTCGAATTAAAACTCATGAGGTTTTTATTGTTTTAAAAGAGTCAAAATGATCATTAGGTTGAGTCGCGGCTTTTTTTGACACGGTTAAGTTCTCAAACACAACTCCACTTCCAATGCAAATTGGATTAAACATGTTAAAAAGGCCGGGCTAGGGGGGGGGGGGGGTCGATAAGGAGTCTATTAAAGTTATTTCTAGTGATCTATGTGTTTTTGAATGATGATAAATAGTAGGCCAGGAGCACTGAGAGGGGTCCTTTGGGTTTCACTCATGTCAAAAGACGCTTTAAAGCTAGTGGATTAAATGAAACGGCATGTCGGGCGTAATTGTCGGGTCATATTATATGCGTTTCAGCCATCTGAATGTTAGGCCTACTCGCCTATAATGATCTTAAATTCAAGTAATTGTGAAATGAAAAGATTTTAAAATCGATAATAATGCTTAATTTTTCACTATCTACAGGGTAAACAATACGAGCGGACCTATATAGACTTTTCAGTAATCTAGTCAAAGGCCCTCGGGGAGAAATTTTCTTTAAAAAGCGCGTACACGCGCACCTTCGCACCGTTAGAACATGCAATTTTGAAATTTCACGTTTTGATCATGTTTCTTGTGGAGGCCGTATCTTCAAAACGGAAGCATGAAATGTAATATAACTCGGGAATTTAGCTCAGGATTTCACTGGCAACAATCTGAAATATGTCTCGTTTGCTGTAGACAAAGTGTGTGCTCTTAAAGCTGCGGGCTCCAACTGGGCATGTAGGTACCAAAAGACGTTGGGCATCATCAAAATTCTCAATGAAATCTCATATATACATGATGATCAACACGCGGGACAATGTCTAGTTAGGCCTACATTGTTTAATCCTTTCAAAAATCGTTTTTAATCATCTAAATGTTGTCGTTTTCTTAGGAGGTTTTCAACAAGAAACACCTTGAAAAAGCCAGGACATTTCATATGATGAATCATACACGAGTTCGAATTAAAACTCATGAGGTTTTTATTGTTTTAAAAGAGTCAAAATGATCATTAGGTTGAGTCGCGGCTTTTTTTGACACGGTTAAGTTCTCAAACACAACTCCACTTCCAATGCAAATTGGATTAAACATGTTAAAAAGGCCGGGCTAGGGGGGGGGGGGTCGATAAGGAGTCTATTAAAGTTATTTCTAGTGATCTATGTGTTTTTGAATGATGATAAATAGTAGGCCAGGAGCACTGAGAGGGGTCCTTTGGGTTTCACTCATGTCAAAAGACGCTTTAAAGCTAGTGGATTAAATGAAACGGCATGTCGGGCGTAATTGTCGGGTCATATTATATGCGTTTCAGCCATCTGAATGTTAGGCCTACTCGCCTATAATGATCTTAAATTCAAGTAATTGTGAAATGAAAAGATTTTAAAATCGATAATAATGCTTAATTTTTCACTATCTACAGGGTAAACAATACGAGCGGACCTATATAGACTTTTCAGTAATCTAGTCAAAGGCCCTCGGGGAGAAATTTTCTTTAAAAAGCGCGTACACGCGCACCTTCGCACCGTTAGAACATGCAATTTTGAAATTTCACGTTTTGATCATGTTTCTTGTGGAGGCCGTATCTTCAAAACGGAAGCATGAAATGTAATATAACTCGGGAATTTAGCTCAGGATTTCACTGGCAACAATCTGAAATATGTCTCGTTTGCTGTAGACAAAGTGTGTGCTCTTAAAGGGTATACACCACCAATGCACTATGGGATAGCACGTCCGGTAAAAGTTTATCACAGCAATAGTTCCTTTTTGCGGTACAAATTGCGAGATGTTGACATACTTTTTTCAATTATATCTATTAGTTTTGGGTATTACACATTTTTATGAGTGTGCACAGTACATATTTTCAAAAAAATCGCACTAGTTTGAACATTTTAAAGTTTTAAACGACTGAAATCGGCGGAAGGTCCGTCCTGGGTTTTGGGGCGTAAATAAAGGGCCGAAATCGCTACATCAAATTCATCGCATAATATTGAAAAATCTAGTCCGACACTCTGCCATTTCCTTTTGATATGTTTTGCGGACATCCCTTAGGAATAATCTCTGTAAATGTCATATAAGGATGTATGGGATAACTCCAGTTAGAGTCGATTGTTTGACCCCTACTTTGCACGTAGCGTCTATGGGGAGTGCATTGGTGGTGTATACCCTTGAAGCTGCGGGCTCCAACTGGGCATGTAGGTACCAAAAGACGTTGGGCATCATCAAAATTCTCAATGAAATCTCATATATACATGATGATCAACACGCGGGACAATGTCTAGTTAGGCCTACATTGTTTAATCCTTTCAAAAATCGTTTTTAATCATCTAAATGTTGTCGTTTTCTTAGGAGGTTTTCAACAAGAAACACCTTGAAAAAGCCAGGACATTTCATATGATGAATCATACACGAGTTCGAATTAAAACTCATGAGGTTTTTATTGTTTTAAAAGAGTCAAAATGATCATTAGGTTGAGTCGCGGCTTTTTTTGACACGGTTAAGTTCTCAAACACAACTCCACTTCCAATGCAAATTGGATTAAACATGTTAAAAAGGCCGGGCTAGGGGGGGGGGGGGGGGGGTCGATAAGGAGTCTATTAAAGTTATTTCTAGTGATCTATGTGTTTTTGAATGATGATAAATAGTAGGCCAGGAGCACTGAGAGGGGTCCTTTGGGTTTCACTCATGTCAAAAGACGCTTTAAAGCTAGTGGATTAAATGAAACGGCATGTCGGGCGTAATTGTCGGGTCATATTATATGCGTTTCAGCCATCTGAATGTTAGGCCTACTCGCCTATAATGATCTTAAATTCAAGTAATTGTGAAATGAAAAGATTTTAAAATCGATAATAATGCTTAATTTTTCACTATCTACAGGGTAAACAATACGAGCGGACCTATATAGACTTTTCAGTAATCTAGTCAAAGGCCCTCGGGGAGAAATTTTCTTTAAAAAGCGCGTACACGCGCACCTTCGCACCGTTAGAACATGCAATTTTGAAATTTCACGTTTTGATCATGTTTCTTGTGGAGGCCGTATCTTCAAAACGGAAGCATGAAATGTAATATAACTCGGGAATTTAGCTCAGGATTTCACTGGCAACAATCTGAAATATGTCTCGTTTGCTGTAGACAAAGTGTGTGCTCTTAAAGGGTATACACCACCAATGCACTATGGGATAGCACGTCCGGTAAAAGTTTATCACAGCAATAGTTCCTTTTTGCGGTACAAATTGCGAGATGTTGACATACTTTTTTCAATTATATCTATTAGTTTTGGGTATTACACATTTTTATGAGTGTGCACAGTACATATTTTCAAAAAAATCGCACTAGTTTGAACATTTTAAAGTTTTAAACGACTGAAATCGGCGGAAGGTCCGTCCTGGGTTTTGGGGCGTAAATAAAGGGCCGAAATCGCTACATCAAATTCATCGCATAATATTGAAAAATCTAGTCCGACACTCTGCCATTTCCTTTTGATATGTTTTGCGGACATCCCTTAGGAATAATCTCTGTAAATGTCATATAAGGATGTATGGGATAACTCCAGTTAGAGTCGATTGTTTGACCCCTACTTTGCACGTAGCGTCTATGGGGAGTGCATTGGTGGTGTATACCCTTGAAGCTGCGGGCTCCAACTGGGCATGTAGGTACCAAAAGACGTTGGGCATCATCAAAATTCTCAATGAAATCTCATATATACATGATGATCAACACGCGGGACAATGTCTAGTTAGGCCTACATTGTTTAATCCTTTCAAAAATCGTTTTTAATCATCTAAATGTTGTCGTTTTCTTAGGAGGTTTTCAACAAGAAACACCTTGAAAAAGCCAGGACATTTCATATGATGAATCATACACGAGTTCGAATTAAAACTCATGAGGTTTTTATTGTTTTAAAAGAGTCAAAATGATCATTAGGTTGAGTCGCGGCTTTTTTTGACACGGTTAAGTTCTCAAACACAACTCCACTTCCAATGCAAATTGGATTAAACATGTTAAAAAGGCCGGGCTAGGGGGGGGGGGGTCGATAAGGAGTCTATTAAAGTTATTTCTAGTGATCTATGTGTTTTTGAATGATGATAAATAGTAGGCCAGGAGCACTGAGAGGGGTCCTTTGGGTTTCACTCATGTCAAAAGACGCTTTAAAGCTAGTGGATTAAATGAAACGGCATGTCGGGCGTAATTGTCGGGTCATATTATATGCGTTTCAGCCATCTGAATGTTAGGCCTACTCGCCTATAATGATCTTAAATTCAAGTAATTGTGAAATGAAAAGATTTTAAAATCGATAATAATGCTTAATTTTTCACTATCTACAGGGTAAACAATACGAGCGGACCTATATAGACTTTTCAGTAATCTAGTCAAAGGCCCTCGGGGAGAAATTTTCTTTAAAAAGCGCGTACACGCGCACCTTCGCACCGTTAGAACATGCAATTTTGAAATTTCACGTTTTGATCATGTTTCTTGTGGAGGCCGTATCTTCAAAACGGAAGCATGAAATGTAATATAACTCGGGAATTTAGCTCAGGATTTCACTGGCAACAATCTGAAATATGTCTCGTTTGCTGTAGACAAAGTGTGTGCTCTTAAAGGGTATACACCACCAATGCACTATGGGATAGCACGTCCGGTAAAAGTTTATCACAGCAATAGTTCCTTTTTGCGGTACAAATTGCGAGATGTTGACATACTTTTTTCAATTATATCTATTAGTTTTGGGTATTACACATTTTTATGAGTGTGCACAGTACATATTTTCAAAAAAATCGCACTAGTTTGAACATTTTAAAGTTTTAAACGACTGAAATCGGCGGAAGGTCCGTCCTGGGTTTTGGGGCGTAAATAAAGGGCCGAAATCGCTACATCAAATTCATCGCATAATATTGAAAAATCTAGTCCGACACTCTGCCATTTCCTTTTGATATGTTTTGCGGACATCCCTTAGGAATAATCTCTGTAAATGTCATATAAGGATGTATGGGATAACTCCAGTTAGAGTCGATTGTTTGACCCCTACTTTGCACGTAGCGTCTATGGGGAGTGCATTGGTGGTGTATACCCTTGAAGCTGCGGGCTCCAACTGGGCATGTAGGTACCAAAAGACGTTGGGCATCATCAAAATTCTCAATGAAATCTCATATATACATGATGATCAACACGCGGGACAATGTCTAGTTAGGCCTACATTGTTTAATCCTTTCAAAAATCGTTTTTAATCATCTAAATGTTGTCGTTTTCTTAGGAGGTTTTCAACAAGAAACACCTTGAAAAAGCCAGGACATTTCATATGATGAATCATACACGAGTTCGAATTAAAACTCATGAGGTTTTTATTGTTTTAAAAGAGTCAAAATGATCATTAGGTTGAGTCGCGGCTTTTTTTGACACGGTTAAGTTCTCAAACACAACTCCACTTCCAATGCAAATTGGATTAAACATGTTAAAAAGGCCGGGCTAGGGGGGGGGGGGGTCGATAAGGAGTCTATTAAAGTTATTTCTAGTGATCTATGTGTTTTTGAATGATGATAAATAGTAGGCCAGGAGCACTGAGAGGGGTCCTTTGGGTTTCACTCATGTCAAAAGACGCTTTAAAGCTAGTGGATTAAATGAAACGGCATGTCGGGCGTAATTGTCGGGTCATATTATATGCGTTTCAGCCATCTGAATGTTAGGCCTACTCGCCTATAATGATCTTAAATTCAAGTAATTGTGAAATGAAAAGATTTTAAAATCGATAATAATGCTTAATTTTTCACTATCTACAGGGTAAACAATACGAGCGGACCTATATAGACTTTTCAGTAATCTAGTCAAAGGCCCTCGGGGAGAAATTTTCTTTAAAAAGCGCGTACACGCGCACCTTCGCACCGTTAGAACATGCAATTTTGAAATTTCACGTTTTGATCATGTTTCTTGTGGAGGCCGTATCTTCAAAACGGAAGCATGAAATGTAATATAACTCGGGAATTTAGCTCAGGATTTCACTGGCAACAATCTGAAATATGTCTCGTTTGCTGTAGACAAAGTGTGTGCTCTTAAAGGGTATACACCACCAATGCACTATGGGATAGCACGTCCGGTAAAAGTTTATCACAGCAATAGTTCCTTTTTGCGGTACAAATTGCGAGATGTTGACATACTTTTTTCAATTATATCTATTAGTTTTGGGTATTACACATTTTTATGAGTGTGCACAGTACATATTTTCAAAAAAATCGCACTAGTTTGAACATTTTAAAGTTTTAAACGACTGAAATCGGCGGAAGGTCCGTCCTGGGTTTTGGGGCGTAAATAAAGGGCCGAAATCGCTACATCAAATTCATCGCATAATATTGAAAAATCTAGTCCGACACTCTGCCATTTCCTTTTGATATGTTTTGCGGACATCCCTTAGGAATAATCTCTGTAAATGTCATATAAGGATGTATGGGATAACTCCAGTTAGAGTCGATTGTTTGACCCCTACTTTGCACGTAGCGTCTATGGGGAGTGCATTGGTGGTGTATACCCTTGAAGCTGCGGGCTCCAACTGGGCATGTAGGTACCAAAAGACGTTGGGCATCATCAAAATTCTCAATGAAATCTCATATATACATGATGATCAACACGCGGGACAATGTCTAGTTAGGCCTACATTGTTTAATCCTTTCAAAAATCGTTTTTAATCATCTAAATGTTGTCGTTTTCTTAGGAGGTTTTCAACAAGAAACACCTTGAAAAAGCCAGGACATTTCATATGATGAATCATACACGAGTTCGAATTAAAACTCATGAGGTTTTTATTGTTTTAAAAGAGTCAAAATGATCATTAGGTTGAGTCGCGGCTATTTTTGACACGGTTAAGTTCTCAAACACAACTCCACTTCCAATGCAAATTGGATTAAACATGTTAAAAAGGCCGGGCTAGGGGGGGGGGGGTCGATAAGGAGTCTATTAAAGTTATTTCTAGTGATCTATGTGTTTTTGAATGATGATAAATAGTAGGCCAGGAGCACTGAGAGGGGTCCTTTGGGTTTCACTCATGTCAAAAGACGCTTTAAAGCTAGTGGATTAAATGAAACGGCATGTCGGGCGTAATTGTCGGGTCATATTATATGCGTTTCAGCCATCTGAATGTTAGGCCTACTCGCCTATAATGATCTTAAATTCAAGTAATTGTGAAATGAAAAGATTTTAAAATCGATAATAATGCTTAATTTTTCACTATCTACAGGGTAAACAATACGAGCGGACCTATATAGACTTTTCAGTAATCTAGTCAAAGGCCCTCGGGGAGAAATTTTCTTTAAAAAGCGCGTACACGCGCACCTTCGCACCGTTAGAACATGCAATTTTGAAATTTCACGTTTTGATCATGTTTCTTGTGGAGGCCGTATCTTCAAAACGGAAGCATGAAATGTAATATAACTCGGGAATTTAGCTCAGGATTTCACTGGCAACAATCTGAAATATGTCTCGTTTGCTGTAGACAAAGTGTGTGCTCTTGAAGCTGCGGGCTCCAACTGGGCATGTAGGTACCAAAAGACGTTGGGCATCATCAAAATTCTCAATGAAATCTCATATATACATGATGATCAACACGCGGGACAATGTCTAGTTAGGCCTACATTGTTTAATCCTTTCAAAAATCGTTTTTAATCATCTAAATGTTGTCGTTTTCTTAGGAGGTTTTCAACAAGAAACACCTTGAAAAAGCCAGGACATTTCATATGATGAATCATACACGAGTTCGAATTAAAACTCATGAGGTTTTTATTGTTTTAAAAGAGTCAAAATGATCATTAGGTTGAGTCGCGGCTTTTTTTGACACGGTTAAGTTCTCAAACACAACTCCACTTCCAATGCAAATTGGATTAAACATGTTAAAAAGGCCGGGCTAGGGGGGGGGGGGGGGGGGGTCGATAAGGAGTCTATTAAAGTTATTTCTAGTGATCTATGTGTTTTTGAATGATGATAAATAGTAGGCCAGGAGCACTGAGAGGGGTCCTTTGGGTTTCACTCATGTCAAAAGACGCTTTAAAGCTAGTGGATTAAATGAAACGGCATGTCGGGCGTAATTGTCGGGTCATATTATATGCGTTTCAGCCATCTGAATGTTAGGCCTACTCGCCTATAATGATCTTAAATTCAAGTAATTGTGAAATGAAAAGATTTTAAAATCGATAATAATGCTTAATTTTTCACTATCTACAGGGTAAACAATACGAGCGGACCTATATAGACTTTTCAGTAATCTAGTCAAAGGCCCTCGGGGAGAAATTTTCTTTAAAAAGCGCGTACACGCGCACCTTCGCACCGTTAGAACATGCAATTTTGAAATTTCACGTTTTGATCATGTTTCTTGTGGAGGCCGTATCTTCAAAACGGAAGCATGAAATGTAATATAACTCGGGAATTTAGCTCAGGATTTCACTGGCAACAATCTGAAATATGTCTCGTTTGCTGTAGACAAAGTGTGTGCTCTTAAAGGGTATACACCACCAATGCACTATGGGATAGCACGTCCGGTAAAAGTTTATCACAGCAATAGTTCCTTTTTGCGGTACAAATTGCGAGATGTTGACATACTTTTTTCAATTATATCTATTAGTTTTGGGTATTACACATTTTTATGAGTGTGCACAGTACATATTTTCAAAAAAATCGCACTAGTTTGAACATTTTAAAGTTTTAAACGACTGAAATCGGCGGAAGGTCCGTCCTGGGTTTTGGGGCGTAAATAAAGGGCCGAAATCGCTACATCAAATTCATCGCATAATATTGAAAAATCTAGTCCGACACTCTGCCATTTCCTTTTGATATGTTTTGCGGACATCCCTTAGGAATAATCTCTGTAAATGTCATATAAGGATGTATGGGATAACTCCAGTTAGAGTCGATTGTTTGACCCCTACTTTGCACGTAGCGTCTATGGGGAGTGCATTGGTGGTGTATACCCTTGAAGCTGCGGGCTCCAACTGGGCATGTAGGTACCAAAAGACGTTGGGCATCATCAAAATTCTCAATGAAATCTCATATATACATGATGATCAACACGCGGGACAATGTCTAGTTAGGCCTACATTGTTTAATCCTTTCAAAAATCGTTTTTAATCATCTAAATGTTGTCGTTTTCTTAGGAGGTTTTCAACAAGAAACACCTTGAAAAAGCCAGGACATTTCATATGATGAATCATACACGAGTTCGAATTAAAACTCATGAGGTTTTTATTGTTTTAAAAGAGTCAAAATGATCATTAGGTTGAGTCGCGGCTTTTTTTGACACGGTTAAGTTCTCAAACACAACTCCACTTCCAATGCAAATTGGATTAAACATGTTAAAAAGGCCGGGCTAGGGGGGGGGGGGGGTCGATAAGGAGTCTATTAAAGTTATTTCTAGTGATCTATGTGTTTTTGAATGATGATAAATAGTAGGCCAGGAGCACTGAGAGGGGTCCTTTGGGTTTCACTCATGTCAAAAGACGCTTTAAAGCTAGTGGATTAAATGAAACGGCATGTCGGGCGTAATTGTCGGGTCATATTATATGCGTTTCAGCCATCTGAATGTTAGGCCTACTCGCCTATAATGATCTTAAATTCAAGTAATTGTGAAATGAAAAGATTTTAAAATCGATAATAATGCTTAATTTTTCACTATCTACAGGGTAAACAATACGAGCGGACCTATATAGACTTTTCAGTAATCTAGTCAAAGGCCCTCGGGGAGAAATTTTCTTTAAAAAGCGCGTACACGCGCACCTTCGCACCGTTAGAACATGCAATTTTGAAATTTCACGTTTTGATCATGTTTCTTGTGGAGGCCGTATCTTCAAAACGGAAGCATGAAATGTAATATAACTCGGGAATTTAGCTCAGGATTTCACTGGCAACAATCTGAAATATGTCTCGTTTGCTGTAGACAAAGTGTGTGCTCTTAAAGGGTATACACCACCAATGCACTATGGGATAGCACGTCCGGTAAAAGTTTATCACAGCAATAGTTCCTTTTTGCGGTACAAATTGCGAGATGTTGACATACTTTTTTCAATTATATCTATTAGTTTTGGGTATTACACATTTTTATGAGTGTGCACAGTACATATTTTCAAAAAAATCGCACTAGTTTGAACATTTTAAAGTTTTAAACGACTGAAATCGGCGGAAGGTCCGTCCTGGGTTTTGGGGCGTAAATAAAGGGCCGAAATCGCTACATCAAATTCATCGCATAATATTGATAAATCTAGTCCGACACTCTGCCATTTCCTTTTGATATGTTTTGCGGACATCCCTTAGGAATAATCTCTGTAAATGTCATATAAGGATGTATGGGATAACTCCAGTTAGAGTCGATTGTTTGACCCCTACTTTGCACGTAGCGTCTATGGGGAGTGCATTGGTGGTGTATACCCTTGAAGCTGCGGGCTCCAACTGGGCATGTAGGTACCAAAAGACGTTGGGCATCATCAAAATTCTCAATGAAATCTCATATATACATGATGATCAACACGCGGGACAATGTCTAGTTAGGCCTACATTGTTTAATCCTTTCAAAAATCGTTTTTAATCATCTAAATGTTGTCGTTTTCTTAGGAGGTTTTCAACAAGAAACACCTTGAAAAAGCCAGGACATTTCATATGATGAATCATACACGAGTTCGAATTAAAACTCATGAGGTTTTTATTGTTTTAAAAGAGTCAAAATGATCATTAGGTTGAGTCGCGGCTTTTTTTGACACGGTTAAGTTCTCAAACACAACTCCACTTCCAATGCAAATTGGATTAAACATGTTAAAAAGGCCGGGCTAGGGGGGGGGGGGTCGATAAGGAGTCTATTAAAGTTATTTCTAGTGATCTATGTGTTTTTGAATGATGATAAATAGTAGGCCAGGAGCACTGAGAGGGGTCCTTTGGGTTTCACTCATGTCAAAAGACGCTTTAAAGCTAGTGGATTAAATGAAACGGCATGTCGGGCGTAATTGTCGGGTCATATTATATGCGTTTCAGCCATCTGAATGTTAGGCCTACTCGCCTATAATGATCTTAAATTCAAGTAATTGTGAAATGAAAAGATTTTAAAATCGATAATAATGCTTAATTTTTCACTATCTACAGGGTAAACAATACGAGCGGACCTATATAGACTTTTCAGTAATCTAGTCAAAGGCCCTCGGGGAGAAATTTTCTTTAAAAAGCGCGTACACGCGCACCTTTGCACCGTTAGAACATGCAATTTTGAAATTTCACGTTTTGATCATGTTTCTTGTGGAGGCCGTATCTTCAAAACGGAAGCATGAAATGTAATATAACTCGGGAATTTAGCTCAGGATTTCACTGGCAACAATCTGAAATATGTCTCGTTTGCTGTAGACAAAGTGTGTGCTCTTGAAGCTGCGGGCTCCAACTGGGCATGTAGGTACCAAAAGACGTTGGGCATCATCAAAATTCTCAATGAAATCTCATATATACATGATGATCAACACGCGGGACAATGTCTAGTTAGGCCTACATTGTTTAATCCTTTCAAAAATCGTTTTTAATCATCTAAATGTTGTCGTTTTCTTAGGAGGTTTTCAACAAGAAACACCTTGAAAAAGCCAGGACATTTCATATGATGAATCATACACGAGTTCGAATTAAAACTCATGAGGTTTTTATTGTTTTAAAAGAGTCAAAATGATCATTAGGTTGAGTCGCGGCTTTTTTTGACACGGTTAAGTTCTCAAACACAACTCCACTTCCAATGCAAATTGGATTAAACATGTTAAAAAGGCCGGGCTAGGGGGGGGGGTCGATAAGGAGTCTATTAAAGTTATTTCTAGTGATCTATGTGTTTTTGAATGATGATAAATAGTAGGCCAGGAGCACTGAGAGGGGTCCTTTGGGTTTCACTCATGTCAAAAGACGCTTTAAAGCTAGTGGATTAAATGAAACGGCATGTCGGGCGTAATTGTCGGGTCATATTATATGCGTTTCAGCCATCTGAATGTTAGGCCTACTCGCCTATAATGATCTTAAATTCAAGTAATTGTGAAATGAAAAGATTTTAAAATCGATAATAATGCTTAATTTTTCACTATCTACAGGGTAAACAATACGAGCGGACCTATATAGACTTTTCAGTAATCTAGTCAAAGGCCCTCGGGGAGAAATTTTCTTTAAAAAGCGCGTACACGCGCACCTTCGCACCGTTAGAACATGCAATTTTGAAATTTCACGTTTTGATCATGTTTCTTGTGGAGGCCGTATCTTCAAAACGGAAGCATGAAATGTAATATAACTCGGGAATTTAGCTCAGGATTTCACTGGCAACAATCTGAAATATGTCTCGTTTGCTGTAGACAAAGTGTGTGCTCTTAAAGGGTATACACCACCAATGCACTATGGGATAGCACGTCCGGTAAAAGTTTATCACAGCAATAGTTCCTTTTTGCGGTACAAATTGCGAGATGTTGACATACTTTTTTCAATTATATCTATTAGTTTTGGGTATTACACATTTTTATGAGTGTGCACAGTACATATTTTCAAAAAAATCGCACTAGTTTGAACATTTTAAAGTTTTAAACGACTGAAATCGGCGGAAGGTCCGTCCTGGGTTTTGGGGCGTAAATAAAGGGCCGAAATCGCTACATCAAATTCATCGCATAATATTGAAAAATCTAGTCCGACACTCTGCCATTTCCTTTTGATATGTTTTGCGGACATCCCTTAGGAATAATCTCTGTAAATGTCATATAAGGATGTATGGGATAACTCCAGTTAGAGTCGATTGTTTGACCCCTACTTTGCACGTAGCGTCTATGGGGAGTGCATTGGTGGTGTATACCCTTGAAGCTGCGGGCTCCAACTGGGCATGTAGGTACCAAAAGACGTTGGGCATCATCAAAATTCTCAATGAAATCTCATATATACATGATGATCAACACGCGGGACAATGTCTAGTTAGGCCTACATTGTTTAATCCTTTCAAAAATCGTTTTTAATCATCTAAATGTTGTCGTTTTCTTAGGAGGTTTTCAACAAGAAACACCTTGAAAAAGCCAGGACATTTCATATGATGAATCATACACGAGTTCGAATTAAAACTCATGAGGTTTTTATTGTTTTAAAAGAGTCAAAATGATCATTAGGTTGAGTCGCGGCTTTTTTTGACACGGTTAAGTTCTCAAACACAACTCCACTTCCAATGCAAATTGGATTAAACATGTTAAAAAGGCCGGGCTAGGGGGGGGGGTCGATAAGGAGTCTATTAAAGTTATTTCTAGTGATCTATGTGTTTTTGAATGATGATAAATAGTAGGCCAGGAGCACTGAGAGGGGTCCTTTGGGTTTCACTCATGTCAAAAGACGCTTTAAAGCTAGTGGATTAAATGAAACGGCATGTCGGGCGTAATTGTCGGGTCATATTATATGCGTTTCAGCCATCTGAATGTTAGGCCTACTCGCCTATAATGATCTTAAATTCAAGTAATTGTGAAATGAAAAGATTTTAAAATCGATAATAATGCTTAATTTTTCACTATCTACAGGGTAAACAATACGAGCGGACCTATATAGACTTTTCAGTAATCTAGTCAAAGGCCCTCGGGGAGAAATTTTCTTTAAAAAGCGCGTACACGCGCACCTTCGCACCGTTAGAACATGCAATTTTGAAATTTCACGTTTTGATCATGTTTCTTGTGGAGGCCGTATCTTCAAAACGGAAGCATGAAATGTAATATAACTCGGGAATTTAGCTCAGGATTTCACTGGCAACAATCTGAAATATGTCTCGTTTGCTGTAGACAAAGTGTGTGCTCTTAAAGCTGCGGGCTCCAACTGGGCATGTAGGTACCAAAAGACGTTGGGCATCATCAAAATTCTCAATGAAATCTCATATATACATGATGATCAACACGCGGGACAATGTCTAGTTAGGCCTACATTGTTTAATCCTTTCAAAAATCGTTTTTAATCATCTAAATGTTGTCGTTTTCTTAGGAGGTTTTCAACAAGAAACACCTTGAAAAAGCCAGGACATTTCATATGATGAATCATACACGAGTTCGAATTAAAACTCATGAGGTTTTTATTGTTTTAAAAGAGTCAAAATGATCATTAGGTTGAGTCGCGGCTTTTTTTGACACGGTTAAGTTCTCAAACACAACTCCACTTCCAATGCAAATTGGATTAAACATGTTAAAAAGGCCGGGCTGGGGGGGGGGGGGGGTCGATAAGGAGTCTATTAAAGTTATTTCTAGTGATCTATGTGTTTTTGAATGATGATAAATAGTAGGCCAGGAGCACTGAGAGGGGTCCTTTGGGTTTCACTCATGTCAAAAGACGCTTTAAAGCTAGTGGATTAAATGAAACGGCATGTCGGGCGTAATTGTCGGGTCATATTATATGCGTTTCAGCCATCTGAATGTTAGGCCTACTCGCCTATAATGATCTTAAATTCAAGTAATTGTGAAATGAAAAGATTTTAAAATCGATAATAATGCTTAATTTTTCACTATCTACAGGGTAAACAATACGAGCGGACCTATATAGACTTTTCAGTAATCTAGTCAAAGGCCCTCGGGGAGAAATTTTCTTTAAAAAGCGCGTACACGCGCACCTTCGCACCGTTAGAACATGCAATTTTGAAATTTCACGTTTTGATCATGTTTCTTGTGGAGGCCGTATCTTCAAAACGGAAGCATGAAATGTAATATAACTCGGGAATTTAGCTCAGGATTTCACTGGCAACAATCTGAAATATGTCTCGTTTGCTGTAGACAAAGTGTGTGCTCTTGAAGCTGCGGGCTCCAACTGGGCATGTAGGTACCAAAAGACGTTGGGCATCATCAAAATTCTCAATGAAATCTCATATATACATGATGATCAACACGCGGGACAATGTCTAGTTAGGCCTACATTGTTTAATCCTTTCAAAAATCGTTTTTAATCATCTAAATGTTGTCGTTTTCTTAGGAGGTTTTCAACAAGAAACACCTTGAAAAAGCCAGGACATTTCATATGATGAATCATACACGAGTTCGAATTAAAACTCATGAGGTTTTTATTGTTTTAAAAGAGTCAAAATGATCATTAGGTTGAGTCGCGGCTTTTTTTGACACGGTTAAGTTCTCAAACACAACTCCACTTCCAATGCAAATTGGATTAAACATGTTAAAAAGGCCGGGCTAGGGGGGGGGGGGGGGTCGATAAGGAGTCTATTAAAGTTATTTCTAGTGATCTATGTGTTTTTGAATGATGATAAATAGTAGGCCAGGAGCACTGAGAGGGGTCCTTTGGGTTTCACTCATGTCAAAAGACGCTTTAAAGCTAGTGGATTAAATGAAACGGCATGTCGGGCGTAATTGTCGGGTCATATTATATGCGTTTCAGCCATCTGAATGTTAGGCCTACTCGCCTATAATGATCTTAAATTCAAGTAATTGTGAAATGAAAAGATTTTAAAATCGATAATAATGCTTAATTTTTCACTATCTACAGGGTAAACAATACGAGCGGACCTATATAGACTTTTCAGTAATCTAGTCAAAGGCCCTCGGGGAGAAATTTTCTTTAAAAAGCGCGTACACGCGCACCTTCGCACCGTTAGAACATGCAATTTTGAAATTTCACGTTTTGATCATGTTTCTTGTGGAGGCCGTATCTTCAAAACGGAAGCATGAAATGTAATATAACTCGGGAATTTAGCTCAGGATTTCACTGGCAACAATCTGAAATATGTCTCTCTCGTTTGCTGTAGACAAAGTGTGTGCTCTTGAAGCTGCGGGCTCCAACTGGGCATGTAGGTACCAAAAGACGTTGGGCATCATCAAAATTCTCAATGAAATCTCATATATACATGATGATCAACACGCGGGACAATGTCTAGTTAGGCCTACATTGTTTAATCCTTTCAAAAATCGTTTTTAATCATCTAAATGTTGTCGTTTTCTTAGGAGGTTTTCAACAAGAAACACCTTGAAAAAGCCAGGACATTTCATATGATGAATCATACACGAGTTCGAATTAAAACTCATGAGGTTTTTATTGTTTTAAAAGAGTCAAAATGATCATTAGGTTGAGTCGCGGCTTTTTTTGACACGGTTAAGTTCTCAAACACAACTCCACTTCCAATGCAAATTGGATTAAACATGTTAAAAAGGCCGGGCTAGGGGGGGGGGGTCGATAAGGAGTCTATTAAAGTTATTTCTAGTGATCTATGTGTTTTTGAATGATGATAAATAGTAGGCCAGGAGCACTGAGAGGGGTCCTTTGGGTTTCACTCATGTCAAAAGACGCTTTAAAGCTAGTGGATTAAATGAAACGGCATGTCGGGCGTAATTGTCGGGTCATATTATATGCGTTTCAGCCATCTGAATGTTAGGCCTACTCGCCTATAATGATCTTAAATTCAAGTAATTGTGAAATGAAAAGATTTTAAAATCGATAATAATGCTTAATTTTTCACTATCTACAGGGTAAACAATACGAGCGGACCTATATAGACTTTTCAGTAATCTAGTCAAAGGCCCTCGGGGAGAAATTTTCTTTAAAAAGCGCGTACACGCGCACCTTCGCACCGTTAGAACATGCAATTTTGAAATTTCACGTTTTGATCATGTTTCTTGTGGAGGCCGTATCTTCAAAACGGAAGCATGAAATGTAATATAACTCGGGAATTTAGCTCAGGATTTCACTGGCAACAATCTGAAATATGTCTCGTTTGCTGTAGACAAAGTGTGTGCTCTTAAAGGGTATACACCACCAATGCACTATGGGATAGCACGTCCGGTAAAAGTTTATCACAGCAATAGTTCCTTTTTGCGGTACAAATTGCGAGATGTTGACATACTTTTTTCAATTATATCTATTAGTTTTGGGTATTACACATTTTTATGAGTGTGCACAGTACATATTTTCAAAAAAATCGCACTAGTTTGAACATTTTAAAGTTTTAAACGACTGAAATCGGCGGAAGGTCCGTCCTGGGTTTTGGGGCGTAAATAAAGGGCCGAAATCGCTACATCAAATTCATCGCATAATATTGAAAAATCTAGTCCGACACTCTGCCATTTCCTTTTGATATGTTTTGCGGACATCCCTTAGGAATAATCTCTGTAAATGTCATATAAGGATGTATGGGATAACTCCAGTTAGAGTCGATTGTTTGACCCCTACTTTGCACGTAGCGTCTATGGGGAGTGCATTGGTGGTGTATACCCTTGAAGCTGCGGGCTCCAACTGGGCATGTAGGTACCAAAAGACGTTGGGCATCATCAAAATTCTCAATGAAATCTCATATATACATGATGATCAACACGCGGGACAATGTCTAGTTAGGCCTACATTGTTTAATCCTTTCAAAAATCGTTTTTAATCATCTAAATGTTGTCGTTTTCTTAGGAGGTTTTCAACAAGAAACACCTTGAAAAAGCCAGGACATTTCATATGATGAATCATACACGAGTTCGAATTAAAACTCATGAGGTTTTTATTGTTTTAAAAGAGTCAAAATGATCATTAGGTTGAGTCGCGGCTTTTTTTGACACGGTTAAGTTCTCAAACACAACTCCACTTCCAATGCAAATTGGATTAAACATGTTAAAAAGGCCGGGCTAGGGGGGGGGGGGGTCGATAAGGAGTCTATTAAAGTTATTTCTAGTGATCTATGTGTTTTTGAATGATGATAAATAGTAGGCCAGGAGCACTGAGAGGGGTCCTTTGGGTTTCACTCATGTCAAAAGACGCTTTAAAGCTAGTGGATTAAATGAAACGGCATGTCGGGCGTAATTGTCGGGTCATATTATATGCGTTTCAGCCATCTGAATGTTAGGCCTACTCGCCTATAATGATCTTAAATTCAAGTAATTGTGAAATGAAAAGATTTTAAAATCGATAATAATGCTTAATTTTTCACTATCTACAGGGTAAACAATACGAGCGGACCTATATAGACTTTTCAGTAATCTAGTCAAAGGCCCTCGGGGAGAAATTTTCTTTAAAAAGCGCGTACACGCGCACCTTCGCACCGTTAGAACATGCAATTTTGAAATTTCACGTTTTGATCATGTTTCTTGTGGAGGCCGTATCTTCAAAACGGAAGCATGAAATGTAATATAACTCGGGAATTTAGCTCAGGATTTCACTGGCAACAATCTGAAATATGTCTCGTTTGCTGTAGACAAAGTGTGTGCTCTTGAAGCTGCGGGCTCCAACTGGGCATGTAGGTACCAAAAGACGTTGGGCATCATCAAAATTCTCAATGAAATCTCATATATACATGATGATCAACACGCGGGACAATGTCTAGTTAGGCCTACATTGTTTAATCCTTTCAAAAATCGTTTTTAATCATCTAAATGTTGTCGTTTTCTTAGGAGGTTTTCAACAAGAAACACCTTGAAAAAGCCAGGACATTTCATATGATGAATCATACACGAGTTCGAATTAAAACTCATGAGGTTTTTATTGTTTTAAAAGAGTCAAAATGATCATTAGGTTGAGTCGCGGCTTTTTTTGACACGGTTAAGTTCTCAAACACAACTCCACTTCCAATGCAAATTGGATTAAACATGTTAAAAAGGCCGGGCTAGGGGGGGGGGGGTCGATAAGGAGTCTATTAAAGTTATTTCTAGTGATCTATGTGTTTTTGAATGATGATAAATAGTAGGCCAGGAGCACTGAGAGGGGTCCTTTGGGTTTCACTCATGTCAAAAGACGCTTTAAAGCTAGTGGATTAAATGAAACGGCATGTCGGGCGTAATTGTCGGGTCATATTATATGCGTTTCAGCCATCTGAATGTTAGGCCTACTCGCCTATAATGATCTTAAATTCAAGTAATTGTGAAATGAAAAGATTTTAAAATCGATAATAATGCTTAATTTTTCACTATCTACAGGGTAAACAATACGAGCGGACCTATATAGACTTTTCAGTAATCTAGTCAAAGGCCCTCGGGGAGAAATTTTCTTTAAAAAGCGCGTACACGCGCACCTTCGCACCGTTAGAACATGCAATTTTGAAATTTCACGTTTTGATCATGTTTCTTGTGGAGGCCGTATCTTCAAAACGGAAGCATGAAATGTAATATAACTCGGGAATTTAGCTCAGGATTTCACTGGCAACAATCTGAAATATGTCTCGTTTGCTGTAGACAAAGTGTGTGCTCTTGAAGCTGCGGGCTCCAACTGGGCATGTAGGTACCAAAAGACGTTGGGCATCATCAAAATTCTCAATGAAATCTCATATATACATGATGATCAACACGCGGGACAATGTCTAGTTAGGCCTACATTGTTTAATCCTTTCAAAAATCGTTTTTAATCATCTAAATGTTGTCGTTTTCTTAGGAGGTTTTCAACAAGAAACACCTTGAAAAAGCCAGGACATTTCATATGATGAATCATACACGAGTTCGAATTAAAACTCATGAGGTTTTTATTGTTTTAAAAGAGTCAAAATGATCATTAGGTTGAGTCGCGGCTTTTTTTGACACGGTTAAGTTCTCAAACACAACTCCACTTATGCAAATTGGATTAAACATGTTAAAAAGGCCGGGCTAGGGGGGGGGGGGTCGATAAGGAGTCTATTAAAGTTATTTCTAGTGATCTATGTGTTTTTGAATGATGATAAATAGTAGGCCAGGAGCACTGAGAGGGGTCCTTTGGGTTTCACTCATGTCAAAAGACGCTTTAAAGCTAGTGGATTAAATGAAACGGCATGTCGGGCGTAATTGTCGGGTCATATTATATGCGTTTCAGCCATCTGAATGTTAGGCCTACTCGCCTATAATGATCTTAAATTCAAGTAATTGTGAAATGAAAAGATTTTAAAATCGATAATAATGCTTAATTTTTCACTATCTACAGGGTAAACAATACGAGCGGACCTATATAGACTTTTCAGTAATCTAGTCAAAGGCCCTCGGGGAGAAATTTTCTTTAAAAAGCGCGTACACGCGCACCTTCGCACCGTTAGAACATGCAATTTTGAAATTTCACGTTTTGATCATGTTTCTTGTGGAGGCCGTATCTTCAAAACGGAAGCATGAAATGTAATATAACTCGGGAATTTAGCTCAGGATTTCACTGGCAACAATCTGAAATATGTCTCGTTTGCTGTAGACAAAGTGTGTGCTCTTGAAGCTGCGGGCTCCAACTGGGCATGTAGGTACCAAAAGACGTTGGGCATCATCAAAATTCTCAATGAAATCTCATATATACATGATGATCAACACGCGGGACAATGTCTAGTTAGGCCTACATTGTTTAATCCTTTCAAAAATCGTTTTTAATCATCTAAATGTTGTCGTTTTCTTAGGAGGTTTTCAACAAGAAACACCTTGAAAAAGCCAGGACATTTCATATGATGAATCATACACGAGTTCGAATTAAAACTCATGAGGTTTTTATTGTTTTAAAAGAGTCAAAATGATCATTAGGTTGAGTCGCGGCTTTTTTTGACACGGTTAAGTTCTCAAACACAACTCCACTTCCAATGCAAATTGGATTAAACATGTTAAAAAGGCCGGGCTAGGGGGGGGGGGGTCGATAAGGAGTCTATTAAAGTTATTTCTAGTGATCTATGTGTTTTTGAATGATGATAAATAGTAGGCCAGGAGCACTGAGAGGGGTCCTTTGGGTTTCACTCATGTCAAAAGACGCTTTAAAGCTAGTGGATTAAATGAAACGGCATGTCGGGCGTAATTGTCGGGTCATATTATATGCGTTTCAGCCATCTGAATGTTAGGCCTACTCGCCTATAATGATCTTAAATTCAAGTAATTGTGAAATGAAAAGATTTTAAAATCGATAATAATGCTTAATTTTTCACTATCTACAGGGTAAACAATACGAGCGGACCTATATAGACTTTTCAGTAATCTAGTCAAAGGCCCTCGGGGAGAAATTTTCTTTAAAAAGCGCGTACACGCGCACCTTCGCACCGTTAGAACATGCAATTTTGAAATTTCACGTTTTGATCATGTTTCTTGTGGAGGCCGTATCTTCAAAACGGAAGCATGAAATGTAATATAACTCGGGAATTTAGCTCAGGATTTCACTGGCAACAATCTGAAATATGTCTCGTTTGCTGTAGACAAAGTGTGTGCTCTTAAAGGGTATACACCACCAATGCACTATGGGATAGCACGTCCGGTAAAAGTTTATCACAGCAATAGTTCCTTTTTGCGGTACAAATTGCGAGATGTTGACATACTTTTTTCAATTATATCTATTAGTTTTGGGTATTACACATTTTTATGAGTGTGCACAGTACATATTTTCAAAAAAATCGCACTAGTTTGAACATTTTAAAGTTTTAAACGACTGAAATCGGCGGAAGGTCCGTCCTGGGTTTTGGGGCGTAAATAAAGGGCCGAAATCGCTACATCAAATTCATCGCATAATATTGAAAAATCTAGTCCGACACTCTGCCATTTCCTTTTGATATGTTTTGCGGACATCCCTTAGGAATAATCTCTGTAAATGTCATATAAGGATGTATGGGATAACTCCAGTTAGAGTCGATTGTTTGACCCCTACTTTGCACGTAGCGTCTATGGGGAGTGCATTGGTGGTGTATACCCTTGAAGCTGCGGGCTCCAACTGGGCATGTAGGTACCAAAAGACGTTGGGCATCATCAAAATTCTCAATGAAATCTCATATATACATGATGATCAACACGCGGGACAATGTCTAGTTAGGCCTACATTGTTTAATCCTTTCAAAAATCGTTTTTAATCATCTAAATGTTGTCGTTTTCTTAGGAGGTTTTCAACAAGAAACACCTTGAAAAAGCCAGGACATTTCATATGATGAATCATACACGAGTTCGAATTAAAACTCATGAGGTTTTTATTGTTTTAAAAGAGTCAAAATGATCATTAGGTTGAGTCGCGGCTTTTTTTGACACGGTTAAGTTCTCAAACACAACTCCACTTCCAATGCAAATTGGATTAAACATGTTAAAAAGGCCGGGCTAGGGGGGGGGGGGTCGATAAGGAGTCTATTAAAGTTATTTCTAGTGATCTATGTGTTTTTGAATGATGATAAATAGTAGGCCAGGAGCACTGAGAGGGGTCCTTTGGGTTTCACTCATGTCAAAAGACGCTTTAAAGCTAGTGGATTAAATGAAACGGCATGTCGGGCGTAATTGTCGGGTCATATTATATGCGTTTCAGCCATCTGAATGTTAGGCCTACTCGCCTATAATGATCTTAAATTCAAGTAATTGTGAAATGAAAAGATTTTAAAATCGATAATAATGCTTAATTTTTCACTATCTACAGGGTAAACAATACGAGCGGACCTATATAGACTTTTCAGTAATCTAGTCAAAGGCCCTCGGGGAGAAATTTTCTTTAAAAAGCGCGTACACGCGCACCTTCGCACCGTTAGAACATGCAATTTTTTGAAATTTCACGTTTTGATCATGTTTCTTGTGGAGGCCGTATCTTCAAAACGGAAGCATGAAATGTAATATAACTCGGGAATTTAGCTCAGGATTTCACTGGCAACAATCTGAAATATGTCTCGTTTGCTGTAGACAAAGTGTGTGCTCTTGAAGCTGCGGGCTCCAACTGGGCATGTAGGTACCAAAAGACGTTGGGCATCATCAAAATTCTCAATGAAATCTCATATATACATGATGATCAACACGCGGGACAATGTCTAGTTAGGCCTACATTGTTTAATCCTTTCAAAAATCGTTTTTAATCATCTAAATGTTGTCGTTTTCTTAGGAGGTTTTCAACAAGAAACACCTTGAAAAAGCCAGGACATTTCATATGATGAATCATACACGAGTTCGAATTAAAACTCATGAGGTTTTTATTGTTTTAAAAGAGTCAAAATGATCATTAGGTTGAGTCGCGGCTTTTTTTGACACGGTTAAGTTCTCAAACACAACTCCACTTCCAATGCAAATTGGATTAAACATGTTAAAAAGGCCGGGCTAGGGGGGGGGGGGGGGTCGATAAGGAGTCTATTAAAGTTATTTCTAGTGATCTATGTGTTTTTGAATGATGATAAATAGTAGGCCAGGAGCACTGAGAGGGGTCCTTTGGGTTTCACTCATGTCAAAAGACGCTTTAAAGCTAGTGGATTAAATGAAACGGCATGTCGGGCGTAATTGTCGGGTCATATTATATGCGTTTCAGCCATCTGAATGTTAGGCCTACTCGCCTATAATGATCTTAAATTCAAGTAATTGTGAAATGAAAAGATTTTAAAATCGATAATAATGCTTAATTTTTCACTATCTACAGGGTAAACAATACGAGCGGACCTATATAGACTTTTCAGTAATCTAGTCAAAGGCCCTCGGGGAGAAATTTTCTTTAAAAAGCGCGTACACGCGCACCTTCGCACCGTTAGAACATGCAATTTTGAAATTTCACGTTTTGATCATGTTTCTTGTGGAGGCCGTATCTTCAAAACGGAAGCATGAAATGTAATATAACTCGGGAATTTAGCTCAGGATTTCACTGGCAACAATCTGAAATATGTCTCGTTTGCTGTAGACAAAGTGTGTGCTCTTGAAGCTGCGGGCTCCAACTGGGCATGTAGGTACCAAAAGACGTTGGGCATCATCAAAATTCTCAATGAAATCTCATATATACATGATGATCAACACGCGGGACAATGTCTAGTTAGGCCTACATTGTTTAATCCTTTCAAAAATCGTTTTTAATCATCTAAATGTTGTCGTTTTCTTAGGAGGTTTTCAACAAGAAACACCTTGAAAAAGCCAGGACATTTCATATGATGAATCATACACGAGTTCGAATTAAAACTCATGAGGTTTTTATTGTTTTAAAAGAGTCAAAATGATCATTAGGTTGAGTCGCGGCTTTTTTTGACACGGTTAAGTTCTCAAACACAACTCCACTTCCAATGCAAATTGGATTAAACATGTTAAAAAGGCCGGGCTAGGGGGGGGGGGGGTCGATAAGGAGTCTATTAAAGTTATTTCTAGTGATCTATGTGTTTTTGAATGATGATAAATAGTAGGCCAGGAGCACTGAGAGGGGTCCTTTGGGTTTCACTCATGTCAAAAGACGCTTTAAAGCTAGTGGATTAAATGAAACGGCATGTCGGGCGTAATTGTCGGGTCATATTATATGCGTTTCAGCCATCTGAATGTTAGGCCTACTCGCCTATAATGATCTTAAATTCAAGTAATTGTGAAATGAAAAGATTTTAAAATCGATAATAATGCTTAATTTTTCACTATCTACAGGGTAAACAATACGAGCGGACCTATATAGACTTTTCAGTAATCTAGTCAAAGGCCCTCGGGGAGAAATTTTCTTTAAAAAGCGCGTACACGCGCACCTTCGCACCGTTAGAACATGCAATTTTGAAATTTCACGTTTTGATCATGTTTCTTGTGGAGGCCGTATCTTCAAAACGGAAGCATGAAATGTAATATAACTCGGGAATTTAGCTCAGGATTTCACTGGCAACAATCTGAAATATGTCTCGTTTGCTGTAGACAAAGTGTGTGCTCTTGAAGCTGCGGGCTCCAACTGGGCATGTAGGTACCAAAAGACGTTGGGCATCATCAAAATTCTCAATGAAATCTCATATATACATGATGATCAACACGCGGGACAATGTCTAGTTAGGCCTACATTGTTTAATCCTTTCAAAAATCGTTTTTAATCATCTAAATGTTGTCGTTTTCTTAGGAGGTTTTCAACAAGAAACACCTTGAAAAAGCCAGGACATTTCATATGATGAATCATACACGAGTTCGAATTAAAACTCATGAGGTTTTTATTGTTTTAAAAGAGTCAAAATGATCATTAGGTTGAGTCGCGGCTTTTTTTGACACGGTTAAGTTCTCAAACACAACTCCACTTCCAATGCAAATTGGATTAAACATGTTAAAAAGGCCGGGCTAGGGGGGGGGGGGTCGATAAGGAGTCTATTAAAGTTATTTCTAGTGATCTATGTGTTTTTGAATGATGATAAATAGTAGGCCAGGAGCACTGAGAGGGGTCCTTTGGGTTTCACTCATGTCAAAAGACGCTTTAAAGCTAGTGGATTAAATGAAACGGCATGTCGGGCGTAATTGTCGGGTCATATTATATGCGTTTCAGCCATCTGAATGTTAGGCCTACTCGCCTATAATGATCTTAAATTCAAGTAATTGTGAAATGAAAAGATTTTAAAATCGATAATAATGCTTAATTTTTCACTATCTACAGGGTAAACAATACGAGCGGACCTATATAGACTTTTCAGTAATCTAGTCAAAGGCCCTCGGGGAGAAATTTTCTTTAAAAAGCGCGTACACGCGCACCTTCGCACCGTTAGAACATGCAATTTTGAAATTTCACGTTTTGATCATGTTTCTTGTGGAGGCCGTATCTTCAAAACGGAAGCATGAAATGTAATATAACTCGGGAATTTAGCTCAGGATTTCACTGGCAACAATCTGAAATATGTCTCGTTTGCTGTAGACAAAGTGTGTGCTCTTGAAGCTGCGGGCTCCAACTGGGCATGTAGGTACCAAAAGACGTTGGGCATCATCAAAATTCTCAATGAAATCTCATATATACATGATGATCAACACGCGGGACAATGTCTACAATCATAGAAAAAAGGTGTTCGAACACTGACCATTGTTTGCACCGTTTAATTACCCTATAGTACGCATTTTTAGAGTCATGTGAAAATACCAATTTGCATCTGCTAGCCTGAAAGCCCCCCTTCAATATACCCCTCCCCTCCCCCCACCAATCAATGTTGCTAGGCCACGGGCTGATGTTTGGCAAGTTGGGCGACTCAACATTGACCAGGGGGGAAAGGGGGATGACTTTACATTAGGCCTACTAAGTGTTCGAACACTTTTTTCTAACATTGTCTGAGCTATTGAAAACACGCGCTGTCATGCCTCACGTTTTACATCATAACTTAAGAACCACTCAATCGATATCAATGTGATTTTCACACATTGTAGCGTATACAATGCGCAATGTGACCACTTAATATTATTAATAAATATTAAGTACTTTTTACAAAGTAATGATTTTCAACCAATATTTCCTTCAAATTTCAACATATTTAGAATGGCGCAATTCGTATATGTACAGGTAACGGTTAAATAAATGGAACACACATGTAATATTTTGGTATTAATGACAACCAATTTCATCTAAACGTTGATACAAACTCGAATGCGAGTTCATGGGTAATATTTAAGTCATGTACATACTATATATATAGCATATAGGCCCTAACTGCTATCTACGGTAGATAGCAATAACCACTATAACACCAAATGCCCACGCCACAATGATAGAATATATTGTTATGAACATTAATTAGCATCACGTCATAGCGTAACAAGAAAAAAGAAAAAGAAATGAATAAAAAGAATAAATAAAACTACATGAATGAAAATAAGATCTAGAAGAGAATTAAAAAAAGAAAAGAATAAGTAATAAAAGTAAGATAGGCCAATGACAGATTCGAACCCACTACCATTAAATATAGGTTTGGTAACAAGCGAGCGATCTATCGACTGAGCTAAACGAGGTGTTGATAGTGAAAGGTTTTCAGAAAAGATACTATTGCATTCGATGGAATATATGAAGTGTATCCGTAAAACAGAGCGGAACGGATTACTAAGGTGTTTGTAACATGATTGGCACTCACCTCTTCTACATTCCATTGAATTGATACATGACATCAATGACTTGTTTGGATTAGCCTATCAGATACACATCCAATAGGAACACCTTGAGTCTTAAAAGACTGAACAAAGTTTAGTGAGAGCAACAACATATCTACAAATACAATGCACGGAGAAGCTGAAAGGTGATGGTAAAGGTAAAACGTTGGCGATTTCTCATTGGCAAAACACACACTGCAACGATTCTCCGTCTTTTAAAAAAAGAAACTATAGTATATAATTTTACTTGTTGGTGAATCGTTCAAAGTGCGTGTTTGTCTATGAGCATGATGATGGTAAAACGTTAACGGTTGACCATTTACCAAAATCATCAATAGAACCCGTTTGATCAATGTAGGCTATAGTTTTGCGTCATCAGTCTGAGAGAACATTATTTTAATAATGTAAGAGATGATTACTGACCACAATTTGTTGTCGGAAAAATAGTATTGCAGAAAAGATGTAGTGACACGCTCAATTATTACGCATATTAATAAAAGTTCGATTAGGCCTAACTCATGATGAAACCATATAATAATTATAGTAAAACATCAATTGAATGTTTAGACATCCATCAATTTGTTATAGTTAGCACTTGACATGAACAATGTTCTTGACCTTTATTAGTTAGATCATGCCCTACTTTACTGAAATGCATTGAAATAAGTACAAACGTGCCTAGTATTGGTTCAGTAATCCTTGAGATAGACTTTGAAAGTTGAAATGTTTTTGAAAAATCTGCTTTGCGTATACCGCGTGCAAAGCGTTAAATCGTCCCTCTTCAGAGTTGAAATGTGTTTGGATAAAGTCGTCACATTAATTAAATTAAATACAAACACCTCAGAATTTAACAGTCACAATAATTTATTCACTATGTATTTGGTGTCGGTAATGCTATACATTTCAAGTATATGACAAGATACATAATCATAATGACCTTTACATTTACACACATTTAGATATATTCAACAATTCAATCGTACGAACAATTCTTAACATTCACCGTTCCCATTCATATTACACACGATGACGGGCCTAAACCATCCTGATAATCATGCCAAATCTCAGAAGAATAGCTTATATACTTTTGGAGAAACACGCCAAAAACCAAATTTAGATGATTTCCTTAAGCGATTTTATACACATGTCTGAGCTATTGAAAACACGCGCTGTCATGCCTCACGTTTTACATCATAACTTAAGAACCACTCAATCGATATCAATGTGATTTTCACACATTGTAGCGTATACAATGCGCAATGTGACCACTTAATATTATTAATAAATATTAAGTACTTTTTACAAAGTAATGATTTTCAACCAATATTTCCTTCAAATTTCAACATATTTAGAATGGCGCAATTCGTATATGTACAGGTAACGGTTAAATAAATGGAACACATTTTGGTATTAATGACAACCAATTTCATCTAAACGTTGATACAAACTCGAATGCGAGTTCATGGGTAATATTTAAGTCATGTACATACTATATATATAGCATATAGGCCCTAACTGCTATCTACGGTAGATAGCAATAACCACTATAACACCAAATGCCCACGCCACAATGATAGAATATATTGTTATGAACATTAATTAGCATCACGTCATAGCGTAACAAGAAAAAAGAAAAAGAAATGAATAAAAAGAATAAATAAAACTACATGAATGAAAATAAGATCTAGAAGAGAATTAAAAAAGAAAAGAATAAGTAATAAAAGTAAGATAGGCCAATGACAGATTCGAACCCACTACCATTAAATATAGGTTTGGTAACAAGCGAGCGATCTATCGACTGAGCTAAACGAGGTGTTGATAGTGAAAGGTTTTCAGAAAAGATACTATTGCATTCGATGGAATATATGAAGTGTATCCGTAAAACAGAGCGGAACGGATTACTAAGGTGTTTGTAACATGATTGGCACTCACCTCTTCTACATTCCATTGAATTGATACATGACATCAATGACTTGTTTGGATTAGCCTATCAGATACACATCCAATAGGAACACCTTGAGTCTTAAAAGACTGAACACAGTTTAGTGAGAGCAACAACATATCTACAAATACAATGCACGGAGAAGCTGAAAGGTGATGGTAAAGGTAAAACGTTGGCGATTTCTCATTGGCAAAACACACACTGCAACGATTCTCCGTCTTTTAAAAAAAGAAACTATAGTATATAATTTTACTTGTTGGTGAATCGTTCAAAGTGCGTGTTTGTCTATGAGCATGATGATGGTAAAACGTTAACGGTTGACCATTTACCAAAATCATCAATAGAACCCGTTTGATCAATGTAGGCTATAGTTTTGCGTCATCAGTCTGAGAGAACATTATTTTAATAATGTAAGAGATGATTACTGACCACAATTTGTTGTCGGAAAAATAGTATTGCAGAAAAGATGTAGTGACACGCTCAATTATTACGCATATTAATAAAAGTTCGATTAGGCCTAACTCATGATGAAACCATATAATAATTATAGTAAAACATCAATTGAATGTTTAGACATCCATCAATTTGTTATAGTTAGCACTTGACATGAACAATGTTCTTGACCTTTATTAGTTAGATCATGCCCTACTTTACTGAAATGCATTGAAATAAGTACAAACGTGCCTAGTATTGGTTCAGTAATCCTTGAGATAGACTTTGAAAGTTGAAATGTTTTTGAAAAATCTGCTTTGCGTATACCGCGTGCAAAGCGTTAAATCGTCCCTCTTCAGAGTTGAAATGTGTTTGGATAAAGTCGTCACATTAATTAAATTAAATACAAACACCTCAGAATTTAACAGTCACAATAATTTATTCACTATGTATTTGGTGTCGGTAATGCTATACATTTCAAGTATATGACAAGATACATAATCATAATGACCTTTACATTTACACACATTTAGATATATTCAACAATTCAATCGTACGAACAATTCCTTAACATTCACCGTTCCCATTCATATTACACACGATGACGGGCCTAAACCATCCTGATAATCATGCCAAATCTCAGAAGAATAGCTTATATACTTTTGGAGATACACGCCAAAAACCAAATTTAGATGATTTCCTTAAGCGATTTTATACACAATCATAGAAAAAAGGTGTTCGAACACTGACCATTGTTTGCACCGTTTAATTACCCTATAGTACGCATTTTTAGAGTCATGTGAAAATACCAATTTGCATCTGCTAGCCTGAAAGCCCCCCTTCAATATACCCCTCCCCTCCCCCCACCAATCAATGTTGCTAGGCCACGGGCTGATGTTTGGCAAGTTGGGCGACTCAACATTGACCAGGGGGGAAAGGGGGATGACTTTACATTAGGCCTACTAAGTGTTCGAACACTTTTTTCTAACATTGTCTGAGCTATTGAAAACACGCGCTGTCATGCCTCACGTTTTACATCATAACTTAAGAACCACTCAATCGATATCAATGTGATTTTCACACATTGTAGCGTATACAATGCGCAATGTGACCACTTAATATTATTAATAAATATTAAGTACTTTTTACAAAGTAATGATTTTCAACCAATATTTCCTTCAAATTTCAACATATTTAGAATGGCGCAATTCGTATATGTACAGGTAACGGTTAAATAAATGGAACACACATGTAATATTTTGGTATTAATGACAACCAATTTCATCTAAACGTTGATACAAACTCGAATGCGAGTTCATGGGTAATATTTAAGTCATGTACATACTATATATATAGCATATAGGCCCTAACTGCTATCTACGGTAGATAGCAATAACCACTATAACACCAAATGCCCACGCCACAATGATAGAATATATTGTTATGAACATTAATTAGCATCACGTCATAGCGTAACAAGAAAAAAGAAAAAGAAATGAATAAAAAGAATAAATAAAACTACATGAATGAAAATAAGATCTAGAAGAGAATTAAAAAAAGAAAAGAATAAGTAATAAAAGTAAGATAGGCCAATGACAGATTCGAACCCACTACCATTAAATATAGGTTTGGTAACAAGCGAGCGATCTATCGACTGAGCTAAACGAGGTGTTGATAGTGAAAGGTTTTCAGAAAAGATACTATTGCATTCGATGGAATATATGAAGTGTATCCGTAAAACAGAGCGGAACGGATTACTAAGGTGTTTGTAACATGATTGGCACTCACCTCTTCTACATTCCATTGAATTGATACATGACATCAATGACTTGTTTGGATTAGCCTATCAGATACACATCCAATAGGAACACCTTGAGTCTTAAAAGACTGAACAAAGTTTAGTGAGAGCAACAACATATCTACAAATACAATGCAAGGAGAAGCTGAAAGGTGATGGTAAAGGTAAAACGTTGGCGATTTCTCATTGGCAAAACACACACTGCAACGATTCTCCGTCTTTTAAAAAAAGAAACTATAGTATATAATTTTACTTGTTGGTGAATCGTTCAAAGTGCGTGTTTGTCTATGAGCATGATGATGGTAAAACGTTAACGGTTGACCATTTACCAAAATCATCAATAGAACCCGTTTGATCAATGTAGGCTATAGTTTTGCGTCATCAGTCTGAGAGAACATTATTTTAATAATGTAAGAGATGATTACTGACCACAATTTGTTGTCGGAAAAATAGTATTGCAGAAAAGATGTAGTGACACGCTCAATTATTACGCATATTAATAAAAGTTCGATTAGGCCTAACTCATGATGAAACCATATAATAATTATAGTAAAACATCAATTGAATGTTTAGACATCCATCAATTTGTTATAGTTAGCACTTGACATGAACAATGTTCTTGACCTTTATTAGTTAGATCATGCCCTACTTTACTGAAATGCATTGAAATAAGTACAAACGTGCCTAGTATTGGTTCAGTAATCCTTGAGATAGACTTTGAAAGTTGAAATGTTTTTGAAAAATCTGCTTTGCGTATACCGCGTGCAAAGCGTTAAATCGTCCCTCTTCAGAGTTGAAATGTGTTTGGATAAAGTCGTCACATTAATTAAATTAAATACAAACACCTCAGAATTTAACAGTCACAATAATTTATTCACTATGTATTTGGTGTCGGTAATGCTATACATTTCAAGTATATGACAAGATACATAATCATAATGACCTTTACATTTACACACATTTAGATATATTCAACAATTCAATCGTACGAACAATTCTTAACATTCACCGTTCCCATTCATATTACACACGATGACGGGCCTAAACCATCCTGATAATCATGCCAAATCTCAGAAGAATAGCTTATATACTTTTGGAGAAACACGCCAAAAACCAAATTTAGATGATTTCCTTAAGCGATTTTATACACATGTCTGAGCTATTGAAAACACGCGCTGTCATGCCTCACGTTTTACATCATAACTTAAGAACCACTCAATCGATATCAATGTGATTTTCACACATTGTAGCGTATACAATGCGCAATGTGACCACTTAATATTATTAATAAATATTAAGTACTTTTTACAAAGTAATGATTTTCAACCAATATTTCCTTCAAATTTCAACATATTTAGAATGGCGCAATTCGTATATGTACAGGTAACGGTTAAATAAATGGAACACATTTTGGTATTAATGACAACCAATTTCATCTAAACGTTGATACAAACTCGAATGCGAGTTCATGGGTAATATTTAAGTCATGTACATACTATATATATAGCATATAGGCCCTAACTGCTATCTACGGTAGATAGCAATAACCACTATAACACCAAATGCCCACGCCACAATGATAGAATATATTGTTATGAACATTAATTAGCATCACGTCATAGCGTAACAAGAAAAAAGAAAAAGAAATGAATAAAAAGAATAAATAAAACTACATGAATGAAAATAAGATCTAGAAGAGAATTAAAAAAAGAAAAGAATAAGTAATAAAAGTAAGATAGGCCAATGACAGATTCGAACCCACTACCATTAAATATAGGTTTGGTAACAAGCGAGCGATCTATCGACTGAGCTAAACGAGGTGTTGATAGTGAAAGGTTTTTAGAAAAGATACTATTGCATTCGATGGAATATATGAAGTGTATCCGTAAAACAGAGCGGAACGGATTACTAAGGTGTTTGTAACATGATTGGCACTCACCTCTTCTACATTCCATTGAATTGATACATGACATCAATGACTTGTTTGGATTAGCCTATCAGATACACATCCAATAGGAACACCTTGAGTCTTAAAAGACTGAACACAGTTTAGTGAGAGCAACAACATATCTACAAATACAATGCACGGAGAAGCTGAAAGGTGATGGTAAAGGTAAAACGTTGACGATTTCTCATTGGCAAAACACACACTGCAACGATTCTCCGTCTTTTAAAAAAAGAAACTATAGTATATAATTTTACTTGTTGGTGAATCGTTCAAAGTGCGTGTTTGTCTATGAGCATGATGATGGTAAAACGTTAACGGTTGACCATTTACCAAAATCATCAATAGAACCCGTTTGATCAATGTAGGCTATAGTTTTGCGTCATCAGTCTGAGAGAACATTATTTTAATAATGTAAGAGATGATTACTGACCACAATTTGTTGTCGGAAAAATAGTATTGCAGAAAAGATGTAGTGACACGCTCAATTATTACGCATATTAATAAAAGTTCGATTAGGCCTAACTCATGATGAAACCATATAATAATTATAGTAAAACATCAATTGAATGTTTAGACATCCATCAATTTGTTATAGTTAGCACTTGACATGAACAATGTTCTTGACCTTTATTAGTTAGATCATGCCCTACTTTACTGAAATGCATTGAAATAAGTACAAACGTGCCTAGTATTGGTTCAGTAATCCTTGAGATAGACTTTGAAAGTTGAAATGTTTTTGAAAAATCTGCTTTGCGTATACCGCGTGCAAAGCGTTAAATCGTCCCTCTTCAGAGTTGAAATGTGTTTGGATAAAGTCGTCACATTAATTAAATTAAATACAAACACCTCAGAATTTAACAGTCACAATAATTTATTCACTATGTATTTGGTGTCGGTAATGCTATACATTTCAAGTATATGACAAGATACATAATCATAATGACCTTTACATTTACACACATTTAGATATATTCAACAATTCAATCGTACGAACAATTCCTTAACATTCACCGTTCCCATTCATATTACACACGATGACGGGCCTAAACCATCCTGATAATCATGCCAAATCTCAGAAGAATAGCTTATATACTTTTGGAGATACACGCCAAAAACCAAATTTAGATGATTTCCTTAAGCGATTTTATACACAATCATAGAAAAAAGGTGTTCGAACACTGACCATTGTTTGCACCGTTTAATTACCCTATAGTACGCATTTTTAGAGTCATGTGAAAATACCAATTTGCATCTGCTAGCCTGAAAGCCCCCCTTCAATATACCCCTCCCCTCCCCCCACCAATCAATGTTGCTAGGCCACGGGCTGATGTTTGGCAAGTTGGGCGACTCAACATTGACCAGGGGGGAAAGGGGGATGACTTTACATTAGGCCTACTAAGTGTTCGAACACTTTTTTCTAACATTGTCTGAGCTATTGAAAACACGCGCTGTCATGCCTCACGTTTTACATCATAACTTAAGAACCACTCAATCGATATCAATGTGATTTTCACACATTGTAGCGTATACAATGCGCAATGTGACCACTTAATATTATTAATAAATATTAAGTACTTTTTACAAAGTAATGATTTTCAACCAATATTTCCTTCAAATTTCAACATATTTAGAATGGCGCAATTCGTATATGTACAGGTAACGGTTAAATAAATGGAACACACATGTAATATTTTGGTATTAATGACAACCAATTTCATCTAAACGTTGATACAAACTCGAATGCGAGTTCATGGGTAATATTTAAGTCATGTACATACTATATATATAGCATATAGGCCCTAACTGCTATCTACGGTAGATAGCAATAACCACTATAACACCAAATGCCCACGCCACAATGATAGAATATATTGTTATGAACATTAATTAGCATCACGTCATAGCGTAACAAGAAAAAAGAAAAAGAAATGAATAAAAAGAATAAATAAAACTACATGAATGAAAATAAGATCTAGAAGAGAATTAAAAAAAGAAAAGAATAAGTAATAAAAGTAAGATAGGCCAATGACAGATTCGAACCCACTACCATTAAATATAGGTTTGGTAACAAGCGAGCGATCTATCGACTGAGCTAAACGAGGTGTTGATAGTGAAAGGTTTTCAGAAAAGATACTATTGCATTCGATGGAATATATGAAGTGTATCCGTAAAACAGAGCGGAACGGATTACTAAGGTGTTTGTAACATGATTAGCACTCACCTCTTCTACATTCCATTGAATTGATACATGACATCAATGACTTGTTTGGATTAGCCTATCAGATACACATCCAATAGGAACACCTTGAGTCTTAAAAGACTGAACAAAGTTTAGTGAGAGCAACAACATATCTACAAATACAATGCACGGAGAAGCTGAAAGGTGATGGTAAAGGTAAAACGTTGGCGATTTCTCATTGGCAAAACACACACTGCAACGATTCTCCGTCTTTTAAAAAAAGAAACTATAGTATATAATTTTACTTGTTGGTGAATCGTTCAAAGTGCGTGTTTGTCTATGAGCATGATGATGGTAAAACGTTAACGGTTGACCATTTACCAAAATCATCAATAGAACCCGTTTGATCAATGTAGGCTATAGTTTTGCGTCATCAGTCTGAGAGAACATTATTTTAATAATGTAAGAGATGATTACTGACCACAATTTGTTGTCGGAAAAATAGTATTGCAGAAAAGATGTAGTGACACGCTCAATTATTACGCATATTAATAAAAGTTCGATTAGGCCTAACTCATGATGAAACCATATAATAATTATAGTAAAACATCAATTGAATGTTTAGACATCCATCAATTTGTTATAGTTAGCACTTGACATGAACAATGTTCTTGACCTTTATTAGTTAGATCATGCCCTACTTTACTGAAATGCATTGAAATAAGTACAAACGTGCCTAGTATTGGTTCAGTAATCCTTGAGATAGACTTTGAAAGTTGAAATGTTTTTGAAAAATCTGCTTTGCGTATACCGCGTGCAAAGCGTTAAATCGTCCCTCTTCAGAGTTGAAATGTGTTTGGATAAAGTCGTCACATTAATTAAATTAAATACAAACACCTCAGAATTTAACAGTCACAATAATTTATTCACTATGTATTTGGTGTCGGTAATGCTATACATTTCAAGTATATGACAAGATACATAATCATAATGACCTTTACATTTACACACATTTAGATATATTCAACAATTCAATCGTACGAACAATTCCTTAACATTCACCGTTCCCATTCATATTACACACGATGACGGGCCTAAACCATCCTGATAATCATGCCAAATCTCAGAAGAATAGCTTATATACTTTTGGAGATACACGCCAAAAACCAAATTTAGATGATTTCCTTAAGCGATTTTATACACAATCATAGAAAAAAGGTGTTCGAACACTGACCATTGTTTGCACCGTTTAATTACCCTATAGTACGCATTTTTAGAGTCATGTGAAAATACCAATTTGCATCTGCTAGCCTGAAAGCCCCCCTTCAATATACCCCTCCCCTCCCCCCACCAATCAATGTTGCTAGGCCACGGGCTGATGTTTGGCAAGTTGGGCGACTCAACATTGACCAGGGGGGAAAGGGGGATGACTTTACATTAGGCCTACTAAGTGTTCGAACACTTTTTTCTAACATTGTCTGAGCTATTGAAAACACGCGCTGTCATGCCTCACGTTTTACATCATAACTTAAGAACCACTCAATCGATATCAATGTGATTTTCACACATTGTAGCGTATACAATGCGCAATGTGACCACTTAATATTATTAATAAATATTAAGTACTTTTTACAAAGTAATGATTTTCAACCAATATTTCCTTCAAATTTCAACATATTTAGAATGGCGCAATTCGTATATGTACAGGTAACGGTTAAATAAATGGAACACACATGTAATATTTTGGTATTAATGACAACCAATTTCATCTAAACGTTGATACAAACTCGAATGCGAGTTCATGGGTAATATTTAAGTCATGTACATACTATATATATAGCATATAGGCCCTAACTGCTATCTACGGTAGATAGCAATAACCACTATAACACCAAATGCCCACGCCACAATGATAGAATATATTGTTATGAACATTAATTAGCATCACGTCATAGCGTAACAAGAAAAAAGAAAAAGAAATGAATAAAAAGAATAAATAAAACTACATGAATGAAAATAAGATCTAGAAGAGAATTAAAAAAAGAAAAGAATAAGTAATAAAAGTAAGATAGGCCAATGACAGATTCGAACCCACTACCATTAAATATAGGTTTGGTAACAAGCGAGCGATCTATCGACTGAGCTAAACGAGGTGTTGATAGTGAAAGGTTTTCAGAAAAGATACTATTGCATTCGATGGAATATATGAAGTGTATCCGTAAAACAGAGCGGAACGGATTACTAAGGTGTTTGTAACATGATTAGCACTCACCTCTTCTACATTCCATTGAATTGATACATGACATCAATGACTTGTTTGGATTAGCCTATCAGATACACATCCAATAGGAACACCTTGAGTCTTAAAAGACTGAACAAAGTTTAGTGAGAGCAACAACATATCTACAAATACAATGCACGGAGAAGCTGAAAGGTGATGGTAAAGGTAAAACGTTGGCGATTTCTCATTGGCAAAACACACACTGCAACGATTCTCCGTCTTTTAAAAAAAGAAACTATAGTATATAATTTTACTTGTTGGTGAATCGTTCAAAGTGCGTGTTTGTCTATGAGCATGATGATGGTAAAACGTTAACGGTTGACCATTTACCAAAATCATCAATAGAACCCGTTTGATCAATGTAGGCTATAGTTTTGCGTCATCAGTCTGAGAGAACATTATTTTAATAATGTAAGAGATGATTACTGACCACAATTTGTTGTCGGAAAAATAGTATTGCAGAAAAGATGTAGTGACACGCTCAATTATTACGCATATTAATAAAAGTTCGATTAGGCCTAACTCATGATGAAACCATATAATAATTATAGTAAAACATCAATTGAATGTTTAGACATCCATCAATTTGTTATAGTTAGCACTTGACATGAACAATGTTCTTGACCTTTATTAGTTAGATCATGCCCTACTTTACTGAAATGCATTGAAATAAGTACAAACGTGCCTAGTATTGGTTCAGTAATCCTTGAGATAGACTTTGAAAGTTGAAATGTTTTTGAAAAATCTGCTTTGCGTATACCGCGTGCAAAGCGTTAAATCGTCCCTCTTCAGAGTTGAAATGTGTTTGGATAAAGTCGTCACATTAATTAAATTAAATACAAACACCTCAGAATTTAACAGTCACAATAATTTATTCACTATGTATTTGGTGTCGGTAATGCTATACATTTCAAGTATATGACAAGATACATAATCATAATGACCTTTACATTTACACACATTTAGATATATTCAACAATTCAATCGTACGAACAATTCCTTAACATTCACCGTTCCCATTCATATTACACACGATGACGGGCCTAAACCATCCTGATAATCATGCCAAATCTCAGAAGAATAGCTTATATACTTTTGGAGATACACGCCAAAAACCAAATTTAGATGATTTCCTTAAGCGATTTTATACACAATCATAGAAAAAAGGTGTTCGAACACTGACCATTGTTTGCACCGTTTAATTACCCTATAGTACGCATTTTTAGAGTCATGTGAAAATACCAATTTGCATCTGCTAGCCTGAAAGCCCCCCTTCAATATACCCCTCCCCTCCCCCCACCAATCAATGTTGCTAGGCCACGGGCTGATGTTTGGCAAGTTGGGCGACTCAACATTGACCAGGGGGGAAAGGGGGATGACTTTACATTAGGCCTACTAAGTGTTCGAACACTTTTTTCTAACATTGTCTGAGCTATTGAAAACACGCGCTGTCATGCCTCACGTTTTACATCATAACTTAAGAACCACTCAATCGATATCAATGTGATTTTCACACATTGTAGCGTATACAATGCGCAATGTGACCACTTAATATTATTAATAAATATTAAGTACTTTTTACATAGTAATGATTTTCAACCAATATTTCCTTCAAATTTCAACATATTTAGAATGGCGCAATTCGTATATGTACAGGTAACGGTTAAATAAATGGAACACACATGTAATATTTTGGTATTAATGACAACCAATTTCATCTAAACGTTGATACAAACTCGAATGCGAGTTCATGGGTAATATTTAAGTCATGTACATACTATATATATAGCATATAGGCCCTAACTGCTATCTACGGTAGATAGCAATAACCACTATAACACCAAATGCCCACGCCACAATGATAGAATATATTGTTATGAACATTAATTAGCATCACGTCATAGCGTAACAAGAAAAAAGAAAAAGAAATGAATAAAAAGAATAAATAAAACTACATGAATGAAAATAAGATCTAGAAGAGAATTAAAAAAAGAAAAGAATAAGTAATAAAAGTAAGATAGGCCAATGACAGATTCGAACCCACTACCATTAAATATAGGTTTGGTAACAAGCGAGCGATCTATCGACTGAGCTAAACGAGGTGTTGATAGTGAAAGGTTTTCAGAAAAGATACTATTGCATTCGATGGAATATATGAAGTGTATCCGTAAAACAGAGCGGAACGGATTACTAAGGTGTTTGTAACATGATTAGCACTCACCTCTTCTACATTCCATTGAATTGATACATGACATCAATGACTTGTTTGGATTAGCCTATCAGATACACATCCAATAGGAACACCTTGAGTCTTAAAAGACTGAACAAAGTTTAGTGAGAGCAACAACATATCTACAAATACAATGCACGGAGAAGCTGAAAGGTGATGGTAAAGGTAAAACGTTGGCGATTTCTCATTGGCAAAACACACACTGCAACGATTCTCCGTCTTTTAAAAAAAGAAACTATAGTATATAATTTTACTTGTTGGTGAATCGTTCAAAGTGCGTGTTTGTCTATGAGCATGATGATGGTAAAACGTTAACGGTTGACCATTTACCAAAATCATCAATAGAACCCGTTTGATCAATGTAGGCTATAGTTTTGCGTCATCAGTCTGAGAGAACATTATTTTAATAATGTAAGAGATGATTACTGACCACAATTTGTTGTCGGAAAAATAGTATTGCAGAAAAGATGTAGTGACACGCTCAATTATTACGCATATTAATAAAAGTTCGATTAGGCCTAACTCATGATGAAACCATATAATAATTATAGTAAAACATCAATTGAATGTTTAGACATCCATCAATTTGTTATAGTTAGCACTTGACATGAACAATGTTCTTGACCTTTATTAGTTAGATCATGCCCTACTTTACTGAAATGCATTGAAATAAGTACAAACGTGCCTAGTATTGGTTCAGTAATCCTTGAGATAGACTTTGAAAGTTGAAATGTTTTTGAAAAATCTGCTTTGCGTATACCGCGTGCAAAGCGTTAAATCGTCCCTCTTCAGAGTTGAAATGTGTTTGGATAAAGTCGTCACATTAATTAAATTAAATACAAACACCTCAGAATTTAACAGTCACAATAATTTATTCACTATGTATTTGGTGTCGGTAATGCTATACATTTCAAGTATATGACAAGATACATAATCATAATGACCTTTACATTTACACACATTTAGATATATTCAACAATTCAATCGTACGAACAATTCCTTAACATTCACCGTTCCCATTCATATTACACACGATGACGGGCCTAAACCATCCTGATAATCATGCCAAATCTCAGAAGAATAGCTTATATACTTTTGGAGATACACGCCAAAAACCAAATTTAGATGATTTCCTTAAGCGATTTTATACACAATCATAGAAAAAAGGTGTTCGAACACTGACCATTGTTTGCACCGTTTAATTACCCTATAGTACGCATTTTTAGAGTCATGTGAAAATACCAATTTGCATCTGCTAGCCTGAAAGCCCCCCTTCAATATACCCCTCCCCTCCCCCCACCAATCAATGTTGCTAGGCCACGGGCTGATGTTTGGCAAGTTGGGCGACTCAACATTGACCAGGGGGGAAAGGGGGATGACTTTACATTAGGCCTACTAAGTGTTCGAACACTTTTTTCTAACATTGTCTGAGCTATTGAAAACACGCGTTGTCATGCCTCACGTTTTACATCATAACTTAAGAACCACTCAATCGATATCAATGTGATTTTCACACATTGTAGCGTATACAATGCGCAATGTGACCACTTAATATTATTAATAAATATTAAGTACTTTTTACAAAGTAATGATTTTCAACCAATATTTCCTTCAAATTTCAACATATTTAGAATGGCGCAATTCGTATATGTACAGGTAACGGTTAAATAAATGGAACACACATGTAATATTTTGGTATTAATGACAACCAATTTCATCTAAACGTTGATACAAACTCGAATGCGAGTTCATGGGTAATATTTAAGTCATGTACATACTATATATATAGCATATAGGCCCTAACTGCTATCTACGGTAGATAGCAATAACCACTATAACACCAAATGCCCACGCCACAATGATAGAATATATTGTTATGAACATTAATTAGCATCACGTCATAGCGTAACAAGAAAAAAGAAAAAGAAATGAATAAAAAGAATAAATAAAACTACATGAATGAAAATAAGATCTAGAAGAGAATTAAAAAAAGAAAAGAATAAGTAATAAAAGTAAGATAGGCCAATGACAGATTCGAACCCACTACCATTAAATATAGGTTTGGTAACAAGCGAGCGATCTATCGACTGAGCTAAACGAGGTGTTGATAGTGAAAGGTTTTCAGAAAAGATACTATTGCATTCGATGGAATATATGAAGTGTATCCGTAAAACAGAGCGGAACGGATTACTAAGGTGTTTGTAACATGATTGGCACTCACCTCTTCTACATTCCATTGAATTGATACATGACATCAATGACTTGTTTGGATTAGCCTATCAGATACACATCCAATAGGAACACCTTGAGTCTTAAAAGACTGAACAAAGTTTAGTGAGAGCAACAACATATCTACAAATACAATGCACGGAGAAGCTGAAAGGTGATGGTAAAGGTAAAACGTTGGCGATTTCTCATTGGCAAAACACACACTGCAACGATTCTCCGTCTTTTAAAAAAAGAAACTATAGTATATAATTTTACTTGTTGGTGAATCGTTCAAAGTGCGTGTTTGTCTATGAGCATGATGATGGTAAAACGTTAACGGTTGACCATTTACCAAAATCATCAATAGAACCCGTTTGATCAATGTAGGCTATAGTTTTGCGTCATCAGTCTGAGAGAACATTATTTTAATAATGTAAGAGATGATTACTGACCACAATTTGTTGTCGGAAAAATAGTATTGCAGAAAAGATGTAGTGACACGCTCAATTATTACGCATATTAATAAAAGTTCGATTAGGCCTAACTCATGATGAAACCATATAATAATTATAGTAAAACATCAATTGAATGTTTAGACATCCATCAATTTGTTATAGTTAGCACTTGACATGAACAATGTTCTTGACCTTTATTAGTTAGATCATGCCCTACTTTACTGAAATGCATTGAAATAAGTACAAACGTGCCTAGTATTGGTTCAGTAATCCTTGAGATAGACTTTGAAAGTTGAAATGTTTTTGAAAAATCTGCTTTGCGTATACCGCGTGCAAAGCGTTAAATCGTCCCTCTTCAGAGTTGAAATGTGTTTGGATAAAGTCGTCACATTAATTAAATTAAATACAAACACCTCAGAATTTAACAGTCACAATAATTTATTCACTATGTATTTGGTGTCGGTAATGCTATACATTTCAAGTATATGACAAGATACATAATCATAATGACCTTTACATTTACACACATTTAGATATATTCAACAATTCAATCGTACGAACAATTCCTTAACATTCACCGTTCCCATTCATATTACACACGATGACGGGCCTAAACCATCCTGATAATCATGCCAAATCTCAGAAGAATAGCTTATATACTTTTGGAGATACACGCCAAAAACCAAATTTAGATGATTTCCTTAAGCGATTTTATACACAATCATAGAAAAAAGGTGTTCGAACACTGACCATTGTTTGCACCGTTTAATTACCCTATAGTACGCATTTTTAGAGTCATGTGAAAATACCAATTTGCATCTGCTAGCCTGAAAGCCCCCCTTCAATATACCCCTCCCCTCCCCCCACCAATCAATGTTGCTAGGCCACGGGCTGATGTTTGGCAAGTTGGGCGACTCAACATTGACCAGGGGGGAAAGGGGGATGACTTTACATTAGGCCTACTAAGTGTTCGAACACTTTTTTCTAACATTGTCTGAGCTATTGAAAACACGCGCTGTCATGCCTCACGTTTTACATCATAACTTAAGAACCACTCAATCGATATCAATGTGATTTTCACACATTGTAGCGTATACAATGCGCAATGTGACCACTTAATATTATTAATAAATATTAAGTACTTTTTACAAAGTAATGATTTTCAACCAATATTTCCTTCAAATTTCAACATATTTAGAATGGCGCAATTCGTATATGTACAGGTAACGGTTAAATAAATGGAACACACATGTAATATTTTGGTATTAATGACAACCAATTTCATCTAAACGTTGATACAAACTCGAATGCGAGTTCATGGGTAATATTTAAGTCATGTACATACTATATATATAGCATATAGGCCCTAACTGCTATCTACGGTAGATAGCAATAACCACTATAACACCAAATGCCCACGCCACAATGATAGAATATATTGTTATGAACATTAATTAGCATCACGTCATAGCGTAACAAGAAAAAAGAAAAAGAAATGAATAAAAAGAATAAATAAAACTACATGAATGAAAATAAGATCTAGAAGAGAATTAAAAAAAGAAAAGAATAAGTAATAAAAGTAAGATAGGCCAATGACAGATTCGAACCCACTACCATTAAATATAGGTTTGGTAACAAGCGAGCGATCTATCGACTGAGCTAAACGAGGTGTTGATAGTGAAAGGTTTTCAGAAAAGATACTATTGCATTCGATGGAATATATGAAGTGTATCCGTAAAACAGAGCGGAACGGATTACTAAGGTGTTTGTAACATGATTGGCACTCACCTCTTCTACATTCCATTGAATTGATACATGACATCAATGACTTGTTTGGATTAGCCTATCAGATACACATCCAATAGGAACACCTTGAGTCTTAAAAGACTGAACAAAGTTTAGTGAGAGCAACAACATATCTACAAATACAATGCACGGAGAAGCTGAAAGGTGATGGTAAAGGTAAAACGTTGGCGATTTCTCATTGGCAAAACACACACTGCAACGATTCTCCGTCTTTTAAAAAAAGAAACTATAGTATATAATTTTACTTGTTGGTGAATCGTTCAAAGTGCGTGTTTGTCTATGAGCATGATGATGGTAAAACGTTAACGGTTGACCATTTACCAAAATCATCAATAGAACCCGTTTGATCAATGTAGGCTATAGTTTTGCGTCATCAGTCTGAGAGAACATTATTTTAATAATGTAAGAGATGATTACTGACCACAATTTGTTGTCGGAAAAATAGTATTGCAGAAAAGATGTAGTGACACGCTCAATTATTACGCATATTAATAAAAGTTCGATTAGGCCTAACTCATGATGAAACCATATAATAATTATAGTAAAACATCAATTGAATGTTTAGACATCCATCAATTTGTTATAGTTAGCACTTGACATGAACAATGTTCTTGACCTTTATTAGTTAGATCATGCCCTACTTTACTGAAATGCATTGAAATAAGTACAAACGTGCCTAGTATTGGTTCAGTAATCCTTGAGATAGACTTTGAAAGTTGAAATGTTTTTGAAAAATCTGCTTTGCGTATACCGCGTGCAAAGCGTTAAATCGTCCCTCTTCAGAGTTGAAATGTGTTTGGATAAAGTCGTCACATTAATTAAATTAAATACAAACACCTCAGAATTTAACAGTCACAATAATTTATTCACTATGTATTTGGTGTCGGTAATGCTATACATTTCAAGTATATGACAAGATACATAATCATAATGACCTTTACATTTACACACATTTAGATATATTCAACAATTCAATCGTACGAACAATTCCTTAACATTCACCGTTCCCATTCATATTACACACGATGACGGGCCTAAACCATCCTGATAATCATGCCAAATCTCAGAAGAATAGCTTATATACTTTTGGAGATACACGCCAAAAACCAAATTTAGATGATTTCCTTAAGCGATTTTATACACAATCATAGAAAAAAGGTGTTCGAACACTGACCATTGTTTGCACCGTTTAATTACCCTATAGTACGCATTTTTAGAGTCATGTGAAAATACCAATTTGCATCTGCTAGCCTGAAAGCCCCCCTTCAATATACCCCTCCCCTCCCCCCACCAATCAATGTTGCTAGGCCACGGGCTGATGTTTGGCAAGTTGGGCGACTCAACATTGACCAGGGGGGAAAGGGGGATGACTTTACATTAGGCCTACTAAGTGTTCGAACACTTTTTTCTAACATTGTCTGAGCTATTGAAAACACGCGCTGTCATGCCTCACGTTTTACATCATAACTTAAGAACCACTCAATCGATATCAATGTGATTTTCACACATTGTAGCGTATACAATGCGCAATGTGACCACTTAATATTATTAATAAATATTAAGTACTTTTTACAAAGTAATGATTTTCAACCAATATTTCCTTCAAATTTCAACATATTTAGAATGGCGCAATTCGTATATGTACAGGTAACGGTTAAATAAATGGAACACACATGTAATATTTTGGTATTAATGACAACCAATTTCATCTAAACGTTGATACAAACTCGAATGCGAGTTCATGGGTAATATTTAAGTCATGTACATACTATATATATAGCATATAGGCCCTAACTGCTATCTACGGTAGATAGCAATAACCACTATAACACCAAATGCCCACGCCACAATGATAGAATATATTGTTATGAACATTAATTAGCATCACGTCATAGCGTAACAAGAAAAAAGAAAAAGAAATGAATAAAAAGAATAAATAAAACTACATGAATGAAAATAAGATCTAGAAGAGAATTAAAAAAAGAAAAGAATAAGTAATAAAAGTAAGATAGGCCAATGACAGATTCGAACCCACTACCATTAAATATAGGTTTGGTAACAAGCGAGCGATCTATCGACTGAGCTAAACGAGGTGTTGATAGTGAAAGGTTTTCAGAAAAGATACTATTGCATTCGATGGAATATATGAAGTGTATCCGTAAAACAGAGCGGAACGGATTACTAAGGTGTTTGTAACATGATTGGCACTCACCTCTTCTACATTCCATTGAATTGATACATGACATCAATGACTTGTTTGGATTAGCCTATCAGATACACATCCAATAGGAACACCTTGAGTCTTAAAAGACTGAACAAAGTTTAGTGAGAGCAACAACATATCTACAAATACAATGCACGGAGAAGCTGAAAGGTGATGGTAAAGGTAAAACGTTGGCGATTTCTCATTGGCAAAACACACACTGCAACGATTCTCCGTCTTTTAAAAAAAGAAACTATAGTATATAATTTTACTTGTTGGTGAATCGTTCAAAGTGCGTGTTTGTCTATGAGCATGATGATGGTAAAACGTTAACGGTTGACCATTTACCAAAATCATCAATAGAACCCGTTTGATCAATGTAGGCTATAGTTTTGCGTCATCAGTCTGAGAGAACATTATTTTAATAATGTAAGAGATGATTACTGACCACAATTTGTTGTCGGAAAAATAGTATTGCAGAAAAGATGTAGTGACACGCTCAATTATTACGCATATTAATAAAAGTTCGATTAGGCCTAACTCATGATGAAACCATATAATAATTATAGTAAAACATCAATTGAATGTTTAGACATCCATCAATTTGTTATAGTTAGCACTTGACATGAACAATGTTCTTGACCTTTATTAGTTAGATCATGCCCTACTTTACTGAAATGCATTGAAATAAGTACAAACGTGCCTAGTATTGGTTCAGTAATCCTTGAGATAGACTTTGAAAGTTGAAATGTTTTTGAAAAATCTGCTTTGCGTATACCGCGTGCAAAGCGTTAAATCGTCCCTCTTCAGAGTTGAAATGTGTTTGGATAAAGTCGTCACATTAATTAAATTAAATACAAACACCTCAGAATTTAACAGTCACAATAATTTATTCACTATGTATTTGGTGTCGGTAATGCTATACATTTCAAGTATATGACAAGATACATAATCATAATGACCTTTACATTTACACACATTTAGATATATTCAACAATTCAATCGTACGAACAATTCCTTAACATTCACCGTTCCCATTCATATTACACACGATGACGGGCCTAAACCATCCTGATAATCATGCCAAATCTCAGAAGAATAGCTTATATACTTTTGGAGATACACGCCAAAAACCAAATTTAGATGATTTCCTTAAGCGATTTTATACACAATCATAGAAAAAAGGTGTTCGAACACTGACCATTGTTTGCACCGTTTAATTACCCTATAGTACGCATTTTTAGAGTCATGTGAAAATACCAATTTGCATCTGCTAGCCTGAAAGCCCCCCTTCAATATACCCCTCCCCTCCCCCCACCAATCAATGTTGCTAGGCCACGGGCTGATGTTTGGCAAGTTGGGCGACTCAACATTGACCAGGGGGGAAAGGGGGATGACTTTACATTAGGCCTACTAAGTGTTCGAACACTTTTTTCTAACATTGTCTGAGCTATTGAAAACACGCGCTGTCATGCCTCACGTTTTACATCATAACTTAAGAACCACTCAATCGATATCAATGTGATTTTCACACATTGTAGCGTATACAATGCGCAATGTGACCACTTAATATTATTAATAAATATTAAGTACTTTTTACAAAGTAATGATTTTCAACCAATATTTCCTTCAAATTTCAACATATTTAGAATGGCGCAATTCGTATATGTACAGGTAACGGTTAAATAAATGGAACACACATGTAATATTTTGGTACTAATGACAACCAATTTCATCTAAACGTTGATACAAACTCGAATGCGAGTTCATGGGTAATATTTAAGTCATGTACATACTATATATATAGCATATAGGCCCTAACTGCTATCTACGGTAGATAGCAATAACCACTATAACACCAAATGCCCACGCCACAATGATAGAATATATTGTTATGAACATTAATTAGCATCACGTCATAGCGTAACAAGAAAAAAGAAAAAGAAATGAATAAAAAGAATAAATAAAACTACATGAATGAAAATAAGATCTAGAAGAGAATTAAAAAAAGAAAAGAATAAGTAATAAAAGTAAGATAGGCCAATGACAGATTCGAACCCACTACCATTAAATATAGGTTTGGTAACAAGCGAGCGATCTATCGACTGAGCTAAACGAGGTGTTGATAGTGAAAGGTTTTCAGAAAAGATACTATTGCATTCGATGGAATATATGAAGTGTATCCGTAAAACAGAGCGGAACGGATTACTAAGGTGTTTGTAACATGATTGGCACTCACCTCTTCTACATTCCATTGAATTGATACATGACATCAATGACTTGTTTGGATTAGCCTATCAGATACACATCCAATAGGAACACCTTGAGTCTTAAAAGACTGAACAAAGTTTAGTGAGAGCAACAACATATCTACAAATACAATGCACGGAGAAGCTGAAAGGTGATGGTAAAGGTAAAACGTTGGCGATTTCTCATTGGCAAAACACACACTGCAACGATTCTCCGTCTTTTAAAAAAAGAAACTATAGTATATAATTTTACTTGTTGGTGAATCGTTCAAAGTGCGTGTTTGTCTATGAGCATGATGATGGTAAAACGTTAACGGTTGACCATTTACCAAAATCATCAATAGAACCCGTTTGATCAATGTAGGCTATAGTTTTGCGTCATCAGTCTGAGAGAACATTATTTTAATAATGTAAGAGATGATTACTGACCACAATTTGTTGTCGGAAAAATAGTATTGCAGAAAAGATGTAGTGACACGCTCAATTATTACGCATATTAATAAAAGTTCGATTAGGCCTAACTCATGATGAAACCATATAATAATTATAGTAAAACATCAATTGAATGTTTAGACATCCATCAATTTGTTATAGTTAGCACTTGACATGAACAATGTTCTTGACCTTTATTAGTTAGATCATGCCCTACTTTACTGAAATGCATTGAAATAAGTACAAACGTGCCTAGTATTGGTTCAGTAATCCTTGAGATAGACTTTGAAAGTTGAAATGTTTTTGAAAAATCTGCTTTGCGTATACCGCGTGCAAAGCGTTAAATCGTCCCTCTTCAGAGTTGAAATGTGTTTGGATAAAGTCGTCACATTAATTAAATTAAATACAAACACCTCAGAATTTAACAGTCACAATAATTTATTCACTATGTATTTGGTGTCGGTAATGCTATACATTTCAAGTATATGACAAGATACATAATCATAATGACCTTTACATTTACACACATTTAGATATATTCAACAATTCAATCGTACGAACAATTCCTTAACATTCACCGTTCCCATTCATATTACACACGATGACGGGCCTAAACCATCCTGATAATCATGCCAAATCTCAGAAGAATAGCTTATATACTTTTGGAGATACACGCCAAAAACCAAATTTAGATGATTTCCTTAAGCGATTTTATACACAATCATAGAAAAAAGGTGTTCGAACACTGACCATTGTTTGCACCGTTTAATTACCCTATAGTACGCATTTTTAGAGTCATGTGAAAATACCAATTTGCATCTGCTAGCCTGAAAGCCCCCCTTCAATATACCCCTCCCCTCCCCCCACCAATCAATGTTGCTAGGCCACGGGCTGATGTTTGGCAAGTTGGGCGACTCAACATTGACCAGGGGGGAAAGGGGGATGACTTTACATTAGGCCTACTAAGTGTTCGAACACTTTTTTCTAACATTGTCTGAGCTATTGAAAACACGCGCTGTCATGCCTCACGTTTTACATCATAACTTAAGAACCACTCAATCGATATCAATGTGATTTTCACACATTGTAGCGTATACAATGCGCAATGTGACCACTTAATATTATTAATAAATATTAAGTACTTTTTACAAAGTAATGATTTTCAACCAATATTTCCTTCAAATTTCAACATATTTAGAATGGCGCAATTCGTATATGTACAGGTAACGGTTAAATAAATGGAACACACATGTAATATTTTGGTATTAATGACAACCAATTTCATCTAAACGTTGATACAAACTCGAATGCGAGTTCATGGGTAATATTTAAGTCATGTACATACTATATATATAGCATATAGGCCCTAACTGCTATCTACGGTAGATAGCAATAACCACTATAACACCAAATGCCCACGCCACAATGATAGAATATATTGTTATGAACATTAATTAGCATCACGTCATAGCGTAACAAGAAAAAAGAAAAAGAAATGAATAAAAAGAATAAATAAAACTACATGAATGAAAATAAGATCTAGAAGAGAATTAAAAAAAGAAAAGAATAAGTAATAAAAGTAAGATAGGCCAATGACAGATTCGAACCCACTACCATTAAATATAGGTTTGGTAACAAGCGAGCGATCTATCGACTGAGCTAAACGAGGTGTTGATAGTGAAAGGTTTTCAGAAAAGATACTATTGCATTCGATGGAATATATGAAGTGTATCCGTAAAACAGAGCGGAACGGATTACTAAGGTGTTTGTAACATGATTGGCACTCACCTCTTCTACATTCCATTGAATTGATACATGACATCAATGACTTGTTTGGATTAGCCTATCAGATACACATCCAATAGGAACACCTTGAGTCTTAAAAGACTGAACAAAGTTTAGTGAGAGCAACAACATATCTACAAATACAATGCACGGAGAAGCTGAAAGGTGATGGTAAAGGTAAAACGTTGGCGATTTCTCATTGGCAAAACACACACTGCAACGATTCTCCGTCTTTTAAAAAAAGAAACTATAGTATATAATTTTACTTGTTGGTGAATCGTTCAAAGTGCGTGTTTGTCTATGAGCATGATGATGGTAAAACGTTAACGGTTGACCATTTACCAAAATCATCAATAGAACCCGTTTGATCAATGTAGGCTATAGTTTTGCGTCATCAGTCTGAGAGAACATTATTTTAATAATGTAAGAGATGATTACTGACCACAATTTGTTGTCGGAAAAATAGTATTGCAGAAAAGATGTAGTGACACGCTCAATTATTACGCATATTAATAAAAGTTCGATTAGGCCTAACTCATGATGAAACCATATAATAATTATAGTAAAACATCAATTGAATGTTTAGACATCCATCAATTTGTTATAGTTAGCACTTGACATGAACAATGTTCTTGACCTTTATTAGTTAGATCATGCCCTACTTTACTGAAATGCATTGAAATAAGTACAAACGTGCCTAGTATTGGTTCAGTAATCCTTGAGATAGACTTTGAAAGTTGAAATGTTTTTGAAAAATCTGCTTTGCGTATACCGCGTGCAAAGCGTTAAATCGTCCCTCTTCAGAGTTGAAATGTGTTTGGATAAAGTCGTCACATTAATTAAATTAAATACAAACACCTCAGAATTTAACAGTCACAATAATTTATTCACTATGTATTTGGTGTCGGTAATGCTATACATTTCAAGTATATGACAAGATACATAATCATAATGACCTTTACATTTACACACATTTAGATATATTCAACAATTCAATCGTACGAACAATTCCTTAACATTCACCGTTCCCATTCATATTACACACGATGACGGGCCTAAACCATCCTGATAATCATGCCAAATCTCAGAAGAATAGCTTATATACTTTTGGAGATACACGCCAAAAACCAAATTTAGATGATTTCCTTAAGCGATTTTATACACAATCATAGAAAAAAGGTGTTCGAACACTGACCATTGTTTGCACCGTTTAATTACCCTATAGTACGCATTTTTAGAGTCATGTGAAAATACCAATTTGCATCTGCTAGCCTGAAAGCCCCCCTTCAATATACCCCTCCCCTCCCCCCACCAATCAATGTTGCTAGGCCACGGGCTGATGTTTGGCAAGTTGGGCGACTCAACATTGACCAGGGGGGAAAGGGGGATGACTTTACATTAGGCCTACTAAGTGTTCGAACACTTTTTTCTAACATTGTCTGAGCTATTGAAAACACGCGCTGTCATGCCTCACGTTTTACATCATAACTTAAGAACCACTCAATCGATATCAATGTGATTTTCACACATTGTAGCGTATACAATGCGCAATGTGACCACTTAATATTATTAATAAATATTAAGTACTTTTTACAAAGTAATGATTTTCAACCAATATTTCCTTCAAATTTCAACATATTTAGAATGGCGCAATTCGTATATGTACAGGTAACGGTTAAATAAATGGAACACACATGTAATATTTTGGTATTAATGACAACCAATTTCATCTAAACGTTGATACAAACTCGAATGCGAGTTCATGGGTAATATTTAAGTCATGTACATACTATATATATAGCATATAGGCCCTAACTGCTATCTACGGTAGATAGCAATAACCACTATAACACCAAATGCCCACGCCACAATGATAGAATATATTGTTATGAACATTAATTAGCATCACGTCATAGCGTAACAAGAAAAAAGAAAAAGAAATGAATAAAAAGAATAAATAAAACTACATGAATGAAAATAAGATCTAGAAGAGAATTAAAAAAAGAAAAGAATAAGTAATAAAAGTAAGATAGGCCAATGACAGATTCGAACCCACTACCATTAAATATAGGTTTGGTAACAAGCGAGCGATCTATCGACTGAGCTAAACGAGGTGTTGATAGTGAAAGGTTTTCAGAAAAGATACTATTGCATTCGATGGAATATATGAAGTGTATCCGTAAAACAGAGCGGAACGGATTACTAAGGTGTTTGTAACATGATTGGCACTCACCTCTTCTACATTCCATTGAATTGATACATGACATCAATGACTTGTTTGGATTAGCCTATCAGATACACATCCAATAGGAACACCTTGAGTCTTAAAAGACTGAACAAAGTTTAGTGAGAGCAACAACATATCTACAAATACAATGCACGGAGAAGCTGAAAGGTGATGGTAAAGGTAAAACGTTGGCGATTTCTCATTGGCAAAACACACACTGCAACGATTCTCCGTCTTTTAAAAAAAGAAACTATAGTATATAATTTTACTTGTTGGTGAATCGTTCAAAGTGCGTGTTTGTCTATGAGCATGATGATGGTAAAACGTTAACGGTTGACCATTTACCAAAATCATCAATAGAACCCGTTTGATCAATGTAGGCTATAGTTTTGCGTCATCAGTCTGAGAGAACATTATTTTAATAATGTAAGAGATGATTACTGACCACAATTTGTTGTCGGAAAAATAGTATTGCAGAAAAGATGTAGTGACACGCTCAATTATTACGCATATTAATAAAAGTTCGATTAGGCCTAACTCATGATGAAACCATATAATAATTATAGTAAAACATCAATTGAATGTTTAGACATCCATCAATTTGTTATAGTTAGCACTTGACATGAACAATGTTCTTGACCTTTATTAGTTAGATCATGCCCTACTTTACTGAAATGCATTGAAATAAGTACAAACGTGCCTAGTATTGGTTCAGTAATCCTTGAGATAGACTTTGAAAGTTGAAATGTTTTTGAAAAATCTGCTTTGCGTATACCGCGTGCAAAGCGTTAAATCGTCCCTCTTCAGAGTTGAAATGTGTTTGGATAAAGTCGTCACATTAATTAAATTAAATACAAACACCTCAGAATTTAACAGTCACAATAATTTATTCACTATGTATTTGGTGTCGGTAATGCTATACATTTCAAGTATATGACAAGATACATAATCATAATGACCTTTACATTTACACACATTTAGATATATTCAACAATTCAATCGTACGAACAATTCCTTAACATTCACCGTTCCCATTCATATTACACACGATGACGGGCCTAAACCATCCTGATAATCATGCCAAATCTCAGAAGAATAGCTTATATACTTTTGGAGATACACGCCAAAAACCAAATTTAGATGATTTCCTTAAGCGATTTTATACACAATCATAGAAAAAAGGTGTTCGAACACTGACCATTGTTTGCACCGTTTAATTACCCTATAGTACGCATTTTTAGAGTCATGTGAAAATACCAATTTGCATCTGCTAGCCTGAAAGCCCCCCTTCAATATACCCCTCCCCTCCCCCCACCAATCAATGTTGCTAGGCCACGGGCTGATGTTTGGCAAGTTGGGCGACTCAACATTGACCAGGGGGGAAAGGGGGATGACTTTACATTAGGCCTACTAAGTGTTCGAACACTTTTTTCTAACATTGTCTGAGCTATTGAAAACACGCGCTGTCATGCCTCACGTTTTACATCATAACTTAAGAACCACTCAATCGATATCAATGTGATTTTCACACATTGTAGCGTATACAATGCGCAATGTGACCACTTAATATTATTAATAAATATTAAGTACTTTTTACAAAGTAATGATTTTCAACCAATATTTCCTTCAAATTTCAACATATTTAGAATGGCGCAATTCGTATATGTACAGGTAACGGTTAAATAAATGGAACACACATGTAATATTTTGGTATTAATGACAACCAATTTCATCTAAACGTTGATACAAACTCGAATGCGAGTTCATGGGTAATATTTAAGTCATGTACATACTATATATATAGCATATAGGCCCTAACTGCTATCTACGGTAGATAGCAATAACCACTATAACACCAAATGCCCACGCCACAATGATAGAATATATTGTTATGAACATTAATTAGCATCACGTCATAGCGTAACAAGAAAAAAGAAAAAGAAATGAATAAAAAGAATAAATAAAACTACATGAATGAAAATAAGATCTAGAAGAGAATTAAAAAAAGAAAAGAATAAGTAATAAAAGTAAGATAGGCCAATGACAGATTCGAACCCACTACCATTAAATATAGGTTTGGTAACAAGCGAGCGATCTATCGACTGAGCTAAACGAGGTGTTGATAGTGAAAGGTTTTCAGAAAAGATACTATTGCATTCGATGGAATATATGAAGTGTATCCGTAAAACAGAGCGGAACGGATTACTAAGGTGTTTGTAACATGATTGGCACTCACCTCTTCTACATTCCATTGAATTGATACATGACATCAATGACTTGTTTGGATTAGCCTATCAGATACACATCCAATAGGAACACCTTGAGTCTTAAAAGACTGAACAAAGTTTAGTGAGAGCAACAACATATCTACAAATACAATGCACGGAGAAGCTGAAAGGTGATGGTAAAGGTAAAACGTTGGCGATTTCTCATTGGCAAAACACACACTGCAACGATTCTCCGTCTTTTAAAAAAAGAAACTATAGTATATAATTTTACTTGTTGGTGAATCGTTCAAAGTGCGTGTTTGTCTATGAGCATGATGATGGTAAAACGTTAACGGTTGACCATTTACCAAAATCATCAATAGAACCCGTTTGATCAATGTAGGCTATAGTTTTGCGTCATCAGTCTGAGAGAACATTATTTTAATAATGTAAGAGATGATTACTGACCACAATTTGTTGTCGGAAAAATAGTATTGCAGAAAAGATGTAGTGACACGCTCAATTATTACGCATATTAATAAAAGTTCGATTAGGCCTAACTCATGATGAAACCATATAATAATTATAGTAAAACATCAATTGAATGTTTAGACATCCATCAATTTGTTATAGTTAGCACTTGACATGAACAATGTTCTTGACCTTTATTAGTTAGATCATGCCCTACTTTACTGAAATGCATTGAAATAAGTACAAACGTGCCTAGTATTGGTTCAGTAATCCTTGAGATAGACTTTGAAAGTTGAAATGTTTTTGAAAAATCTGCTTTGCGTATACCGCGTGCAAAGCGTTAAATCGTCCCTCTTCAGAGTTGAAATGTGTTTGGATAAAGTCGTCACATTAATTAAATTAAATACAAACACCTCAGAATTTAACAGTCACAATAATTTATTCACTATGTATTTGGTGTCGGTAATGCTATACATTTCAAGTATATGACAAGATACATAATCATAATGACCTTTACATTTACACACATTTAGATATATTCAACAATTCAATCGTACGAACAATTCCTTAACATTCACCGTTCCCATTCATATTACACACGATGACGGGCCTAAACCATCCTGATAATCATGCCAAATCTCAGAAGAATAGCTTATATACTTTTGGAGATACACGCCAAAAACCAAATTTAGATGATTTCCTTAAGCGATTTTATACACAATCATAGAAAAAAGGTGTTCGAACACTGACCATTGTTTGCACCGTTTAATTACCCTATAGTACGCATTTTTAGAGTCATGTGAAAATACCAATTTGCATCTGCTAGCCTGAAAGCCCCCCTTCAATATACCCCTCCCCTCCCCCCACCAATCAATGTTGCTAGGCCACGGGCTGATGTTTGGCAAGTTGGGCGACTCAACATTGACCAGGGGGGAAAGGGGGATGACTTTACATTAGGCCTACTAAGTGTTCGAACACTTTTTTCTAACATTGTCTGAGCTATTGAAAACACGCGCTGTCATGCCTCACGTTTTACATCATAACTTAAGAACCACTCAATCGATATCAATGTGATTTTCACACATTGTAGCGTATACAATGCGCAATGTGACCACTTAATATTATTAATAAATATTAAGTACTTTTTACAAAGTAATGATTTTCAACCAATATTTCCTTCAAATTTCAACATATTTAGAATGGCGCAATTCGTATATGTACAGGTAACGGTTAAATAAATGGAACACACATGTAATATTTTGGTATTAATGACAACCAATTTCATCTAAACGTTGATACAAACTCGAATGCGAGTTCATGGGTAATATTTAAGTCATGTACATACTATATATATAGCATATAGGCCCTAACTGCTATCTACGGTAGATAGCAATAACCACTATAACACCAAATGCCCACGCCACAATGATAGAATATATTGTTATGAACATTAATTAGCATCACGTCATAGCGTAACAAGAAAAAAGAAAAAGAAATGAATAAAAAGAATAAATAAAACTACATGAATGAAAATAAGATCTAGAAGAGAATTAAAAAAAGAAAAGAATAAGTAATAAAAGTAAGATAGGCCAATGACAGATTCGAACCCACTACCATTAAATATAGGTTTGGTAACAAGCGAGCGATCTATCGACTGAGCTAAACGAGGTGTTGATAGTGAAAGGTTTTCAGAAAAGATACTATTGCATTCGATGGAATATATGAAGTGTATCCGTAAAACAGAGCGGAACGGATTACTAAGGTGTTTGTAACATGATTGGCACTCACCTCTTCTACATTCCATTGAATTGATACATGACATCAATGACTTGTTTGGATTAGCCTATCAGATACACATCCAATAGGAACACCTTGAGTCTTAAAAGACTGAACAAAGTTTAGTGAGAGCAACAACATATCTACAAATACAATGCACGGAGAAGCTGAAAGGTGATGGTAAAGGTAAAACGTTGGCGATTTCTCATTGGCAAAACACACACTGCAACGATTCTCCGTCTTTTAAAAAAAGAAACTATAGTATATAATTTTACTTGTTGGTGAATCGTTCAAAGTGCGTGTTTGTCTATGAGCATGATGATGGTAAAACGTTAACGGTTGACCATTTACCAAAATCATCAATAGAACCCGTTTGATCAATGTAGGCTATAGTTTTGCGTCATCAGTCTGAGAGAACATTATTTTAATAATGTAAGAGATGATTACTGACCACAATTTGTTGTCGGAAAAATAGTATTGCAGAAAAGATGTAGTGACACGCTCAATTATTACGCATATTAATAAAAGTTCGATTAGGCCTAACTCATGATGAAACCATATAATAATTATAGTAAAACATCAATTGAATGTTTAGACATCCATCAATTTGTTATAGTTAGCACTTGACATGAACAATGTTCTTGACCTTTATTAGTTAGATCATGCCCTACTTTACTGAAATGCATTGAAATAAGTACAAACGTGCCTAGTATTGGTTCAGTAATCCTTGAGATAGACTTTGAAAGTTGAAATGTTTTTGAAAAATCTGCTTTGCGTATACCGCGTGCAAAGCGTTAAATCGTCCCTCTTCAGAGTTGAAATGTGTTTGGATAAAGTCGTCACATTAATTAAATTAAATACAAACACCTCAGAATTTAACAGTCACAATAATTTATTCACTATGTATTTGGTGTCGGTAATGCTATACATTTCAAGTATATGACAAGATACATAATCATAATGACCTTTACATTTACACACATTTAGATATATTCAACAATTCAATCGTACGAACAATTCTTAACATTCACCGTTCCCATTCATATTACACACGATGACGGGCCTAAACCATCCTGATAATCATGCCAAATCTCAGAAGAATAGCTTATATACTTTTGGAGAAACACGCCAAAAACCAAATTTAGATGATTTCCTTAAGCGATTTTATACACAATCATAGAAAAAAGGTGTTCGAACACTGACCATTGTTTGCACCGTTTAATTACCCTATAGTACGCATTTTTAGAGTCATGTGAAAATACCAATTTGCATCTGCTAGCCTGAAAGCCCCCCTTCAATATACCCCTCCCCTCCCCCCACCAATCAATGTTGCTAGGCCACGGGCTGATGTTTGGCAAGTTGGGCGACTCAACATTGACCAGGGGGGAAAGGGGGATGACTTTACATTAGGCCTACTAAGTGTTCGAACACTTTTTTCTAACATTGTCTGAGCTATTGAAAACACGCGCTGTCATGCCTCACGTTTTACATCATAACTTAAGAACCACTCAATCGATATCAATGTGATTTTCACACATTGTAGCGTATACAATGCGCAATGTGACCACTTAATATTATTAATAAATATTAAGTACTTTTTACAAAGTAATGATTTTCAACCAATATTTCCTTCAAATTTCAACATATTTAGAATGGCGCAATTCGTATATGTACAGGTAACGGTTAAATAAATGGAACACACATGTAATATTTTGGTAGTAATGACAACCAATTTCATCTAAACGTTGATACAAACTCGAATGCGAGTTCATGGGTAATATTTAAGTCATGTACATACTATATATATAGCATATAGGCCCTAACTGCTATCTACGGTAGATAGCAATAACCACTATAACACCAAATGCCCACGCCACAATGATAGAATATATTGTTATGAACATTAATTAGCATCACGTCATAGCGTAACAAGAAAAAAGAAAAAGAAATGAATAAAAAGAATAAATAAAACTACATGAATGAAAATAAGATCTAGAAGAGAATTAAAAAAAGAAAAGAATAAGTAATAAAAGTAAGATAGGCCAATGACAGATTCGAACCCACTACCATTAAATATAGGTTTGGTAACAAGCGAGCGATCTATCGACTGAGCTAAACGAGGTGTTGATAGTGAAAGGTTTTCAGAAAAGATACTATTGCATTCGATGGAATATATGAAGTGTATCCGTAAAACAGAGCGGAACGGATTACTAAGGTGTTTGTAACATGATTGGCACTCACCTCTTCTACATTCCATTGAATTGATACATGACATCAATGACTTGTTTGGATTAGCCTATCAGATACACATCCAATAGGAACACCTTGAGTCTTAAAAGACTGAACAAAGTTTAGTGAGAGCAACAACATATCTACAAATACAATGCACGGAGAAGCTGAAAGGTGATGGTAAAGGTAAAACGTTGGCGATTTCTCATTGGCAAAACACACACTGCAACGATTCTCCGTCTTTTAAAAAAAGAAACTATAGTATATAATTTTACTTGTTGGTGAATCGTTCAAAGTGCGTGTTTGTCTATGAGCATGATGATGGTAAAACGTTAACGGTTGACCATTTACCAAAATCATCAATAGAACCCGTTTGATCAATGTAGGCTATAGTTTTGCGTCATCAGTCTGAGAGAACATTATTTTAATAATGTAAGAGATGATTACTGACCACAATTTGTTGTCGGAAAAATAGTATTGCAGAAAAGATGTAGTGACACGCTCAATTATTACGCATATTAATAAAAGTTCGATTAGGCCTAACTCATGATGAAACCATATAATAATTATAGTAAAACATCAATTGAATGTTTAGACATCCATCAATTTGTTATAGTTAGCACTTGACATGAACAATGTTCTTGACCTTTATTAGTTAGATCATGCCCTACTTTACTGAAATGCATTGAAATAAGTACAAACGTGCCTAGTATTGGTTCAGTAATCCTTGAGATAGACTTTGAAAGTTGAAATGTTTTTGAAAAATCTGCTTTGCGTATACCGCGTGCAAAGCGTTAAATCGTCCCTCTTCAGAGTTGAAATGTGTTTGGATAAAGTCGTCACATTAATTAAATTAAATACAAACACCTCAGAATTTAACAGTCACAATAATTTATTCACTATGTATTTGGTGTCGGTAATGCTATACATTTCAAGTATATGACAAGATACATAATCATAATGACCTTTACATTTACACACATTTAGATATATTCAACAATTCAATCGTACGAACAATTCCTTAACATTCACCGTTCCCATTCATATTACACACGATGACGGGCCTAAACCATCCTGATAATCATGCCAAATCTCAGAAGAATAGCTTATATACTTTTGGAGATACACGCCAAAAACCAAATTTAGATGATTTCCTTAAGCGATTTTATACACAATCATAGAAAAAAGGTGTTCGAACACTGACCATTGTTTGCACCGTTTAATTACCCTATAGTACGCATTTTTAGAGTCATGTGAAAATACCAATTTGCATCTGCTAGCCTGAAAGCCCCCCTTCAATATACCCCTCCCCTCCCCCCACCAATCAATGTTGCTAGGCCACGGGCTGATGTTTGGCAAGTTGGGCGACTCAACATTGACCAGGGGGGAAAGGGGGATGACTTTACATTAGGCCTACTAAGTGTTCGAACACTTTTTTCTAACATTGTCTGAGCTATTGAAAACACGCGCTGTCATGCCTCACGTTTTACATCATAACTTAAGAACCACTCAATCGATATCAATGTGATTTTCACACATTGTAGCGTATACAATGCGCAATGTGACCACTTAATATTATTAATAAATATTAAGTACTTTTTACAAAGTAATGATTTTCAACCAATATTTCCTTCAAATTTCAACATATTTAGAATGGCGCAATTCGTATATGTACAGGTAACGGTTAAATAAATGGAACACACATGTAATATTTTGGTATTAATGACAACCAATTTCATCTAAACGTTGATACAAACTCGAATGCGAGTTCATGGGTAATATTTAAGTCATGTACATACTATATATATAGCATATAGGCCCTAACTGCTATCTACGGTAGATAGCAATAACCACTATAACACCAAATGCCCACGCCACAATGATAGAATATATTGTTATGAACATTAATTAGCATCACGTCATAGCGTAACAAGAAAAAAGAAAAAGAAATGAATAAAAAGAATAAATAAAACTACATGAATGAAAATAAGATCTAGAAGAGAATTAAAAAAAGAAAAGAATAAGTAATAAAAGTAAGATAGGCCAATGACAGATTCGAACCCACTACCATTAAATATAGGTTTGGTAACAAGCGAGCGATCTATCGACTGAGCTAAACGAGGTGTTGATAGTGAAAGGTTTTCAGAAAAGATACTATTGCATTCGATGGAATATATGAAGTGTATCCGTAAAACAGAGCGGAACGGATTACTAAGGTGTTTGTAACATGATTGGCACTCACCTCTTCTACATTCCATTGAATTGATACATGACATCAATGACTTGTTTGGATTAGCCTATCAGATACACATCCAATAGGAACACCTTGAGTCTTAAAAGACTGAACAAAGTTTAGTGAGAGCAACAACATATCTACAAATACAATGCACGGAGAAGCTGAAAGGTGATGGTAAAGGTAAAACGTTGGCGATTTCTCATTGGCAAAACACACACTGCAACGATTCTCCGTCTTTTAAAAAAAGAAACTATAGTATATAATTTTACTTGTTGGTGAATCGTTCAAAGTGCGTGTTTGTCTATGAGCATGATGATGGTAAAACGTTAACGGTTGACCATTTACCAAAATCATCAATAGAACCCGTTTGATCAATGTAGGCTATAGTTTTGCGTCATCAGTCTGAGAGAACATTATTTTAATAATGTAAGAGATGATTACTGACCACAATTTGTTGTCGGAAAAATAGTATTGCAGAAAAGATGTAGTGACACGCTCAATTATTACGCATATTAATAAAAGTTCGATTAGGCCTAACTCATGATGAAACCATATAATAATTATAGTAAAACATCAATTGAATGTTTAGACATCCATCAATTTGTTATAGTTAGCACTTGACATGAACAATGTTCTTGACCTTTATTAGTTAGATCATGCCCTACTTTACTGAAATGCATTGAAATAAGTACAAACGTGCCTAGTATTGGTTCAGTAATCCTTGAGATAGACTTTGAAAGTTGAAATGTTTTTGAAAAATCTGCTTTGCGTATACCGCGTGCAAAGCGTTAAATCGTCCCTCTTCAGAGTTGAAATGTGTTTGGATAAAGTCGTCACATTAATTAAATTAAATACAAACACCTCAGAATTTAACAGTCACAATAATTTATTCACTATGTATTTGGTGTCGGTAATGCTATACATTTCAAGTATATGACAAGATACATAATCATAATGACCTTTACATTTACACACATTTAGATATATTCAACAATTCAATCGTACGAACAATTCCTTAACATTCACCGTTCCCATTCATATTACACACGATGACGGGCCTAAACCATCCTGATAATCATGCCAAATCTCAGAAGAATAGCTTATATACTTTTGGAGATACACGCCAAAAACCAAATTTAGATGATTTCCTTAAGCGATTTTATACACAATCATAGAAAAAAGGTGTTCGAACACTGACCATTGTTTGCACCGTTTAATTACCCTATAGTACGCATTTTTAGAGTCATGTGAAAATACCAATTTGCATCTGCTAGCCTGAAAGCCCCCCTTCAATATACCCCTCCCCTCCCCCCACCAATCAATGTTGCTAGGCCACGGGCTGATGTTTGGCAAGTTGGGCGACTCAACATTGACCAGGGGGGAAAGGGGGATGACTTTACATTAGGCCTACTAAGTGTTCGAACACTTTTTTCTAACATTGTCTGAGCTATTGAAAACACGCGCTGTCATGCCTCACGTTTTACATCATAACTTAAGAACCACTCAATCGATATCAATGTGATTTTCACACATTGTAGCGTATACAATGCGCAATGTGACCACTTAATATTATTAATAAATATTAAGTACTTTTTACAAAGTAATGATTTTCAACCAATATTTCCTTCAAATTTCAACATATTTAGAATGGCGCAATTCGTATATGTACAGGTAACGGTTAAATAAATGGAACACACATGTAATATTTTGGTATTAATGACAACCAATTTCATCTAAACGTTGATACAAACTCGAATGCGAGTTCATGGGTAATATTTAAGTCATGTACATACTATATATATAGCATATAGGCCCTAACTGCTATCTACGGTAGATAGCAATAACCACTATAACACCAAATGCCCACGCCACAATGATAGAATATATTGTTATGAACATTAATTAGCATCACGTCATAGCGTAACAAGAAAAAAGAAAAAGAAATGAATAAAAAGAATAAATAAAACTACATGAATGAAAATAAGATCTAGAAGAGAATTAAAAAAAGAAAAGAATAAGTAATAAAAGTAAGATAGGCCAATGACAGATTCGAACCCACTACCATTAAATATAGGTTTGGTAACAAGCGAGCGATCTATCGACTGAGCTAAACGAGGTGTTGATAGTGAAAGGTTTTCAGAAAAGATACTATTGCATTCGATGGAATATATGAAGTGTATCCGTAAAACAGAGCGGAACGGATTACTAAGGTGTTTGTAACATGATTGGCACTCACCTCTTCTACATTCCATTGAATTGATACATGACATCAATGACTTGTTTGGATTAGCCTATCAGATACACATCCAATAGGAACACCTTGAGTCTTAAAAGACTGAACAAAGTTTAGTGAGAGCAACAACATATCTACAAATACAATGCACGGAGAAGCTGAAAGGTGATGGTAAAGGTAAAACGTTGGCGATTTCTCATTGGCAAAACACACACTGCAACGATTCTCCGTCTTTTAAAAAAAGAAACTATAGTATATAATTTTACTTGTTGGTGAATCGTTCAAAGTGCGTGTTTGTCTATGAGCATGATGATGGTTAAACGTTAACGGTTGACCATTTACCAAAATCATCAATAGAACCCGTTTGGTCAATGTAGGCTATAGTTTTGCGTCATCAGTCTGAGAGAACATTATTTTAATAATGTAAGAGATGATTACTGACCACAATTTGTTGTCGGAAAAATAGTATTGCAGAAAAGATGTAGTGACACGCTCAATTATTACGCATATTAATAAAAGTTCGATTAGGCCTAACTCATGATGAAACCATATAATAATTATAGTAAAACATCAATTGAATGTTTAGACATCCATCAATTTGTTATAGTTAGCACTTGACATGAACAATGTTCTTGACCTTTATTAGTTAGATCATGCCCTACTTTACTGAAATGCATTGAAATAAGTACAAACGTGCCTAGTATTGGTTCAGTAATCCTTGAGATAGACTTTGAAAGTTGAAATGTTTTTGAAAAATCTGCTTTGCGTATACCGCGTGCAAAGCGTTAAATCGTCCCTCTTCAGAGTTGAAATGTGTTTGGATAAAGTCGTCACATTAATTAAATTAAATACAAACACCTCAGAATTTAACAGTCACAATAATTTATTCACTATGTATTTGGTGTCGGTAATGCTATACATTTCAAGTATATGACAAGATACATAATCATAATGACCTTTACATTTACACACATTTAGATATATTCAACAATTCAATCGTACGAACAATTCCTTAACATTCACCGTTCCCATTCATATTACACACGATGACGGGCCTAAACCATCCTGATAATCATGCCAAATCTCAGAAGAATAGCTTATATACTTTTGGAGATACACGCCAAAAACCAAATTTAGATGATTTCCTTAAGCGATTTTATACACAATCATAGAAAAAAGGTGTTCGAACACTGACCATTGTTTGCACCGTTTAATTACCCTATAGTACGCATTTTTAGAGTCATGTGAAAATACCAATTTGCATCTGCTAGCCTGAAAGCCCCCCTTCAATATACCCCTCCCCTCCCCCCACCAATCAATGTTGCTAGGCCACGGGCTGATGTTTGGCAAGTTGGGCGACTCAACATTGACCAGGGGGGAAAGGGGGATGACTTTACATTAGGCCTACTAAGTGTTCGAACACTTTTTTCTAACATTGTCTGAGCTATTGAAAACACGCGCTGTCATGCCTCACGTTTTACATCATAACTTAAGAACCACTCAATCGATATCAATGTGATTTTCACACATTGTAGCGTATACAATGCGCAATGTGACCACTTAATATTATTAATAAATATTAAGTACTTTTTACAAAGTAATGATTTTCAACCAATATTTCCTTCAAATTTCAACATATTTAGAATGGCGCAATTCGTATATGTACAGGTAACGGTTAAATAAATGGAACACACATGTAATATTTTGGTATTAATGACAACCAATTTCATCTAAACGTTGATACAAACTCGAATGCGAGTTCATGGGTAATATTTAAGTCATGTACATACTATATATATAGCATATAGGCCCTAACTGCTATCTACGGTAGATAGCAATAACCACTATAACACCAAATGCCCACGCCACAATGATAGAATATATTGTTATGAACATTAATTAGCATCACGTCATAGCGTAACAAGAAAAAAGAAAAAGAAATGAATAAAAAGAATAAATAAAACTACATGAATGAAAATAAGATCTAGAAGAGAATTAAAAAAAGAAAAGAATAAGTAATAAAAGTAAGATAGGCCAATGACAGATTCGAACCCACTACCATTAAATATAGGTTTGGTAACAAGCGAGCGATCTATCGACTGAGCTAAACGAGGTGTTGATAGTGAAAGGTTTTCAGAAAAGATACTATTGCATTCGATGGAATATATGAAGTGTATCCGTAAAACAGAGCGGAACGGATTACTAAGGTGTTTGTAACATGATTGGCACTCACCTCTTCTACATTCCATTGAATTGATACATGACATCAATGACTTGTTTGGATTAGCCTATCAGATACACATCCAATAGGAACACCTTGAGTCTTAAAAGACTGAACAAAGTTTAGTGAGAGCAACAACATATCTACAAATACAATGCACGGAGAAGCTGAAAGGTGATGGTAAAGGTAAAACGTTGGCGATTTCTCATTGGCAAAACACACACTGCAACGATTCTCCGTCTTTTAAAAAAAGAAACTATAGTATATAATTTTACTTGTTGGTGAATCGTTCAAAGTGCGTGTTTGTCTATGAGCATGATGATGGTTAAACGTTAACGGTTGACCATTTACCAAAATCATCAATAGAACCCGTTTGGTCAATGTAGGCTATAGTTTTGCGTCATCAGTCTGAGAGAACATTATTTTAATAATGTAAGAGATGATTACTGACCACAATTTGTTGTCGGAAAAATAGTATTGCAGAAAAGATGTAGTGACACGCTCAATTATTACGCATATTAATAAAAGTTCGATTAGGCCTAACTCATGATGAAACCATATAATAATTATAGTAAAACATCAATTGAATGTTTAGACATCCATCAATTTGTTATAGTTAGCACTTGACATGAACAATGTTCTTGACCTTTATTAGTTAGATCATGCCCTACTTTACTGAAATGCATTGAAATAAGTACAAACGTGCCTAGTATTGGTTCAGTAATCCTTGAGATAGACTTTGAAAGTTGAAATGTTTTTGAAAAATCTGCTTTGCGTATACCGCGTGCAAAGCGTTAAATCGTCCCTCTTCAGAGTTGAAATGTGTTTGGATAAAGTCGTCACATTAATTAAATTAAATACAAACACCTCAGAATTTAACAGTCACAATAATTTATTCACTATGTATTTGGTGTCGGTAATGCTATACATTTCAAGTATATGACAAGATACATAATCATAATGACCTTTACATTTACACACATTTAGATATATTCAACAATTCAATCGTACGAACAATTCCTTAACATTCACCGTTCCCATTCATATTACACACGATGACGGGCCTAAACCATCCTGATAATCATGCCAAATCTCAGAAGAATAGCTTATATACTTTTGGAGATACACGCCAAAAACCAAATTTAGATGATTTCCTTAAGCGATTTTATACACATGTCTGAGCTATTGAAAACACGCGCTGTCATGCCTCACGTTTTACATCATAACTTAAGAACCACTCAATCGATATCAATGTGATTTTCACACATTGTAGCGTATACAATGCGCAATGTGACCACTTAATATTATTAATAAATATTAAGTACTTTTTACAAAGTAATGATTTTCAACCAATATTTCCTTCAAATTTCAACATATTTAGAATGGCGCAATTCGTATATGTACAGGTAACGGTTAAATAAATGGAACACACATGTAATATTTTGGTATTAATGACAACCAATTTCATCTAAACGTTGATACAAACTCGAATGCGAGTTCATGGGTAATATTTAAGTCATGTACATACTATATATATAGCATATAGGCCCTAACTGCTATCTACGGTAGATAGCAATAACCACTATAACACCAAATGCCCACGCCACAATGATAGAATATATTGTTATGAACATTAATTAGCATCACGTCATAGCGTAACAAGAAAAAAGAAAAAGAAATGAATAAAAAGAATAAATAAAACTACATGAATGAAAATAAGATCTAGAAGAGAATTAAAAAAAGAAAAGAATAAGTAATAAAAGTAAGATAGGCCAATGACAGATTCGAACCCACTACCATTAAATATAGGTTTGGTAACAAGCGAGCGATCTATCGACTGAGCTAAACGAGGTGTTGATAGTGAAAGGTTTTCAGAAAAGATACTATTGCATTCGATGGAATATATGAAGTGTATCCGTAAAACAGAGCGGAACGGATTACTAAGGTGTTTGTAACATGATTGGCACTCACCTCTTCTACATTCCATTGAATTGATACATGACATCAATGACTTGTTTGGATTAGCCTATCAGATACACATCCAATAGGAACACCTTGAGTCTTAAAAGACTGAACAAAGTTTAGTGAGAGCAACAACATATCTACAAATACAATGCACGGAGAAGCTGAAAGGTGATGGTAAAGGTAAAACGTTGGCGATTTCTCATTGGCAAAACACACACTGCAACGATTCTCCGTCTTTTAAAAAAAGAAACTATAGTATATAATTTTACTTGTTGGTGAATCGTTCAAAGTGCGTGTTTGTCTATGAGCATGATGATGGTAAAACGTTAACGGTTGACCATTTACCAAAATCATCAATAGAACCCGTTTGATCAATGTAGGCTATAGTTTTGCGTCATCAGTCTGAGAGAACATTATTTTAATAATGTAAGAGATGATTACTGACCACAATTTGTTGTCGGAAAAATAGTATTGCAGAAAAGATGTAGTGACACGCTCAATTATTACGCATATTAATAAAAGTTCGATTAGGCCTAACTCATGATGAAACCATATAATAATTATAGTAAAACATCAATTGAATGTTTAGACATCCATCAATTTGTTATAGTTAGCACTTGACATGAACAATGTTCTTGACCTTTATTAGTTAGATCATGCCCTACTTTACTGAAATGCATTGAAATAAGTACAAACGTGCCTAGTATTGGTTCAGTAATCCTTGAGATAGACTTTGAAAGTTGAAATGTTTTTGAAAAATCTGCTTTGCGTATACCGCGTGCAAAGCGTTAAATCGTCCCTCTTCAGAGTTGAAATGTGTTTGGATAAAGTCGTCACATTAATTAAATTAAATACAAACACCTCAGAATTTAACAGTCACAATAATTTATTCACTATGTATTTGGTGTCGGTAATGCTATACATTTCAAGTATATGACAAGATACATAATCATAATGACCTTTACATTTACACACATTTAGATATATTCAACAATTCAATCGTACGAACAATTCCTTAACATTCACCGTTCCCATTCATATTACACACGATGACGGGCCTAAACCATCCTGATAATCATGCCAAATCTCAGAAGAATAGCTTATATACTTTTGGAGATACACGCCAAAAACCAAATTTAGATGATTTCCTTAAGCGATTTTATACACAATCATAGAAAAAAGGTGTTCGAACACTGACCATTGTTTGCACCGTTTAATTACCCTATAGTACGCATTTTTAGAGTCATGTGAAAATACCAATTTGCATCTGCTAGCCTGAAAGCCCCCCTTCAATATACCCCTCCCCTCCCCCCACCAATCAATGTTGCTAGGCCACGGGCTGATGTTTGGCAAGTTGGGCGACTCAACATTGACCAGGGGGGAAAGGGGGATGACTTTACATTAGGCCTACTAAGTGTTCGAACACTTTTTTCTAACATTGTCTGAGCTATTGAAAACACGCGCTGTCATGCCTCACGTTTTACATCATAACTTAAGAACCACTCAATCGATATCAATGTGATTTTCACACATTGTAGCGTATACAATGCGCAATGTGACCACTTAATATTATTAATAAATATTAAGTACTTTTTACAAAGTAATGATTTTCAACCAATATTTCCTTCAAATTTCAACATATTTAGAATGGCGCAATTCGTATATGTACAGGTAACGGTTAAATAAATGGAACACACATGTAATATTTTGGTATTAATGACAACCAATTTCATCTAAACGTTGATACAAACTCGAATGCGAGTTCATGGGTAATATTTAAGTCATGTACATACTATATATATAGCATATAGGCCCTAACTGCTATCTACGGTAGATAGCAATAACCACTATAACACCAAATGCCCACGCCACAATGATAGAATATATTGTTATGAACATTAATTAGCATCACGTCATAGCGTAACAAGAAAAAAGAAAAAGAAATGAATAAAAAGAATAAATAAAACTACATGAATGAAAATAAGATCTAGAAGAGAATTAAAAAAAGAAAAGAATAAGTAATAAAAGTAAGATAGGCCAATGACAGATTCGAACCCACTACCATTAAATATAGGTTTGGTAACAAGCGAGCGATCTATCGACTGAGCTAAACGAGGTGTTGATAGTGAAAGGTTTTCAGAAAAGATACTATTGCATTCGATGGAATATATGAAGTGTATCCGTAAAACAGAGCGGAACGGATTACTAAGGTGTTTGTAACATGATTGGCACTCACCTCTTCTACATTCCATTGAATTGATACATGACATCAATGACTTGTTTGGATTAGCCTATCAGATACACATCCAATAGGAACACCTTGAGTCTTAAAAGACTGAACAAAGTTTAGTGAGAGCAACAACATATCTACAAATACAATGCACGGAGAAGCTGAAAGGTGATGGTAAAGGTAAAACGTTGGCGATTTCTCATTGGCAAAACACACACTGCAACGATTCTCCGTCTTTTAAAAAAAGAAACTATAGTATATAATTTTACTTGTTGGTGAATCGTTCAAAGTGCGTGTTTGTCTATGAGCATGATGATGGTAAAACGTTAACGGTTGACCATTTACCAAAATCATCAATAGAACCCGTTTGATCAATGTAGGCTATAGTTTTGCGTCATCAGTCTGAGAGAACATTATTTTAATAATGTAAGAGATGATTACTGACCACAATTTGTTGTCGGAAAAATAGTATTGCAGAAAAGATGTAGTGACACGCTCAATTATTACGCATATTAATAAAAGTTCGATTAGGCCTAACTCATGATGAAACCATATAATAATTATAGTAAAACATCAATTGAATGTTTAGACATCCATCAATTTGTTATAGTTAGCACTTGACATGAACAATGTTCTTGACCTTTATTAGTTAGATCATGCCCTACTTTACTGAAATGCATTGAAATAAGTACAAACGTGCCTAGTATTGGTTCAGTAATCCTTGAGATAGACTTTGAAAGTTGAAATGTTTTTGAAAAATCTGCTTTGCGTATACCGCGTGCAAAGCGTTAAATCGTCCCTCTTCAGAGTTGAAATGTGTTTGGATAAAGTCGTCACATTAATTAAATTAAATACAAACACCTCAGAATTTAACAGTCACAATAATTTATTCACTATGTATTTGGTGTCGGTAATGCTATACATTTCAAGTATATGACAAGATACATAATCATAATGACCTTTACATTTACACACATTTAGATATATTCAACAATTCAATCGTACGAACAATTCCTTAACATTCACCGTTCCCATTCATATTACACACGATGACGGGCCTAAACCATCCTGATAATCATGCCAAATCTCAGAAGAATAGCTTATATACTTTTGGAGATACACGCCAAAAACCAAATTTAGATGATTTCCTTAAGCGATTTTATACACAATCATAGAAAAAAGGTGTTCGAACACTGACCATTGTTTGCACCGTTTAATTACCCTATAGTACGCATTTTTAGAGTCATGTGAAAATACCAATTTGCATCTGCTAGCCTGAAAGCCCCCCTTCAATATACCCCTCCCCTCCCCCCACCAATCAATGTTGCTAGGCCACGGGCTGATGTTTGGCAAGTTGGGCGACTCAACATTGACCAGGGGGGAAAGGGGGATGACTTTACATTAGGCCTACTAAGTGTTCGAACACTTTTTTCTAACATTGTCTGAGCTATTGAAAACACGCGCTGTCATGCCTCACGTTTTACATCATAACTTAAGAACCACTCAATCGATATCAATGTGATTTTCACACATTGTAGCGTATACAATGCGCAATGTGACCACTTAATATTATTAATAAATATTAAGTACTTTTTACAAAGTAATGATTTTCAACCAATATTTCCTTCAAATTTCAACATATTTAGAATGGCGCAATTCGTATATGTACAGGTAACGGTTAAATAAATGGAACACACATGTAATATTTTGGTATTAATGACAACCAATTTCATCTAAACGTTGATACAAACTCGAATGCGAGTTCATGGGTAATATTTAAGTCATGTACATACTATATATATAGCATATAGGCCCTAACTGCTATCTACGGTAGATAGCAATAACCACTATAACACCAAATGCCCACGCCACAATGATAGAATATATTGTTATGAACATTAATTAGCATCACGTCATAGCGTAACAAGAAAAAAGAAAAAGAAATGAATAAAAAGAATAAATAAAACTACATGAATGAAAATAAGATCTAGAAGAGAATTAAAAAAAGAAAAGAATAAGTAATAAAAGTAAGATAGGCCAATGACAGATTCGAACCCACTACCATTAAATATAGGTTTGGTAACAAGCGAGCGATCTATCGACTGAGCTAAACGAGGTGTTGATAGTGAAAGGTTTTCAGAAAAGATACTATTGCATTCGATGGAATATATGAAGTGTATCCGTAAAACAGAGCGGAACGGATTACTAAGGTGTTTGTAACATGATTGGCACTCACCTCTTCTACATTCCATTGAATTGATACATGACATCAATGACTTGTTTGGATTAGCCTATCAGATACACATCCAATAGGAACACCTTGAGTCTTAAAAGACTGAACAAAGTTTAGTGAGAGCAACAACATATCTACAAATACAATGCACGGAGAAGCTGAAAGGTGATGGTAAAGGTAAAACGTTGGCGATTTCTCATTGGCAAAACACACACTGCAACGATTCTCCGTCTTTTAAAAAAAGAAACTATAGTATATAATTTTACTTGTTGGTGAATCGTTCAAAGTGCGTGTTTGTCTATGAGCATGATGATGGTTAAACGTTAACGGTTGACCATTTACCAAAATCATCAATAGAACCCGTTTGGTCAATGTAGGCTATAGTTTTGCGTCATCAGTCTGAGAGAACATTATTTTAATAATGTAAGAGATGATTACTGACCACAATTTGTTGTCGGAAAAATAGTATTGCAGAAAAGATGTAGTGACACGCTCAATTATTACGCATATTAATAAAAGTTCGATTAGGCCTAACTCATGATGAAACCATATAATAATTATAGTAAAACATCAATTGAATGTTTAGACATCCATCAATTTGTTATAGTTAGCACTTGACATGAACAATGTTCTTGACCTTTATTAGTTAGATCATGCCCTACTTTACTGAAATGCATTGAAATAAGTACAAACGTGCCTAGTATTGGTTCAGTAATCCTTGAGATAGACTTTGAAAGTTGAAATGTTTTTGAAAAATCTGCTTTGCGTATACCGCGTGCAAAGCGTTAAATCGTCCCTCTTCAGAGTTGAAATGTGTTTGGATAAAGTCGTCACATTAATTAAATTAAATACAAACACCTCAGAATTTAACAGTCACAATAATTTATTCACTATGTATTTGGTGTCGGTAATGCTATACATTTCAAGTATATGACAAGATACATAATCATAATGACCTTTACATTTACACACATTTAGATATATTCAACAATTCAATCGTACGAACAATTCCTTAACATTCACCGTTCCCATTCATATTACACACGATGACGGGCCTAAACCATCCTGATAATCATGCCAAATCTCAGAAGAATAGCTTATATACTTTTGGAGATACACGCCAAAAACCAAATTTAGATGATTTCCTTAAGCGATTTTATACACAATCATAGAAAAAAGGTGTTCGAACACTGACCATTGTTTGCACCGTTTAATTACCCTATAGTACGCATTTTTAGAGTCATGTGAAAATACCAATTTGCATCTGCTAGCCTGAAAGCCCCCCTTCAATATACCCCTCCCCTCCCCCCACCAATCAATGTTGCTAGGCCACGGGCTGATGTTTGGCAAGTTGGGCGACTCAACATTGACCAGGGGGGAAAGGGGGATGACTTTACATTAGGCCTACTAAGTGTTCGAACACTTTTTTCTAACATTGTCTGAGCTATTGAAAACACGCGCTGTCATGCCTCACGTTTTACATCATAACTTAAGAACCACTCAATCGATATCAATGTGATTTTCACACATTGTAGCGTATACAATGCGCAATGTGACCACTTAATATTATTAATAAATATTAAGTACTTTTTACAAAGTAATGATTTTCAACCAATATTTCCTTCAAATTTCAACATATTTAGAATGGCGCAATTCGTATATGTACAGGTAACGGTTAAATAAATGGAACACACATGTAATATTTTGGTATTAATGACAACCAATTTCATCTAAACGTTGATACAAACTCGAATGCGAGTTCATGGGTAATATTTAAGTCATGTACATACTATATATATAGCATATAGGCCCTAACTGCTATCTACGGTAGATAGCAATAACCACTATAACACCAAATGCCCACGCCACAATGATAGAATATATTGTTATGAACATTAATTAGCATCACGTCATAGCGTAACAAGAAAAAAGAAAAAGAAATGAATAAAAAGAATAAATAAAACTACATGAATGAAAATAAGATCTAGAAGAGAATTAAAAAAAGAAAAGAATAAGTAATAAAAGTAAGATAGGCCAATGACAGATTCGAACCCACTACCATTAAATATAGGTTTGGTAACAAGCGAGCGATCTATCGACTGAGCTAAACGAGGTGTTGATAGTGAAAGGTTTTCAGAAAAGATACTATTGCATTCGATGGAATATATGAAGTGTATCCGTAAAACAGAGCGGAACGGATTACTAAGGTGTTTGTAACATGATTGGCACTCACCTCTTCTACATTCCATTGAATTGATACATGACATCAATGACTTGTTTGGATTAGCCTATCAGATACACATCCAATAGGAACACCTTGAGTCTTAAAAGACTGAACAAAGTTTAGTGAGAGCAACAACATATCTACAAATACAATGCACGGAGAAGCTGAAAGGTGATGGTAAAGGTAAAACGTTGGCGATTTCTCATTGGCAAAACACACACTGCAACGATTCTCCGTCTTTTAAAAAAAGAAACTATAGTATATAATTTTACTTGTTGGTGAATCGTTCAAAGTGCGTGTTTGTCTATGAGCATGATGATGGTTAAACGTTAACGGTTGACCATTTACCAAAATCATCAATAGAACCCGTTTGGTCAATGTAGGCTATAGTTTTGCGTCATCAGTCTGAGAGAACATTATTTTAATAATGTAAGAGATGATTACTGACCACAATTTGTTGTCGGAAAAATAGTATTGCAGAAAAGATGTAGTGACACGCTCAATTATTACGCATATTAATAAAAGTTCGATTAGGCCTAACTCATGATGAAACCATATAATAATTATAGTAAAACATCAATTGAATGTTTAGACATCCATCAATTTGTTATAGTTAGCACTTGACATGAACAATGTTCTTGACCTTTATTAGTTAGATCATGCCCTACTTTACTGAAATGCATTGAAATAAGTACAAACGTGCCTAGTATTGGTTCAGTAATCCTTGAGATAGACTTTGAAAGTTGAAATGTTTTTGAAAAATCTGCTTTGCGTATACCGCGTGCAAAGCGTTAAATCGTCCCTCTTCAGAGTTGAAATGTGTTTGGATAAAGTCGTCACATTAATTAAATTAAATACAAACACCTCAGAATTTAACAGTCACAATAATTTATTCACTATGTATTTGGTGTCGGTAATGCTATACATTTCAAGTATATGACAAGATACATAATCATAATGACCTTTACATTTACACACATTTAGATATATTCAACAATTCAATCGTACGAACAATTCCTTAACATTCACCGTTCCCATTCATATTACACACGATGACGGGCCTAAACCATCCTGATAATCATGCCAAATCTCAGAAGAATAGCTTATATACTTTTGGAGATACACGCCAAAAACCAAATTTAGATGATTTCCTTAAGCGATTTTATACACATGTCTGAGCTATTGAAAACACGCGCTGTCATGCCTCACGTTTTACATCATAACTTAAGAACCACTCAATCGATATCAATGTGATTTTCACACATTGTAGCGTATACAATGCGCAATGTGACCACTTAATATTATTAATAAATATTAAGTACTTTTTACAAAGTAATGATTTTCAACCAATATTTCCTTCAAATTTCAACATATTTAGAATGGCGCAATTCGTATATGTACAGGTAACGGTTAAATAAATGGAACACACATGTAATATTTTGGTATTAATGACAACCAATTTCATCTAAACGTTGATACAAACTCGAATGCGAGTTCATGGGTAATATTTAAGTCATGTACATACTATATATATAGCATATAGGCCCTAACTGCTATCTACGGTAGATAGCAATAACCACTATAACACCAAATGCCCACGCCACAATGATAGAATATATTGTTATGAACATTAATTAGCATCACGTCATAGCGTAACAAGAAAAAAGAAAAAGAAATGAATAAAAAGAATAAATAAAACTACATGAATGAAAATAAGATCTAGAAGAGAATTAAAAAAAGAAAAGAATAAGTAATAAAAGTAAGATAGGCCAATGACAGATTCGAACCCACTACCATTAAATATAGGTTTGGTAACAAGCGAGCGATCTATCGACTGAGCTAAACGAGGTGTTGATAGTGAAAGGTTTTCAGAAAAGATACTATTGCATTCGATGGAATATATGAAGTGTATCCGTAAAACAGAGCGGAACGGATTACTAAGGTGTTTGTAACATGATTGGCACTCACCTCTTCTACATTCCATTGAATTGATACATGACATCAATGACTTGTTTGGATTAGCCTATCAGATACACATCCAATAGGAACACCTTGAGTCTTAAAAGACTGAACAAAGTTTAGTGAGAGCAACAACATATCTACAAATACAATGCACGGAGAAGCTGAAAGGTGATGGTAAAGGTAAAACGTTGGCGATTTCTCATTGGCAAAACACACACTGCAACGATTCTCCGTCTTTTAAAAAAAGAAACTATAGTATATAATTTTACTTGTTGGTGAATCGTTCAAAGTGCGTGTTTGTCTATGAGCATGATGATGGTAAAACGTTAACGGTTGACCATTTACCAAAATCATCAATAGAACCCGTTTGATCAATGTAGGCTATAGTTTTGCGTCATCAGTCTGAGAGAACATTATTTTAATAATGTAAGAGATGATTACTGACCACAATTTGTTGTCGGAAAAATAGTATTGCAGAAAAGATGTAGTGACACGCTCAATTATTACGCATATTAATAAAAGTTCGATTAGGCCTAACTCATGATGAAACCATATAATAATTATAGTAAAACATCAATTGAATGTTTAGACATCCATCAATTTGTTATAGTTAGCACTTGACATGAACAATGTTCTTGACCTTTATTAGTTAGATCATGCCCTACTTTACTGAAATGCATTGAAATAAGTACAAACGTGCCTAGTATTGGTTCAGTAATCCTTGAGATAGACTTTGAAAGTTGAAATGTTTTTGAAAAATCTGCTTTGCGTATACCGCGTGCAAAGCGTTAAATCGTCCCTCTTCAGAGTTGAAATGTGTTTGGATAAAGTCGTCACATTAATTAAATTAAATACAAACACCTCAGAATTTAACAGTCACAATAATTTATTCACTATGTATTTGGTGTCGGTAATGCTATACATTTCAAGTATATGACAAGATACATAATCATAATGACCTTTACATTTACACACATTTAGATATATTCAACAATTCAATCGTACGAACAATTCCTTAACATTCACCGTTCCCATTCATATTACACACGATGACGGGCCTAAACCATCCTGATAATCATGCCAAATCTCAGAAGAATAGCTTATATACTTTTGGAGAAACACGCCAAAAACCAAATTTAGATGATTTCCTTAAGCGATTTTATACACAATCATAGAAAAAAGGTGTTCGAACACTGACCATTGTTTGCACCGTTTAATTACCCTATAGTACGCATTTTTAGAGTCATGTGAAAATACCAATTTGCATCTGCTAGCCTGAAAGCCCCCCTTCAATATACCCCTCCCCTCCCCCCACCAATCAATGTTGCTAGGCCACGGGCTGATGTTTGGCAAGTTGGGCGACTCAACATTGACCAGGGGGGAAAGGGGGATGACTTTACATTAGGCCTACTAAGTGTTCGAACACTTTTTTCTAACATTGTAGTTAGGCCTACATTGTTTAATCCTTTCAAAAATCGTTTTTAATCATCTAAATGTTGTCGTTTTCTTAGGAGGTTTTCAACAAGAAACACCTTGAAAAAGCCAGGACATTTCATATGATGAATCATACACGAGTTCGAATTAAAACTCATGAGGTTTTTATTGTTTTAAAAGAGTCAAAATGATCATTAGGTTGAGTCGCGGCTTTTTTTGACACGGTTAAGTTCTCAAACACAACTCCACTTCCAATGCAAATTGGATTAAACATGTTAAAAAGGCCGGGCTAGGGGGGGGGGGGGGGTCGATAAGGAGTCTATTAAAGTTATTTCTAGTGATCTATGTGTTTTTGAATGATGATAAATAGTAGGCCAGGAGCACTGAGAGGGGTCCTTTGGGTTTCACTCATGTCAAAAGACGCTTTAAAGCTAGTGGATTAAATGAAACGGCATGTCGGGCGTAATTGTCGGGTCATATTATATGCGTTTCAGCCATCTGAATGTTAGGCCTACTCGCCTATAATGATCTTAAATTCAAGTAATTGTGAAATGAAAAGATTTTAAAATCGATAATAATGCTTAATTTTTCACTATCTACAGGGTAAACAATACGAGCGGACCTATATAGACTTTTCAGTAATCTAGTCAAAGGCCCTCGGGGAGAAATTTTCTTTAAAAAGCGCGTACACGCGCACCTTCGCACCGTTAGAACATGCAATTTTGAAATTTCACGTTTTGATCATGTTTCTTGTGGAGGCCGTATCTTCAAAACGGAAGCATGAAATGTAATATAACTCGGGAATTTAGCTCAGGATTTCACTGGCAACAATCTGAAATATGTCTCGTTTGCTGTAGACAAAGTGTGTGCTCTTGAAGCTGCGGGCTCCAACTGGGCATGTAGGTACCAAAAGACGTTGGGCATCATCAAAATTCTCAATGAAATCTCATATATACATGATGATCAACACGCGGGACAATGTCTAGTTAGGCCTACATTGTTTAATCCTTTCAAAAATCGTTTTTAATCATCTAAATGTTGTCGTTTTCTTAGGAGGTTTTCAACAAGAAACACCTTGAAAAAGCCAGGACATTTCATATGATGAATCATACACGAGTTCGAATTAAAACTCATGAGGTTTTTATTGTTTTAAAAGAGTCAAAATGATCATTAGGTTGAGTCGCGGCTTTTTTTGACACGGTTAAGTTCTCAAACACAACTCCACTTCCAATGCAAATTGGATTAAACATGTTAAAAAGGCCGGGCTAGGGGGGGGGGGGTCGATAAGGAGTCTATTAAAGTTATTTCTAGTGATCTATGTGTTTTTGAATGATGATAAATAGTAGGCCAGGAGCACTGAGAGGGGTCCTTTGGGTTTCACTCATGTCAAAAGACGCTTTAAAGCTAGTGGATTAAATGAAACGGCATGTCGGGCGTAATTGTCGGGTCATATTATATGCGTTTCAGCCATCTGAATGTTAGGCCTACTCGCCTATAATGATCTTAAATTCAAGTAATTGTGAAATGAAAAGATTTTAAAATCGATAATAATGCTTAATTTTTCACTATCTACAGGGTAAACAATACGAGCGGACCTATATAGACTTTTCAGTAATCTAGTCAAAGGCCCTCGGGGAGAAATTTTCTTTAAAAAGCGCGTACACGCGCACCTTCGCACCGTTAGAACATGCAATTTTGAAATTTCACGTTTTGATCATGTTTCTTGTGGAGGCCGTATCTTCAAAACGGAAGCATGAAATGTAATATAACTCGGGAATTTAGCTCAGGATTTCACTGGCAACAATCTGAAATATGTCTCGTTTGCTGTAGACAAAGTGTGTGCTCTTGAAGCTGCGGGCTCCAACTGGGCATGTAGGTACCAAAAGACGTTGGGCATCATCAAAATTCTCAATGAAATCTCATATATACATGATGATCAACACGCGGGACAATGTCTAGTTAGGCCTACATTGTTTAATCCTTTCAAAAATCGTTTTTAATCATCTAAATGTTGTCGTTTTCTTAGGAGGTTTTCAACAAGAAACACCTTGAAAAAGCCAGGACATTTCATATGATGAATCATACACGAGTTCGAATTAAAACTCATGAGGTTTTTATTGTTTTAAAAGAGTCAAAATGATCATTAGGTTGAGTCGCGGCTTTTTTTGACACGGTTAAGTTCTCAAACACAACTCCACTTCCAATGCAAATTGGATTAAACATGTTAAAAAGGCCGGGCTAGGGGGGGGGGGTCGATAAGGAGTCTATTAAAGTTATTTCTAGTGATCTATGTGTTTTTGAATGATGATAAATAGTAGGCCAGGAGCACTGAGAGGGGTCCTTTGGGTTTCACTCATGTCAAAAGACGCTTTAAAGCTAGTGGATTAAATGAAACGGCATGTCGGGCGTAATTGTCGGGTCATATTATATGCGTTTCAGCCATCTGAATGTTAGGCCTACTCGCCTATAATGATCTTAAATTCAAGTAATTGTGAAATGAAAAGATTTTAAAATCGATAATAATGCTTAATTTTTCACTATCTACAGGGTAAACAATACGAGCGGACCTATATAGACTTTTCAGTAATCTAGTCAAAGGCCCTCGGGGAGAAATTTTCTTTAAAAAGCGCGTACACGCGCACCTTCGCACCGTTAGAACATGCAATTTTGAAATTTCACGTTTTGATCATGTTTCTTGTGGAGGCCGTATCTTCAAAACGGAAGCATGAAATGTAATATAACTCGGGAATTTAGCTCAGGATTTCACTGGCAACAATCTGAAATATGTCTCGTTTGCTGTAGACAAAGTGTGTGCTCTTGAAGCTGCGGGCTCCAACTGGGCATGTAGGTACCAAAAGACGTTGGGCATCATCAAAATTCTCAATGAAATCTCATATATACATGATGATCAACACGCGGGACAATGTCTAGTTAGGCCTACATTGTTTAATCCTTTCAAAAATCGTTTTTAATCATCTAAATGTTGTCGTTTTCTTAGGAGGTTTTCAACAAGAAACACCTTGAAAAAGCCAGGACATTTCATATGATGAATCATACACGAGTTCGAATTAAAACTCATGAGGTTTTTATTGTTTTAAAAGAGTCAAAATGATCATTAGGTTGAGTCGCGGCTTTTTTTGACACGGTTAAGTTCTCAAACACAACTCCACTTCCAATGCAAATTGGATTAAACATGTTAAAAAGGCCGGGCTAGGGGGGGGGGGTCGATAAGGAGTCTATTAAAGTTATTTCTAGTGATCTATGTGTTTTTGAATGATGATAAATAGTAGGCCAGGAGCACTGAGAGGGGTCCTTTGGGTTTCACTCATGTCAAAAGACGCTTTAAAGCTAGTGGATTAAATGAAACGGCATGTCGGGCGTAATTGTCGGGTCATATTATATGCGTTTCAGCCATCTGAATGTTAGGCCTACTCGCCTATAATGATCTTAAATTCAAGTAATTGTGAAATGAAAAGATTTTAAAATCGATAATAATGCTTAATTTTTCACTATCTACAGGGTAAACAATACGAGCGGACCTATATAGACTTTTCAGTAATCTAGTCAAAGGCCCTCGGGGAGAAATTTTCTTTAAAAAGCGCGTACACGCGCACCTTCGCACCGTTAGAACATGCAATTTTGAAATTTCACGTTTTGATCATGTTTCTTGTGGAGGCCGTATCTTCAAAACGGAAGCATGAAATGTAATATAACTCGGGAATTTAGCTCAGGATTTCACTGGCAACAATCTGAAATATGTCTCGTTTGCTGTAGACAAAGTGTGTGCTCTTGAAGCTGCGGGCTCCAACTGGGCATGTAGGTACCAAAAGACGTTGGGCATCATCAAAATTCTCAATGAAATCTCATATATACATGATGATCAACACGCGGGACAATGTCTAGTTAGGCCTACATTGTTTAATCCTTTCAAAAATCGTTTTTAATCATCTAAATGTTGTCGTTTTCTTAGGAGGTTTTCAACAAGAAACACCTTGAAAAAGCCAGGACATTTCATATGATGAATCATACACGAGTTCGAATTAAAACTCATGAGGTTTTTATTGTTTTAAAAGAGTCAAAATGATCATTAGGTTGAGTCGCGGCTTTTTTTGACACGGTTAAGTTCTCAAACACAACTCCACTTCCAATGCAAATTGGATTAAACATGTTAAAAAGGCCGGGCTAGGGGGGGGGGGGTCGATAAGGAGTCTATTAAAGTTATTTCTAGTGATCTATGTGTTTTTGAATGATGATAAATAGTAGGCCAGGAGCACTGAGAGGGGTCCTTTGGGTTTCACTCATGTCAAAAGACGCTTTAAAGCTAGTGGATTAAATGAAACGGCATGTCGGGCGTAATTGTCGGGTCATATTATATGCGTTTCAGCCATCTGAATGTTAGGCCTACTCGCCTATAATGATCTTAAATTCAAGTAATTGTGAAATGAAAAGATTTTAAAATCGATAATAATGCTTAATTTTTCACTATCTACAGGGTAAACAATACGAGCGGACCTATATAGACTTTTCAGTAATCTAGTCAAAGGCCCTCGGGGAGAAATTTTCTTTAAAAAGCGCGTACACGCGCACCTTCGCACCGTTAGAACATGCAATTTTGAAATTTCACGTTTTGATCATGTTTCTTGTGGAGGCCGTATCTTCAAAACGGAAGCATGAAATGTAATATAACTCGGGAATTTAGCTCAGGATTTCACTGGCAACAATCTGAAATATGTCTCGTTTGCTGTAGACAAAGTGTGTGCTCTTGAAGCTGCGGGCTCCAACTGGGCATGTAGGTACCAAAAGACGTTGGGCATCATCAAAATTCTCAATGAAATCTCATATATACATGATGATCAACACGCGGGACAATGTCTAGTTAGGCCTACATTGTTTAATCCTTTCAAAAATCGTTTTTAATCATCTAAATGTTGTCGTTTTCTTAGGAGGTTTTCAACAAGAAACACCTTGAAAAAGCCAGGACATTTCATATGATGAATCATACACGAGTTCGAATTAAAACTCATGAGGTTTTTATTGTTTTAAAAGAGTCAAAATGATCATTAGGTTGAGTCGCGGCTTTTTTTGACACGGTTAAGTTCTCAAACACAACTCCACTTCCAATGCAAATTGGATTAAACATGTTAAAAAGGCCGGGCTAGGGGGGGGGGGGGGTCGATAAGGAGTCTATTAAAGTTATTTCTAGTGATCTATGTGTTTTTGAATGATGATAAATAGTAGGCCAGGAGCACTGAGAGGGGTCCTTTGGGTTTCACTCATGTCAAAAGACGCTTTAAAGCTAGTGGATTAAATGAAACGGCATGTCGGGCGTAATTGTCGGGTCATATTATATGCGTTTCAGCCATCTGAATGTTAGGCCTACTCGCCTATAATGATCTTAAATTCAAGTAATTGTGAAATGAAAAGATTTTAAAATCGATAATAATGCTTAATTTTTCACTATCTACACGGTAAACAATACGAGCGGACCTATATAGACTTTTCAGTAATCTAGTCAAAGGCCCTCGGGGAGAAATTTTCTTTAAAAAGCGCGTACACGCGCACCTTCGCACCGTTAGAACATGCAATTTTGAAATTTCACGTTTTGATCATGTTTCTTGTGGAGGCCGTATCTTCAAAACGGAAGCATGAAATGTAATATAACTCGGGAATTTAGCTCAGGATTTCACTGGCAACAATCTGAAATATGTCTCGTTTGCTGTAGACAAAGTGTGTGCTCTTGAAGCTGCGGGCTCCAACTGGGCATGTAGGTACCAAAAGACGTTGGGCATCATCAAAATTCTCAATGAAATCTCATATATACATGATGATCAACACGCGGGGCAATGTCTAGTTAGGCCTACATTGTTTAATCCTTTCAAAAATCGTTTTTAATCATCTAAATGTTGTCGTTTTCTTAGGAGGTTTTCAACAAGAAACACCTTGAAAAAGCCAGGACATTTCATATGATGAATCATACACGAGTTCGAATTAAAACTCATGAGGTTTTTATTGTTTTAAAAGAGTCAAAATGATCATTAGGTTGAGTCGCGGCTTTTTTTGACACGGTTAAGTTCTCAAACACAACTCCACTTCCAATGCAAATTGGATTAAACATGTTAAAAAGGCCGGGCTAGGGGGGGGGGGGGGGTCGATAAGGAGTCTATTAAAGTTATTTCTAGTGATCTATGTGTTTTTGAATGATGATAAATAGTAGGCCAGGAGCACTGAGAGGGGTCCTTTGGGTTTCACTCATGTCAAAAGACGCTTTAAAGCTAGTGGATTAAATGAAACGGCATGTCGGGCGTAATTGTCGGGTCATATTATATGCGTTTCAGCCATCTGAATGTTAGGCCTACTCGCCTATAATGATCTTAAATTCAAGTAATTGTGAAATGAAAAGATTTTAAAATCGATAATAATGCTTAATTTTTCACTATCTACAGGGTAAACAATACGAGCGGACCTATATAGACTTTTCAGTAATCTAGTCAAAGGCCCTCGGGGAGAAATTTTCTTTAAAAAGCGCGTACACGCGCACCTTCGCACCGTTAGAACATGCAATTTTGAAATTTCACGTTTTGATCATGTTTCTTGTGGAGGCCGTATCTTCAAAACGGAAGCATGAAATGTAATATAACTCGGGAATTTAGCTCAGGATTTCACTGCAACAATCTGAAATATGTCTCGTTTGCTGTAGACAAAGTGTGTGCTCTTGAAGCTGCGGGCTCCAACTGGGCATGTAGGTACCAAAAGACGTTGGGCATCATCAAAATTCTCAATGAAATCTCATATATACATGATGATCAACACGCGGGGCAATGTCTAGTTAGGCCTACATTGTTTAATCCTTTCAAAAATCGTTTTTAATCATCTAAATGTTGTCGTTTTCTTAGGAGGTTTTCAACAAGAAACACCTTGAAAAAGCCAGGACATTTCATATGATGAATCATACACGAGTTCGAATTAAAACTCATGAGGTTTTTATTGTTTTAAAAGAGTCAAAATGATCATTAGGTTGAGTCGCGGCTTTTTTTGACACGGTTAAGTTCTCAAACACAACTCCACTTCCAATGCAAATTGGATTAAACATGTTAAAAAGGCCGGGCTAGGGGGGGGGGTCGATAAGGAGTCTATTAATGTTATTTCTAGTGATCTATGTGTTTTTGAATGATGATAAATAGTAGGCCAGGAGCACTGAGAGGGGTCCTTTGGGTTTCACTCATGTCAAAAGACGCTTTAAAGCTAGTGGATTAAATGAAACGGCATGTCGGGCGTAATTGTCGGGTCATATTATATGCGTTTCAGCCATCTGAATGTTAGGCCTACTCGCCTATAATGATCTTAAATTCAAGTAATTGTGAAATGAAAAGATTTTAAAATCGATAATAATGCTTAATTTTTCACTATCTACAGGGTAAACAATACGAGCGGACCTATATAGACTTTTCAGTAATCTAGTCAAAGGCCCTCGGGGAGAAATTTTCTTTAAAAAGCGCGTACACGCGCACCTTCGCACCGTTAGAACATGCAATTTTGAAATTTCACGTTTTGATCATGTTTCTTGTGGAGGCCGTATCTTCAAAACGGAAGCATGAAATGTAATATAACTCGGGAATTTAGCTCAGGATTTCACTGGCAACAATCTGAAATATGTCTCGTTTGCTGTAGACAAAGTGTGTGCTCTTGAAGCTGCGGGCTCCAACTGGGCATGTAGGTACCAAAAGACGTTGGGCATCATCAAAATTCTCAATGAAATCTCATATATACATGATGATCAACACGCGGGGCAATGTCTAGTTAGGCCTACATTGTTTAATCCTTTCAAAAATCGTTTTTAATCATCTAAATGTTGTCGTTTTCTTAGGAGGTTTTCAACAAGAAACACCTTGAAAAAGCCAGGACATTTCATATGATGAATCATACACGAGTTCGAATTAAAACTCATGAGGTTTTTATTGTTTTAAAAGAGTCAAAATGATCATTAGGTTGAGTCGCGGCTTTTTTTGACACGGTTAAGTTCTCAAACACAACTCCACTTCCAATGCAAATTGGATTAAACATGTTAAAAAGGCCGGGCTAGGGGGGGGGGGGTCGATAAGGAGTCTATTAAAGTTATTTCTAGTGATCTATGTGTTTTTGAATGATGATAAATAGTAGGCCAGGAGCACTGAGAGGGGTCCTTTGGGTTTCACTCATGTCAAAAGACGCTTTAAAGCTAGTGGATTAAATGAAACGGCATGTCGGGCGTAATTGTCGGGTCATATTATATGCGTTTCAGCCATCTGAATGTTAGGCCTACTCGCCTATAATGATCTTAAATTCAAGTAATTGTGAAATGAAAAGATTTTAAAATCGATAATAATGCTTAATTTTTCACTATCTACAGGGTAAACAATACGAGCGGACCTATATAGACTTTTCAGTAATCTAGTCAAAGGCCCTCGGGTAGAAATTTTCTTTAAAAAGCGCGTACACGCGCACCTTCGCACCGTTAGAACATGCAATTTTGAAATTTCACGTTTTGATCATGTTTCTTGTGGAGGCCGTATCTTCAAAACGGAAGCATGAAATGTAATATAACTCGGGAATTTAGCTCAGGATTTCACTGGCAACAATCTGAAATATGTCTCGTTTGCTGTAGACAAAGTGTGTGCTCTTGAAGCTGCGGGCTCCAACTGGGCATGTAGGTACCAAAAGACGTTGGGCATCATCAAAATTCTCAATGAAATCTCATATATACATGATGATCAACACGCGGGGCAATGTCTAGTTAGGCCTACATTGTTTAATCCTTTCAAAAATCGTTTTTAATCATCTAAATGTTGTCGTTTTCTTAGGAGGTTTTCAACAAGAAACACCTTGAAAAAGCCAGGACATTTCATATGATGAATCATACACGAGTTCGAATTAAAACTCATGAGGTTTTTATTGTTTTAAAAGAGTCAAAATGATCATTAGGTTGAGTCGCGGCTTTTTTTGACACGGTTAAGTTCTCAAACACAACTCCACTTCCAATGCAAATTGGATTAAACATGTTAAAAAGGCCGGGCTAGGGGGGGGGGGGGTCGATAAGGAGTCTATTAATGTTATTTCTAGTGATCTATGTGTTTTTGAATGATGATAAATAGTAGGCCAGGAGCACTGAGAGGGGTCCTTTGGGTTTCACTCATGTCAAAAGACGCTTTAAAGCTAGTGGATTAAATGAAACGGCATGTCGGGCGTAATTGTCGGGTCATATTATATGCGTTTCAGCCATCTGAATGTTAGGCCTACTCGCCTATAATGATCTTAAATTCAAGTAATTGTGAAATGAAAAGATTTTAAAATCGATAATAATGCTTAATTTTTCACTATCTACAGGGTAAACAATACGAGCGGACCTATATAGACTTTTCAGTAATCTAGTCAAAGGCCCTCGGGGAGAAATTTTCTTTAAAAAGCGCGTACACGCGCACCTTCGCACCGTTAGAACATGCAATTTTGAAATTTCACGTTTTGATCATGTTTCTTGTGGAGGCCGTATCTTCAAAACGGAAGCATGAAATGTAATATAACTCGGGAATTTAGCTCAGGATTTCACTGGCAACAATCTGAAATATGTCTCGTTTGCTGTAGACAAAGTGTGTGCTCTTGAAGCTGCGGGCTCCAACTGGGCATGTAGGTACCAAAAGACGTTGGGCATCATCAAAATTCTCAATGAAATCTCATATATACATGATGATCAACACGCGGGGCAATGTCTAGTTAGGCCTACATTGTTTAATCCTTTCAAAAATCGTTTTTAATCATCTAAATGTTGTCGTTTTCTTAGGAGGTTTTCAACAAGAAACACCTTGAAAAAGCCAGGACATTTCATATGATGAATCATACACGAGTTCGAATTAAAACTCATGAGGTTTTTATTGTTTTAAAAGAGTCAAAATGATCATTAGGTTGAGTCGCGGCTTTTTTTGACACGGTTAAGTTCTCAAACACAACTCCACTTCCAATGCAAATTGGATTAAACATGTTAAAAAGGCCGGGCTAGGGGGGGGGGGTCGATAAGGAGTCTATTAAAGTTATTTCTAGTGATCTATGTGTTTTTGAATGATGATAAATAGTAGGCCAGGAGCACTGAGAGGGGTCCTTTGGGTTTCACTCATGTCAAAAGACGCTTTAAAGCTAGTGGATTAAATGAAACGGCATGTCGGGCGTAATTGTCGGGTCATATTATATGCGTTTCAGCCATCTGAATGTTAGGCCTACTCGCCTATAATGATCTTAAATTCAAGTAATTGTGAAATGAAAAGATTTTAAAATCGATAATAATGCTTAATTTTTCACTATCTACAGGGTAAACAATACGAGCGGACCTATATAGACTTTTCAGTAATCTAGTCAAAGGCCCTCGGGGAGAAATTTTCTTTAAAAAGCGCGTACACGCGCACCTTCGCACCGTTAGAACATGCAATTTTGAAATTTCACGTTTTGATCATGTTTCTTGTGGAGGCCGTATCTTCAAAACGGAAGCATGAAATGTAATATAACTCGGGAATTTAGCTCAGGATTTCACTGGCAACAATCTGAAATATGTCTCGTTTGCTGTAGACAAAGTGTGTGCTCTTGAAGCTGCGGGCTCCAACTGGGCATGTAGGTACCAAAAGACGTTGGGCATCATCAAAATTCTCAATGAAATCTCATATATACATGATGATCAACACGCGGGGCAATGTCTAGTTAGGCCTACATTGTTTAATCCTTTCAAAAATCGTTTTTAATCATCTAAATGTTGTCGTTTTCTTAGGAGGTTTTCAACAAGAAACACCTTGAAAAAGCCAGGACATTTCATATGATGAATCATACACGAGTTCGAATTAAAACTCATGAGGTTTTTATTGTTTTAAAAGAGTCAAAATGATCATTAGGTTGAGTCGCGGCTTTTTTTGACACGGTTAAGTTCTCAAACACAACTCCACTTCCAATGCAAATTGGATTAAACATGTTAAAAAGGCCGGGCTAGGGGGGGGGGGGTCGATAAGGAGTCTATTAATGTTATTTCTAGTGATCTATGTGTTTTTGAATGATGATAAATAGTAGGCCAGGAGCACTGAGAGGGGTCCTTTGGGTTTCACTCATGTCAAAAGACGCTTTAAAGCTAGTGGATTAAATGAAACGGCATGTCGGGCGTAATTGTCGGGTCATATTATATGCGTTTCAGCCATCTGAATGTTAGGCCTACTCGCCTATAATGATCTTAAATTCAAGTAATTGTGAAATGAAAAGATTTTAAAATCGATAATAATGCTTAATTTTTCACTATCTACAGGGTAAACAATACGAGCGGACCTATATAGACTTTTCAGTAATCTAGTCAAAGGCCCTCGGGGAGAAATTTTCTTTAAAAAGCGCGTACACGCGCACCTTCGCACCGTTAGAACATGCAATTTTGAAATTTCACGTTTTGATCATGTTTCTTGTGGAGGCCGTATCTTCAAAACGGAAGCATGAAATGTAATATAACTCGGGAATTTAGCTCAGGATTTCACTGGCAACAATCTGAAATATGTCTCGTTTGCTGTAGACAAAGTGTGTGCTCTTGAAGCTGCGGGCTCCAACTGGGCATGTAGGTACCAAAAGACGTTGGGCATCATCAAAATTCTCAATGAAATCTCATATATACATGATGATCAACACGCGGGGCAATGTCTAGTTAGGCCTACATTGTTTAATCCTTTCAAAAATCGTTTTTAATCATCTAAATGTTGTCGTTTTCTTAGGAGGTTTTCAACAAGAAACACCTTGAAAAAGCCAGGACATTTCATATGATGAATCATACACGAGTTCGAATTAAAACTCATGAGGTTTTTATTGTTTTAAAAGAGTCAAAATGATCATTAGGTTGAGTCGCGGCTTTTTTTGACACGGTTAAGTTCTCAAACACAACTCCACTTCCAATGCAAATTGGATTAAACATGTTAAAAAGGCCGGGCTAGGGGGGGGGGTCGATAAGGAGTCTATTAAAGTTATTTCTAGTGATCTATGTGTTTTTGAATGATGATAAATAGTAGGCCAGGAGCACTGAGAGGGGTCCTTTGGGTTTCACTCATGTCAAAAGACGCTTTAAAGCTAGTGGATTAAATGAAACGGCATGTCGGGCGTAATTGTCGGGTCATATTATATGCGTTTCAGCCATCTGAATGTTAGGCCTACTCGCCTATAATGATCTTAAATTCAAGTAATTGTGAAATGAAAAGATTTTAAAATCGATAATAATGCTTAATTTTTCACTATCTACAGGGTAAACAATACGAGCGGACCTATATAGACTTTTCAGTAATCTAGTCAAAGGCCCTCGGGGAGAAATTTTCTTTAAAAAGCGCGTACACGCGCACCTTCGCACCGTTAGAACATGCAATTTTGAAATTTCACGTTTTGATCATGTTTCTTGTGGAGGCCGTATCTTCAAAACGGAAGCATGAAATGTAATATAACTCGGGAATTTAGCTCAGGATTTCACTGGCAACAATCTGAAATATGTCTCGTTTGCTGTAGACAAAGTGTGTGCTCTTGAAGCTGCGGGCTCCAACTGGGCATGTAGGTACCAAAAGACGTTGGGCATCATCAAAATTCTCAATGAAATCTCATATATACATGATGATCAACACGCGGGGCAATGTCTAGTTAGGCCTACATTGTTTAATCCTTTCAAAAATCGTTTTTAATCATCTAAATGTTGTCGTTTTCTTAGGAGGTTTTCAACAAGAAACACCTTGAAAAAGCCAGGACATTTCATATGATGAATCATACACGAGTTCGAATTAAAACTCATGAGGTTTTTATTGTTTTAAAAGAGTCAAAATGATCATTAGGTTGAGTCGCGGCTTTTTTTGACACGGTTAAGTTCTCAAACACAACTCCACTTCCAATGCAAATTGGATTAAACATGTTAAAAAGGCCGGGCTAGGGGGGGGGGGGGTCGATAAGGAGTCTATTAAAGTTATTTCTAGTGATCTATGTGTTTTTGAATGATGATAAATAGTAGGCCAGGAGCACTGAGAGGGGTCCTTTGGGTTTCACTCATGTCAAAAGACGCTTTAAAGCTAGTGGATTAAATGAAACGGCATGTCGGGCGTAATTGTCGGGTCATATTATATGCGTTTCAGCCATCTGAATGTTAGGCCTACTCGCCTATAATGATCTTAAATTCAAGTAATTGTGAAATGAAAAGATTTTAAAATCGATAATAATGCTTAATTTTTCACTATCTACAGGGTAAACAATACGAGCGGACCTATATAGACTTTTCAGTAATCTAGTCAAAGGCCCTCGGGGAGAAATTTTCTTTAAAAAGCGCGTACACGCGCACCTTCGCACCGTTAGAACATGCAATTTTGAAATTTCACGTTTTGATCATGTTTCTTGTGGAGGCCGTATCTTCAAAACGGAAGCATGAAATGTAATATAACTCGGGAATTTAGCTCAGGATTTCACTGGCAACAATCTGAAATATGTCTCGTTTGCTGTAGACAAAGTGTGTGCTCTTGAAGCTGCGGGCTCCAACTGGGCATGTAGGTACCAAAAGACGTTGGGCATCATCAAAATTCTCAATGAAATCTCATATATACATGATGATCAACACGCGGGGCAATGTCTAGTTAGGCCTACATTGTTTAATCCTTTCAAAAATCGTTTTTAATCATCTAAATGTTGTCGTTTTCTTAGGAGGTTTTCAACAAGAAACACCTTGAAAAAGCCAGGACATTTCATATGATGAATCATACACGAGTTCGAATTAAAACTCATGAGGTTTTTATTGTTTTAAAAGAGTCAAAATGATCATTAGGTTGAGTCGCGGCTTTTTTTGACACGGTTAAGTTCTCAAACACAACTCCACTTCCAATGCAAATTGGATTAAACATGTTAAAAAGGCCGGGCTAGGGGGGGGGGGGTCGATAAGGAGTCTATTAAAGTTATTTCTAGTGATCTATGTGTTTTTGAATGATGATAAATAGTAGGCCAGGAGCACTGAGAGGGGTCCTTTGGGTTTCACTCATGTCAAAAGACGCTTTAAAGCTAGTGGATTAAATGAAACGGCATGTCGGGCGTAATTGTCGGGTCATATTATATGCGTTTCAGCCATCTGAATGTTAGGCCTACTCGCCTATAATGATCTTAAATTCAAGTAATTGTGAAATGAAAAGATTTTAAAATCGATAATAATGCTTAATTTTTCACTATCTACAGGGTAAACAATACGAGCGGACCTATATAGACTTTTCAGTAATCTAGTCAAAGGCCCTCGGGGAGAAATTTTCTTTAAAAAGCGCGTACACGCGCACCTTCGCACCGTTAGAACATGCAATTTTGAAATTTCACGTTTTGATCATGTTTCTTGTGGAGGCCGTATCTTCAAAACGGAAGCATGAAATGTAATATAACTCGGGAATTTAGCTCAGGATTTCACTGGCAACAATCTGAAATATGTCTCGTTTGCTGTAGACAAAGTGTGTGCTCTTGAAGCTGCGGGCTCCAACTGGGCATGTAGGTACCAAAAGACGTTGGGCATCATCAAAATTCTCAATGAAATCTCATATATACATGATGATCAACACGCGGGGCAATGTCTAGTTAGGCCTACATTGTTTAATCCTTTCAAAAATCGTTTTTAATCATCTAAATGTTGTCGTTTTCTTAGGAGGTTTTCAACAAGAAACACCTTGAAAAAGCCAGGACATTTCATATGATGAATCATACACGAGTTCGAATTAAAACTCATGAGGTTTTTATTGTTTTAAAAGAGTCAAAATGATCATTAGGTTGAGTCGCGGCTTTTTTTGACACGGTTAAGTTCTCAAACACAACTCCACTTCCAATGCAAATTGGATTAAACATGTTAAAAAGGCCGGGCTAGGGGGGGGGGGGGTCGATAAGGAGTCTATTAAAGTTATTTCTAGTGATCTATGTGTTTTTGAATGATGATAAATAGTAGGCAAGGACCCCTGAGAGGGGTCCTTTGGGTTTCACTCATGTCAAAAGACGCTTTAAAGCTAGTGGATTAAATGAAACGGCATGTCGGGCGTAATTGTCGGGTCATATTATATGCGTTTCAGCCATCTGAATGTTAGGCCTACTCGCCTATAATGATCTTAAATTCAAGTAATTGTGAAATGAAAAGATTTTAAAATCGATAATAATGCTTAATTTTTCACTATCTACAGGGTAAACAATACGAGCGGACCTATATAGACTTTTCAGTAATCTAGTCAAAGGCCCTCGGGGAGAAATTTTCTTTAAAAAGCGCGTACACGCGCACCTTCGCACCGTTAGAACATGCAATTTTGAAATTTCACGTTTTGATCATGTTTCTTGTGGAGGCCGTATCTTCAAAACGGAAGCATGAAATATAATATAACTCGGGAATTTAGCTCAGGATTTCACTGGCAACAATCTGAAATATGTCTCGTTTGCTGTAGACAAAGTGTGTGCTCTTGAAGCTGCGGGCTCCAACTGGGCATGTAGGTACCAAAAGACGTTGGGCATCATCAAAATTCTCAATGAAATCTCATATATACATGATGATCAACACGCGGGGCAATGTCTAGTTAGGCCTACATTGTTTAATCCTTTCAAAAATCGTTTTTAATCATCTAAATGTTGTCGTTTTCTTAGGAGGTTTTCAACAAGAAACACCTTGAAAAAGCCAGGACATTTCATATGATGAATCATACACGAGTTCGAATTAAAACTCATGAGGTTTTTATTGTTTTAAAAGAGTCAAAATGATCATTAGGTTGAGTCGCGGCTTTTTTTGACACGGTTAAGTTCTCAAACACAACTCCACTTCCAATGCAAATTGGATTAAACATGTTAAAAAGGCCGGGCTAGGGGGGGGGGGGTCGATAAGGAGTCTATTAAAGTTATTTCTAGTGATCTATGTGTTTTTGAATGATGATAAATAGTAGGCCAGGAGCACTGAGAGGGGTCCTTTGGGTTTCACTCATGTCAAAAGACGCTTTAAAGCTAGTGGATTAAATGAAACGGCATGTCGGGCGTAATTGTCGGGTCATATTATATGCGTTTCAGCCATCTGAATGTTAGGCCTACTCGCCTATAATGATCTTAAATTCAAGTAATTGTGAAATGAAAAGATTTTAAAATCGATAATAATGCTTAATTTTTCACTATCTACAGGGTAAACAATACGAGCGGACCTATATAGACTTTTCAGTAATCTAGTCAAAGGCCCTCGGGGAGAAATTTTCTTTAAAAAGCGCGTACACGCGCACCTTCGCACCGTTAGAACATGCAATTTTGAAATTTCACGTTTTGATCATGTTTCTTGTGGAGGCCGTATCTTCAAAACGGAAGCATGAAATGTAATATAACTCGGGAATTTAGCTCAGGATTTCACTGGCAACAATCTGAAATATGTCTCGTTTGCTGTAGACAAAGTGTGTGCTCTTGAAGCTGCGGGCTCCAACTGGGCATGTAGGTACCAAAAGACGTTGGGCATCATCAAAATTCTCAATGAAATCTCATATATACATGATGATCAACACGCGGGGCAATGTCTAGTTAGGCCTACATTGTTTAATCCTTTCAAAAATCGTTTTTAATCATCTAAATGTTGTCGTTTTCTTAGGAGGTTTTCAACAAGAAACACCTTGAAAAAGCCAGGACATTTCATATGATGAATCATACACGAGTTCGAATTAAAACTCATGAGGTTTTTATTGTTTTAAAAGAGTCAAAATGATCATTAGGTTGAGTCGCGGCTTTTTTTGACACGGTTAAGTTCTCAAACACAACTCCACTTCCAATGCAAATTGGATTAAACATGTTAAAAAGGCCGGGCTAGGGGGGGGGGGGGGTCGATAAGGAGTCTATTAAAGTTATTTCTAGGGATCTATGTGTTTTTGAATGATGATAAATAGTAGGCCAGGAGCACTGAGAGGGGTCCTTTGGGTTTCACTCATGTCAAAAGACGCTTTAAAGCTAGTGGATTAAATGAAACGGCATGTCGGGCGTAATTGTCGGGTCATATTATATGCGTTTCAGCCATCTGAATGTTAGGCCTACTCGCCTATAATGATCTTAAATTCAAGTAATTGTGAAATGAAAAGATTTTAAAATCGATAATAATGCTTAATTTTTCACTATCTACAGGGTAAACAATACGAGCGGACCTATATAGACTTTTCAGTAATCTAGTCAAAGGCCCTCGGGGAGAAATTTTCTTTAAAAAGCGCGTACACGCGCACCTTCGCACCGTTAGAACATGCAATTTTGAAATTTCACGTTTTGATCATGTTTCTTGTGGAGGCCGTATCTTCAAAACGGAAGCATGAAATGTAATATAACTCGGGAATTTAGCTCAGGATTTCACTGGCAACAATCTGAAATATGTCTCGTTTGCTGTAGACAAAGTGTGTGCTCTTGAAGCTGCGGGCTCCAACTGGGCATGTAGGTACCAAAAGACGTTGGGCATCATCAAAATTCTCAATGAAATCTCATATATACATGATGATCAACACGCGGGGCAATGTCTAGTTAGGCCTACATTGTTTAATCCTTTCAAAAATCGTTTTTAATCATCTAAATGTTGTCGTTTTCTTAGGAGGTTTTCAACAAGAAACACCTTGAAAAAGCCAGGACATTTCATATGATGAATCATACACGAGTTCGAATTAAAACTCATGAGGTTTTTATTGTTTTAAAAGAGTCAAAATGATCATTAGGTTGAGTCGCGGCTTTTTTTGACACGGTTAAGTTCTCAAACACAACTCCACTTCCAATGCAAATTGGATTAAACATGTTAAAAAGGCCGGGCTAGGGGGGGGGGGGTCGATAAGGAGTCTATTAAAGTTATTTCTAGTGATCTATGTGTTTTTGAATGATGATAAATAGTAGGCCAGGAGCACTGAGAGGGGTCCTTTGGGTTTCACTCATGTCAAAAGACGCTTTAAAGCTAGTGGATTAAATGAAACGGCATGTCGGGCGTAATTGTCGGGTCATATTATATGCGTTTCAGCCATCTGAATGTTAGGCCTACTCGCCTATAATGATCTTAAATTCAAGTAATTGTGAAATGAAAAGATTTTAAAATCGATAATAATGCTTAATTTTTCACTATCTACAGGGTAAACAATACGAGCGGACCTATATAGACTTTTCAGTAATCTAGTCAAATGCCCTCGGGGAGAAATTTTCTTTAAAAAGCGCGTACACGCGCACCTTCGCACCGTTAGAACATGCAATTTTGAAATTTCACGTTTTGATCATGTTTCTTGTGGAGGCCGTATCTTCAAAACGGAAGCATGAAATGTAATATAACTCGGGAATTTAGCTCAGGATTTCACTGGCAACAATCTGAAATATGTCTCGTTTGCTGTAGACAAAGTGTGTGCTCTTGAAGCTGCGGGCTCCAACTGGGCATGTAGGTACCAAAAGACGTTGGGCATCATCAAAATTCTCAATGAAATCTCATATATACATGATGATCAACACGCGGGGCAATGTCTAGTTAGGCCTACATTGTTTAATCCTTTCAAAAATCGTTTTTAATCATCTAAATGTTGTCGTTTTCTTAGGAGGTTTTCAACAAGAAACACCTTGAAAAAGCCAGGACATTTCATATGATGAATCATACACGAGTTCGAATTAAAACTCATGAGGTTTTTATTGTTTTAAAAGAGTCAAAATGATCATTAGGTTGAGTCGCGGCTTTTTTTGACACGGTTAAGTTCTCAAACACAACTCCACTTCCAATGCAAATTGGATTAAACATGTTAAAAAGGCCGGGCTAGGGGGGGGGGGGGTCGATAAGGAGTCTATTAAAGTTATTTCTAGTGATCTATGTGTTTTTGAATGATGATAAATAGTAGGCCAGGAGCACTGAGAGGGGTCCTTTGGGTTTCACTCATGTCAAAAGACGCTTTAAAGCTAGTGGATTAAATGAAACGGCATGTCGGGCGTAATTGTCGGGTCATATTATATGCGTTTCAGCCATATGAATGTTAGGCCTACTCGCCTATAATGATCTTAAATTCAAGTAATTGTGAAATGAAAAGATTTTAAAATCGATAATAATGCTTAATTTTTCACTATCTACAGGGTAAACAATACGAGCGGACCTATATAGACTTTTCAGTAATCTAGTCAAAGGCCCTCGGGGAGAAATTTTCTTTAAAAAGCGCGTACACGCGCACCTTCGCACCGTTAGAACATGCAATTTTGAAATTTCACGTTTTGATCATGTTTCTTGTGGAGGCCGTATCTTCAAAACGGAAGCATGAAATGTAATATAACTCGGGAATTTAGCTCAGGATTTCACTGGCAACAATCTGAAATATGTCTCGTTTGCTGTAGACAAAGTGTGTGCTCTTAAAGCTGCGGGCTCCAACTGGGCATGTAGGTACCAAAAGACGTTGGGCATCATCAAAATTCTCAATGAAATCTCATATATACATGATGATCAACACGCGGGGCAATGTCTAGTTAGGCCTACATTGTTTAATCCTTTCAAAAATCGTTTTTAATCATCTAAATGTTGTCGTTTTCTTAGGAGGTTTTCAACAAGAAACACCTTGAAAAAGCCAGGACATTTCATATGATGAATCATACACGAGTTCGAATTAAAACTCATGAGGTTTTTATTGTTTTAAAAGAGTCAAAATGATCATTAGGTTGAGTCGCGGCTTTTTTTGACACGGTTAAGTTCTCAAACACAACTCCACTTCCAATGCAAATTGGATTAAACATGTTAAAAAGGCCGGGCTAGGGGGGGGGGGTCGATAAGGAGTCTATTAAAGTTATTTCTAGTGATCTATGTGTTTTTGAATGATGATAAATAGTAGGCCAGGAGCACTGAGAGGGGTCCTTTGGGTTTCACTCATGTCAAAAGACGCTTTAAAGCTAGTGGATTAAATGAAACGGCATGTCGGGCGTAATTGTCGGGTCATATTATATGCGTTTCAGCCATCTGAATGTTAGGCCTACTCGCCTATAATGATCTTAAATTCAAGTAATTGTGAAATGAAAAGATTTTAAAATCGATAATAATGCTTAATTTTTCACTATCTACAGGGTAAACAATACGAGCGGACCTATATAGACTTTTCAGTAATCTAGTCAAAGGCCCTCGGGGAGAAATTTTCTTTAAAAAGCGCGTACACGCGCACCTTCGCACCGTTAGAACATGCAATTTTGAAATTTCACGTTTTGATCATGTTTCTTGTGGAGGCCGTATCTTCAAAACGGAAGCATGAAATGTAATATAACTCGGGAATTTAGCTCAGGATTTCACTGGCAACAATCTGAAATATGTTTCGTTTGCTGTAGACAAAGTGTGTGCTCTTGAAGCTGCGGGCTCCAACTGGGCATGTAGGTACCAAAAGACGTTGGGCATCATCAAAATTCTCAATGAAATCTCATATATACATGATGATCAACACGCGGGGCAATGTCTAGTTAGGCCTACATTTTTTAATCCTTTCAAAAATCGTTTTTAATCATCTAAATGTTGTCGTTTTCTTAGGAGGTTTTCAACAAGAAACACCTTGAAAAAGCCAGGACATTTCATATGATGAATCATACACGAGTTCGAATTAAAACTCATGAGGTTTTTATTGTTTTAAAAGAGTCAAAATGATCATTAGGTTGAGTCGCGGCTTTTTTTGACACGGTTAAGTTCTCAAACACAACTCCACTTCCAATGCAAATTGGATTAAACATGTTAAAAAGGCCGGGCTAGGGGGGGGGGGTCGATAAGGAGTCTATTAAAGTTATTTCTAGTGATCTATGTGTTTTTGAATGATGATAAATAGTAGGCCAGGAGCACTGAGAGGGGTCCTTTGGGTTTCACTCATGTCAAAAGACGCTTTAAAGCTAGTGGATTAAATGAAACGGCATGTCGGGCGTAATTGTCGGGTCATATTATATGCGTTTCAGCCATCTGAATGTTAGGCCTACTCGCCTATAATGATCTTAAATTCAAGTAATTGTGAAATGAAAAGATTTTAAAATCGATAATAATGCTTAATTTTTCACTATCTACAGGGTAAACAATACGAGCGGACCTATATAGACTTTTCAGTAATCTAGTCAAAGGCCCTCGGGGAGAAATTTTCTTTAAAAAGCGCGTACACGCGCACCTTCGCACCGTTAGAACATGCAATTTTGAAATTTCACGTTTTGATCATGTTTCTTGTGGAGGCCGTATCTTCAAAACGGAAGCATGAAATGTAATATAACTCGGGAATTTAGCTCAGGATTTCACTGGCAACAATCTGAAATATGTCTCGTTTGCTGTAGACAAAGTGTGTGCTCTTAAAGGGTATACACCACCAATGCACTATGGGATAGCACGTCCGGTAAAAGTTTATCACAGCAATAGTTCCTTTTTGCGGTACAAATTGCGAGATGTTGACATACTTTTTTCAATTATATCTATTAGTTTTGGGTATTACACATTTTTATGAGTGTGCACAGTACATATTTTCAAAAAAATCGCACTAGTTTGAACATTTTAAAGTTTTAAACGACTGAAATCGGCGGAAGGTCCGTCCTGGGTTTTGGGGCGTAAATAAAGGGCCGAAATCGCTACATCAAATTCATCGCATAATATTGAAAAATCTAGTCCGACACTTTGCCATTTCCTTTTGATATGTTTTGCGGACATCCCTTAGGAATAATCTCTGTAAATGTCATATAAGGATGTATGGGATAACTCCAGTTAGAGTCGATTGTTTGACCCCTACTTTGCACGTAGCGTCTATGGGGAGTGCATTGGTGGTGTATACCCTTGAAGCTGCGGGCTCCAACTGGGCATGTAGGTACCAAAAGACGTTGGGCATCATCAAAATTCTCAATGAAATCTCATATATACATGATGATCAACACGCGGGGCAATGTCTAGTTAGGCCTACATTGTTTAATCCTTTCAAAAATCGTTTTTAATCATCTAAATGTTGTCGTTTTCTTAGGAGGTTTTCAACAAGAAACACCTTGAAAAAGCCAGGACATTTCATATGATGAATCATACACGAGTTCGAATTAAAACTCATGAGGTTTTTATTGTTTTAAAAGAGTCAAAATGATCATTAGGTTGAGTCGCGGCTTTTTTTGACACGGTTAAGTTCTCAAACACAACTCCACTTCCAATGCAAATTGGATTAAACATGTTAAAAAGGCCGGGCTAGGGGGGGGGGGTCGATAAGGAGTCTATTAAAGTTATTTCTAGTGATCTATGTGTTTTTGAATGATGATAAATAGTAGGCCAGGAGCACTGAGAGGGGTCCTTTGGGTTTCACTCATGTCAAAAGACGCTTTAAAGCTAGTGGATTAAATGAAACGGCATGTCGGGCGTAATTGTCGGGTCATATTATATGCGTTTCAGCCATCTGAATGTTAGGCCTACTCGCCTATAATGATCTTAAATTCAAGTAATTGTGAAATGAAAAGATTTTAAAATCGATAATAATGCTTAATTTTTCACTATCTACAGGGTAAACAATACGAGCGGACCTATATAGACTTTTCAGTAATCTAGTCAAAGGCCCTCGGGGAGAAATTTTCTTTAAAAAGCGCGTACACGCGCACCTTCGCACCGTTAGAACATGCAATTTTGAAATTTCACGTTTTGATCATGTTTCTTGTGGAGGCCGTATCTTCAAAACGGAAGCATGAAATGTAATATAACTCGGGAATTTAGCTCAGGATTTCACTGGCAACAATCTGAAATATGTCTCGTTTGCTGTAGACAAAGTGTGTGCTCTTAAAGCTGCGGGCTCCAACTGGGCATGTAGGTACCAAAAGACGTTGGGCATCATCAAAATTCTCAATGAAATCTCATATATACATGATGATCAACACGCGCGCGGGGCAATGTCTAGTTAGGCCTACATTGTTTAATCCTTTCAAAAATCGTTTTTAATCATCTAAATGTTGTCGTTTTCTTAGGAGGTTTTCAACAAGAAACACCTTGAAAAAGCCAGGACATTTCATATGATGAATCATACACGAGTTCGAATTAAAACTCATGAGGTTTTTATTGTTTTAAAAGAGTCAAAATGATCATTAGGTTGAGTCGCGGCTTTTTTTGACACGGTTAAGTTCTCAAACACAACTCCACTTCCAATGCAAATTGGATTAAACATGTTAAAAAGGCCGGGCTAGGGGGGGGGGGGTCGATAAGGAGTCTATTAAAGTTATTTCTAGTGATCTATGTGTTTTTGAATGATGATAAATAGTAGGCCAGGAGCACTGAGAGGGGTCCTTTGGGTTTCACTCATGTCAAAAGACGCTTTAAAGCTAGTGGATTAAATGAAACGGCATGTCGGGCGTAATTGTCGGGTCATATTATATGCGTTTCAGCCATCTGAATGTTAGGCCTACTCGCCTATAATGATCTTAAATTCAAGTAATTGTGAAATGAAAAGATTTTAAAATCGATAATAATGCTTAATTTTTCACTATCTACAGGGTAAACAATACGAGCGGACCTATATAGACTTTTCAGTAATCTAGTCAAAGGCCCTCGGGGAGAAATTTTCTTTAAAAAGCGCGTACACGCGCACCTTCGCACCGTTAGAACATGCAATTTTGAAATTTCACGTTTTGATCATGTTTCTTGTGGAGGCCGTATCTTCAAAACGGAAGCATGAAATGTAATATAACTCGGGAATTTAGCTCAGGATTTCACTGGCAACAATCTGAAATATGTCTCGTTTGCTGTAGACAAAGTGTGTGCTCTTGAAGCTGCGGGCTCCAACTGGGCATGTAGGTACCAAAAGACGTTGGGCATCATCAAAATTCTCAATGAAATCTCATATATACATGATGATCAACACGCGGGGCAATGTCTAGTTAGGCCTACATTGTTTAATCCTTTCAAAAATCGTTTTTAATCATCTAAATGTTGTCGTTTTCTTAGGAGGTTTTCAACAAGAAACACCTTGAAAAAGCCAGGACATTTCATATGATGAATCATACACGAGTTCGAATTAAAACTCATGAGGTTTTTATTGTTTTAAAAGAGTCAAAATGATCATTAGGTTGAGTCGCGGCTTTTTTTGACACGGTTAAGTTCTCAAACACAACTCCACTTCCAATGCAAATTGGATTAAACATGTTAAAAAGGCCGGGCTAGGGGGGGGGGGTCGATAAGGAGTCTATTAAAGTTATTTCTAGTGATCTATGTGTTTTTGAATGATGATAAATGGTAGGCCAGGAGCACTGAGAGGGGTCCTTTGGGTTTCACTCATGTCAAAAGACGCTTTAAAGCTAGTGGATTAAATGAAACGGCATGTCGGGCGTAATTGTCGGGTCATATTATATGCGTTTCAGCCATCTGAATGTTAGGCCTACTCGCCTATAATGATCTTAAATTCAAGTAATTGTGAAATGAAAAGATTTTAAAATCGATAATAATGCTTAATTTTTCACTATCTACAGGGTAAACAATACGAGCGGACCTATATAGACTTTTCAGTAATCTAGTCAAAGGCCCTCGGGGAGAAATTTTCTTTAAAAAGCGCGTACACGCGCACCTTCGCACCGTTAGAACATGCAATTTTGAAATTTCACGTTTTGATCATGTTTCTTGTGGAGGCCGTATCTTCAAAACGGAAGCATGAAATGTAATATAACTCGGGAATTTAGCTCAGGATTTCACTGGCAACAATCTGAAATATGTCTCGTTTGCTGTAGACAAAGTGTGTGCTCTTAAAGCTGCGGGCTCCAACTGGGCATGTAGGTACCAAAAGACGTTGGGCATCATCAAAATTCTCAATGAAATCTCATATATACATGATGATCAACACGCGGGGCAATGTCTAGTTAGGCCTACATTGTTTAATCCTTTCAATAAACGTTTTTAATCATCTAAATGTTGTCGTTTTCTTAGGAGGTTTTCAACAAGAAACACCTTGAAAAAGCCAGGACATTTCATATGATGAATCATACACGAGTTCGAATTAAAACTCATGAGGTTTTTATTGTTTTAAAAGAGTCAAAATGATCATTAGGTTGAGTCGCGGCTTTTTTTGACACGGTTAAGTTCTCAAACACAACTCCACTTCCAATGCAAATTGGATTAAACATGTTAAAAAGGCCGGGCTAGGGGGGGGGGGTCGATAAGGAGTCTATTAAAGTTATTTCTAGTGATCTATGTGTTTTTGAATGATGATAAATAGTAGGCCAGGAGCACTGAGAGGGGTCCTTTGGGTTTCACTCATGTCAAAAGACGCTTTAAAGCTAGTGGATTAAATGAAACGGCATGTCGGGCGTAATTGTCGGGTCATATTATATGCGTTTCAGCCATCTGAATGTTAGGCCTACTCGCCTATAATGATCTTAAATTCAAGTAATTGTGAAATGAAAAGATTTTAAAATCGATAATAATGCTTAATTTTTCACTATCTACAGGGTAAACAATACGAGCGGACCTATATAGACTTTTCAGTAATCTAGTCAAAGGCCCTCGGGGAGAAATTTTCTTTAAAAAGCGCGTACACGCGCACCTTCGCACCGTTAGAACATGCAATTTTGAAATTTCACGTTTTGATCATGTTTCTTGTGGAGGCCGTATCTTCAAAACGGAAGCATGAAATGTAATATAACTCGGGAATTTAGCTCAGGATTTCACTGGCAACAATCTGAAATATGTCTCGTTTGCTGTAGACAAAGTGTGTGCTCTTAAAGCTGCGGGCTCCAACTGGGCATGTAGGTACCAAAAGACGTTGGGCATCATCAAAATTCTCAATGAAATCTCATATATACATGATGATCAACACGCGGGGCAATGTCTAGTTAGGCCTACATTGTTTAATCCTTTCAAAAATCGTTTTTAATCATCTAAATGTTGTCGTTTTCTTAGGAGGTTTTCAACAAGAAACACCTTGAAAAAGCCAGGACATTTCATATGATGAATCATACACGAGTTCGAATTAAAACTCATGAGGTTTTTATTGTTTTAAAAGAGTCAAAATGATCATTAGGTTGAGTCGCGGCTTTTTTTGACACGGTTAAGTTCTCAAACACAACTCCACTTCCAATGCAAATTGGATTAAACATGTTAAAAAGGCCGGGCTAGGGGGGGGGGGGGTCGATAAGGAGTCTATTAAAGTTATTTCTAGTGATCTATGTGTTTTTGAATGATGATAAATGGTAGGCCAGGAGCACTGAGAGGTGTCCTTTGGGTTTCACTCATGTCAAAAGACGCTTTAAAGCTAGTGGATTAAATGAAACGGCATGTCGGGCGTAATTGTCGGGTCATATTATATGCGTTTCAGCCATCTGAATGTTAGGCCTACTCGCCTATAATGATCTTAAATTCAAGTAATTGTGAAATGAAAAGATTTTAAAATCGATAATAATGCTTAATTTTTCACTATCTACAGGGTAAACAATACGAGCGGACCTATATAGACTTTTCAGTAATCTAGTCAAAGGCCCTCGGGGAGAAATTTTCTTTAAAAAGCGCGTACACGCGCACCTTCGCACCGTTAGAACATGCAATTTTGAAATTTCACGTTTTGATCATGTTTCTTGTGGAGGCCGTATCTTCAAAACGGAAGCATGAAATGTAATATAACTCGGGAATTTAGCTCAGGATTTCACTGGCAACAATCTGAAATATGTCTCGTTTGCTGTAGACAAAGTGTGTGCTCTTAAAGCTGCGGGCTCCAACTGGGCATGTAGGTACCAAAAGACGTTGGGCATCATCAAAATTCTCAATGAAATCTCATATATACATGATGATCAACACGCGGGGCAATGTCTAGTTAGGCCTACATTGTTTAATCCTTTCAAAAAACGTTTTTAATCATCTAAATGTTGTCGTTTTCTTAGGAGGTTTTCAACAAGAAACACCTTGAAAAAGCCAGGACATTTCATATGATGAATCATACACGAGTTCGAATTAAAACTCATGAGGTTTTTATTGTTTTAAAAGAGTCAAAATGATCATTAGGTTGAGTCGCGGCTTTTTTTGACACGGTTAAGTTCTCAAACACAACTCCACTTCCAATGCAAATTGGATTAAACATGTTAAAAAGGCCGGGCTAGGGGGGGGGGGTCGATAAGGAGTCTATTAAAGTTATTTCTAGTGATCTATGTGTTTTTGAATGATGATAAATAGTAGGCCAGGAGCACTGAGAGGGGTCCTTTGGGTTTCACTCATGTCAAAAGACGCTTTAAAGCTAGTGGATTAAATGAAACGGCATGTCGGGCGTAATTGTCGGGTCATATTATATGCGTTTCAGCCATCTGAATGTTAGGCCTACTCGCCTATAATGATCTTAAATTCAAGTAATTGTGAAATGAAAAGATTTTAAAATCGATAATAATGCTTAATTTTTCACTATCTACAGGGTAAACAATACGAGCGGACCTATATAGACTTTTCAGTAATCTAGTCAAAGGCCCTCGGGGAGAAATTTTCTTTAAAAAGCGCGTACACGCGCACCTTCGCACCGTTAGAACATGCAATTTTGAAATTTCACGTTTTGATCATGTTTCTTGTGGAGGCCGTATCTTCAAAACGGAAGCATGAAATGTAATATAACTCGGGAATTTAGCTCAGGATTTCACTGGCAACAATCTGAAATATGTCTCGTTTGCTGTAGACAAAGTGTGTGCTCTTAAAGCTGCGGGCTCCAACTGGGCATGTAGGTACCAAAAGACGTTGGGCATCATCAAAATTCTCAATGAAATCTCATATATACATACATACATACATACATACATACAAGGCATTTATAGGGCGCCATTTCATATAGATCACGGCGCCGTGATGATGGTAAACAAATATGAAAAGAAGCGAAGAGAAAAAAGCAAACTAAAACAATGCGGAAGGGCTATTGAGGGAACAAGTAGGTTTTGAGACCCTTCTTGAAACTAAAAACAGATGTAGCAGAACGAAGTTCTGATGGTAACGAGTTCCAAAGTGTGGGTACAGAGAGTGAGAAACTCCTGTTAAAAGCGGATTTCAGACCTTTATAATGATATTTTGGCACGGCGAGGCGCGAAGTGTCTAAGGCTGAACGTAAACCGGAACGGCTTTGTTCATACCGCGGGATTGATGAGGTGATATAATTTGGACCAGACCCATTCAGACATTTGTATACATATAGAAACATTTTGTACAGGATACGCTGCTTCACGGGAAGCCAGTGCAATTGTTGCAAATACTGGCTGGCATGGTCACTCTTTGAAGCACGACAAATTAATTTTACGCTCCAGTTTTGTAAGCGTTGCAGTTTCATGATGTATTTTGAGTTAGTACCAGTTAATAATACATTACCATAGTCAAGACGTGATAGTACAAGAGATCGAACTATGTGGTTGCAGGTGTCATTATCAAGAAAGCGACGGATGCGACTAATATTGCGTAGGTGAAAAGTGACATTCTTTGACAGAGAAACAATATGTGGCGCCAGACTCATCACATCATCAAAAATAACACCTAGATTTCTGACGCTTTTGGAAGGGCGGATGATATCATCACCAATACTAAGGCTTACATCAGGCATCCAGCGTTTATTGTGAAGGGATGTAATAACCAGAAATTCGGTCTTGTCATTATTTAATTTCAAGAAATTAAATGTCATCCATGTTCTGAGGTCATTAATACATGATGTTATTGATGACAAGGCAGTTTCAATTGATGATGGGTTAGCTGGGTCAAAACTACAAAAGATCTGCATATCGTCGGCATACGTGTGGTAAGAAAGCGAGTGACTTTTTATGATCCTGCCTATTGGAATAGTATACACTGTGAAACCACGAGGGCCCAAAATGGACCCTTGAGGAAGTCCATAGTCCATTGTTTTTGGTGTTGAGTATATGCCATCAATACCAACAGATGTTGTTCTACCTGTAAAGTAGGACTTCAACCAGTCAAGGGCAATCCCCGTCACCCCTATCTCGTGCGACATTCGAGTTAACAGACGATCGTGGTTTACTGTATCGAATGCCGCACTGAGATCAAGTAAGACAAGGAAAACCCCTCTCTGGTTGTACACGTGCCCCATGATTTCGTCTTTCACTTTCAATAGCGCAGTTTCGGTGCTATGTCCACGCAAGTACGCAGACTGCAGTTCGTCACCAAGATGATTTTTCTGCATGTGGTTGTTGATGTTAGTAACAACATGTTTCTCTATTAGTTTTGAGAGAAATGGTATGTTCGCGACTGGTCGGTAGCTTTTCAATTCACTCTGATTCAAAGAGGGCTTTTTTATCAAGGGGTTTATGACTGCATGTTTCAGTGAGGTGGGGAAAACACCGGTGGAGATGGATTTATTAATGATACTAGTTATTACTGGTAAAAACACATCAATATTTTCCTTCAATAACCAGGTAGGTAGGGGATCTAACAGGCAACTTTTAGTTGCACTACCTCTTATAATACCTCTAACATCTTCAACTGTAACTTGATCATAAACAGATAACTCACATACATTGGAAACATCATGATCATACATGTGGATGTTCAAATTTGCTATATCAATAGTAGCAACTTCCAGTTCAAGATCTTTGTATATTTTAGAGACTTTGTTTTGGAAATAGGTGGCAAACTCACTACTCATGTCTTGGGCAGACTTGTATCCAGGTAACATCTTACATTTACTATTTAACAGACTATTGACAATCTTATACATGGATTTAGAGTCATCAGCACTCTGAAATTGTTCTGCATAATGATTTTTCTTAGCCTTATCAATTAAGATGTTGACAGTATTGTTATGTTCAATATAAAGTTCATGATGGGCTTCAAGACGTGTCTTTCTCCACTTCTTTTCATGCTTTCGGCGAAGTCTGCGAGCTTGATGTATTTCAGAGTTGTACCAAGGCTGTCTGGTGCGTATGTTCCGGGTTCTTGTAATCAACGGGGCATGTTGATCTAAAGTTGCGATGACTGTCTTTGCATAGACTTCAGTAAGTTCATTTACATCACAAGCCGGGGTCATTAATGATCTAAAACCAAGATCAAGGTCATTTTCAAATGACTCTTTGTCAATGTTGGAAAACATCCGGGCAGTAAATGTCTCAACGTTTGGAGATGGTCTCTTTAAAGGCAGTCTACAACTGATAATGTGGTGATCAGATAGTCTGGGTCCGATTTCACAATCCTTTATCAAGTTCTCTTCCGGGCGGGCAATAATTAAGTCAAGGGTGTGCCCGTGTTTATGTGTAGGGCCGTTCACCAGTTGACGAAACCCGGCCCCATCAATGATAGCAAGGAAGCGAGCGACATTAGGCTTTGTTGGTAAATCAACATGGAAGTTAAAGTCTCCAAGTATTACTCCCTTACCGGACAAAGAGTTGATATGGATCAGAAAATCTTCAAACTCCGACAAAAATTGGGGTATTTTAAATCCGTTCACTGTAGATGGAGGGGGTCTGTAGATGAGCACATAATAAATGTCCCTTTTTGCATCTGAGATGATAGTATGCTCAAAAGAAACAGAGTTAAAAGCAGTGGGAATTATTTGAAGTTTAAGTTCTTTCCTAAACACAGCTCCTAGACCACCATGGTTGTCTCCGCTTGGTCGAGGTGCATTTAGAAAACCATAACCGAGTGGGCACAATTCACCAATAACCACGTTACGCGAGTCCGAAAGCCATGTTTCCACTAGAAAAAGGATATCCATGTTATGAGAAATAACATAATCTAAACAGGTTGTTGTTTTGTTTTTAATTGAACGTGTATTCCATAAACCAATTGTGAGGAAATCAGAGTTGTTCATATGTGCAAAGACAAGGTTTCTCTGTTTGGGTGCTTTGACAATTTTAGCCGTTCTATCACGAGGACGAATTAGACCAGGCACTGATTTATTGCTGTCTACATTACAGTGACGTATACGCCCCGCAGCAGTACCTCTCCGAGTCGGTTTCTTTGGGCAAAGTCCGAAGGATTTTAATGTGGCCCAGACCTTAAACGGAACTCTAGATTGACTATGTCGAAGATTTAGAAGCACATCTCTGCTATAGGTTACTCTCGAGTGATGCTTAAGGTTTTCAGGCAGTATTTCATGTTCTTGATTGTTAATAGCGTGATCGTCAATCCGATAATTGTTAGGCCCGGGATTTGGATTTACATCACCAGCGATTAATAATCTAAGTTGGAATGTGGCAGTGGAATTATTATGATATGGAATTCTTGTTCCAAGAAAATGACCTTTGGTTACTGACTGTGTAGTAATGTAAGGTGGTTCTACTATATACACAGTGTTTGAGTCAATGCTGAGTAGGTCATGGCATAGACCAAGGAAAACTGTTAGGGCAAACACTCTCATCACTGCATGGTATCTCATTGTTGATACTTGTAGTCACTCAACCACTATTAAAAATCCATAATCAATAATCTCTGTTGAGTAGTAGGGAGATAAAGTATCTAATCTCTATTGAGTAGTATGGAGATATAGTATGGTAGTAATACACATAGTATGCAGTACAAGTACATATAGTAGTATACAGGCAGATACTGGAAATAAAACTTCCTCTAAAATATCACTTTATGGAAGCTAAAAGTTACCGCAAATGTGGTCCATTGGAGTCCTGGGTCCAAACACAATGCATCAAAACATAGTCTAGAGGTACATGGTAAGACTGGATGGTTGAAAAGTTCAAGGAAACACAGAGCTGATGTGAGCTGCAACCTGGCGCATCAACATCATCACAGTTTGATGATCAACACGCGGGGCAATGTCTAGTTAGGCCTACATTGTTTAATCCTTTCAAAAATCGTTTTTAATCATCTAAATGTTGTCGTTTTCTTAGGAGGTTTTCAACAAGAAACACCTTGAAAAAGCCAGGACATTTCATATGATGAATCATACACGAGTTCGAATTAAAACTCATGAGGTTTTTATTGTTTTAAAAGAGTCAAAATGATCATTAGGTTGAGTCGCGGCTTTTTTTGACACGGTTAAGTTCTCAAACACAACTCCACTTCCAATGCAAATTGGATTAAACATGTTAAAAAGGCCGGGCTAGGGGGGGGGGGTCGATAAGGAGTCTATTAAAGTTATTTCTAGTGATCTATGTGTTTTTGAATGATGATAAATAGTAGGCCAGGAGCACTGAGAGGGGTCCTTTGGGTTTCACTCATGTCAAAAGACGCTTTAAAGCTAGTGGATTAAATGAAACGGCATGTCGGGCGTAATTGTCGGGTCATATTATATGCGTTTCAGCCATCTGAATGTTAGGCCTACTCGCCTATAATGATCTTAAATTCAAGTAATTGTGAAATGAAAAGATTTTAAAATCGATAATAATGCTTAATTTTTCACTATCTACAGGGTAAACAATACGAGCGGACCTATATAGACTTTTCATTAATCTAGTCAAAGGCCCTCGGGGAGAAATTTTCTTTAAAAAGCGCGTACACGCGCACCTTCGCACCGTTAGAACATGCAATTTTGAAATTTCACGTTTTGATCATGTTTCTTGTGGAGGCCGTATCTTCAAAACGGAAGCATGAAATGTAATATAACTCGGGAATTTAGCTCAGGATTTCACTGGCAACAATCTGAAATATGTCTCGTTTGCTGTAGACAAAGTGTGTGCTCTTAAAGCTGCGGGCTCCAACTGGGCATGTAGGTACCAAAAGACGTTGGGCATCATCAAAATTCTCAATGAAATCTCATATATACATGATGATCAACACGCGGGGCAATGTCTAGTTAGGCCTACATTGTTTAATCCTTTCAAAAATCGTTTTTAATCATCTAAATGTTGTCGTTTTCTTAGGAGGTTTTCAACAAGAAACACCTTGAAAAAGCCAGGACATTTCATATGATGAATCATACACGAGTTCGAATTAAAACTCATGAGGTTTTTATTGTTTTAAAAGAGTCAAAATGATCATTAGGTTGAGTCGCGGCTTTTTTTGACACGGTTAAGTTCTCAAACACAACTCCACTTCCAATGCAAATTGGATTAAACATGTTAAAAAGGCCGGGCTAGGGGGGGGGGTCGATAAGGAGTCTATTAAAGTTATTTCTAGTGATCTATGTGTTTTTGAATGATGATAAATAGTAGGCCAGGAGCACTGAGAGGGGTCCTTTGGGTTTCACTCATGTCAAAAGACGCTTTAAAGCTAGTGGATTAAATGAAACGGCATGTCGGGCGTAATTGTCGGGTCATATTATATGCGTTTCAGCCATCTGAATGTTAGGCCTACTCGCCTATAATGATCTTAAATTCAAGTAATTGTGAAATGAAAAGATTTTAAAATCGATAATAATGCTTAATTTTTCACTATCTACAGGGTAAACAATACGAGCGGACCTATATAGACTTTTCAGTAATCTAGTCAAAGGCCCTCGGGGAGAAATTTTCTTTAAAAAGCGCGTACACGCGCACCTTCGCACCGTTAGAACATGCAATTTTGAAATTTCACGTTTTGATCATGTTTCTTGTGGAGGCCGTATCTTCAAAACGGAAGCATGAAATGTAATATAACTCGGGAATTTAGCTCAGGATTTCACTGGCAACAATCTGAAATATGTCTCGTTTGCTGTAGACAAAGTGTGTGCTCTTAAAGCTGCGGGCTCCAACTGGGCATGTAGGTACCAAAAGACGTTGGGCATCATCAAAATTCTCAATGAAATCTCATATATACATGATGATCAACACGCGGGGCAATGTCTAGTTAGGCCTACATTGTTTAATCCTTTCAAAAATCGTTTTTAATCATCTAAATGTTGTCGTTTTCTTAGGAGGTTTTCAACAAGAAACACCTTGAAAAAGCCAGGACATTTCATATGATGAATCATACACGAGTTCGAATTAAAACTCATGAGGTTTTTATTGTTTTAAAAGAGTCAAAATGATCATTAGGTTGAGTCGCGGCTTTTTTTGACACGGTTAAGTTCTCAAACACAACTCCACTTCCAATGCAAATTGGATTAAACATGTTAAAAAGGCCGGGCTAGGGGGGGGGGGGGGTCGATAAGGAGTCTATTAAAGTTATTTCTAGTGATCTATGTGTTTTTGAATGATGATAAATAGTAGGCCAGGAGCACTGAGAGGGGTCCTTTGGGTTTCACTCATGTCAAAAGACGCTTTAAAGCTAGTGGATTAAATGAAACGGCATGTCGGGCGTAATTGTCGGGTCATATTATATGCGTTTCAGCCATCTGAATGTTAGGCCTACTCGCCTATAATGATATTAAATTCAAGTAATTGTGAAATGAAAAGATTTTAAAATCGATAATAATGCTTAATTTTTCACTATCTACAGGGTAAACAATACGAGCGGACCTATATAGACTTTTCAGTAATCTAGTCAAAGGCCCTCGGGGAGAAATTTTCTTTAAAAAGCGCGTACACGCGCACCTTCGCACCGTTAGAACATGCAATTTTGAAATTTCACGTTTTGATCATGTTTCTTGTGGAGGCCGTATCTTCAAAACGGAAGCATGAAATGTAATATAACTCGGGAATTTAGCTCAGGATTTCACTGGCAACAATCTGAAATATGTCTCGTTTGCTGTAGACAAAGTGTGTGCTCTTAAAGCTGCGGGCTCCAACTGGGCATGTAGGTACCAAAAGACGTTGGGCATCATCAAAATTCTCAATGAAATCTCATATATACATGATGATCAACACGCGGGGCAATGTCTAGTTAGGCCTACATTGTTTAATCCTTTCAAAAATCGTTTTTAATCATCTAAATGTTGTCGTTTTCTTAGGAGGTTTTCAACAAGAAACACCTTGAAAAAGCCAGGACATTTCATATGATGAATCATACACGAGTTCGAATTAAAACTCATGAGGTTTTTATTGTTTTAAAAGAGTCAAAATGATCATTAGGTTGAGTCGCGGCTTTTTTTGACACGGTTAAGTTCTCAAACACAACTCCACTTCCAATGCAAATTGGATTAAACATGTTAAAAAGGCCGGGCTAGGGGGGGGGGGGTCGATAAGGAGTCTATTAAAGTTATTTCTAGTGATCTATGTGTTTTTGAATGATGATAAATAGTAGGCCAGGAGCACTGAGAGGGGTCCTTTGGGTTTCACTCATGTCAAAAGACGCTTTAAAGCTAGTGGATTAAATGAAACGGCATGTCGGGCGTAATTGTCGGGTCATATTATATGCGTTTCAGCCATCTGAATGTTAGGCCTACTCGCCTATAATGATCTTAAATTCAAGTAATTGTGAAATGAAAAGATTTTAAAATCGATAATAATGCTTAATTTTTCACTATCTACAGGGTAAACAATACGAGCGGACCTATATAGACTTTTCAGTAATCTAGTCAAAGGCCCTCGGGGAGAAATTTTCTTTAAAAAGCGCGTACACGCGCACCTTCGCACCGTTAGAACATGCAATTTTGAAATTTCACGTTTTGATCATGTTTCTTGTGGAGGCCGTATCTTCAAAACGGAAGCATGAAATGTAATATAACTCGGGAATTTAGCTCAGGATTTCACTGGCAACAATCTGAAATATGTCTCGTTTGCTGTAGACAAAGTGTGTGCTCTTAAAGCTGCGGGCTCCAACTGGGCATGTAGGTACCAAAAGACGTTGGGCATCATCAAAATTCTCAATGAAATCTCATATATACATGATGATCAACACGCGGGGCAATGTCTAGTTAGGCCTACATTGTTTAATCCTTTCAAAAATCGTTTTTAATCATCTAAATGTTGTCGTTTTCTTAGGAGGTTTTCAACAAGAAACACCTTGAAAAAGCCAGGACATTTCATATGATGAATCATACACGAGTTCGAATTAAAACTCATGAGGTTTTTATTGTTTTAAAAGAGTCAAAATGATCATTAGGTTGAGTCGCGGCTTTTTTTGACACGGTTAAGTTCTCAAACACAACTCCACGTCCAATGCAAATTGGATTAAACATGTTAAAAAGGCCGGGCTAGGGGGGGGGGGGGTCGATAAGGAGTCTATTAAAGTTATTTCTAGTGATCTATGTGTTTTTGAATGATGATAAATAGTAGGCCAGGAGCACTGAGAGGGGTCCTTTGGGTTTCACTCATGTCAAAAGACGCTTTAAAGCTAGTGGATTAAATGAAACGGCATGTCGGGCGTAATTGTCGGGTCATATTATATGCGTTTCAGCCATCTGAATGTTAGGCCTACTCGCCTATAATGATCTTAAATTCAAGTAATTGTGAAATGAAAAGATTTTAAAATCGATAATAATGCTTAATTTTTCACTATCTACAGGGTAAACAATACGAGCGGACCTATATAGACTTTTCAGTAATCTAGTCAAAGGCCCTCGGGGAGAAATTTTCTTTAAAAAGCGCGTACACGCGCACCTTCGCACCGTTAGAACATGCAATTTTGAAATTTCACGTTTTGATCATGTTTCTTGTGGAGGCCGTATCTTCAAAACGGAAGCATGAAATGTAATATAACTCGGGAATTTAGCTCAGGATTTCACTGGCAACAATCTGAAATATGTCTCGTTTGCTGTAGACAAAGTGTGTGCTCTTAAAGCTGCGGGCTCCAACTGGGCATGTAGGTACCAAAAGACGTTGGGCATCATCAAAATTCTCAATGAAATCTCATATATACATGATGATCAACACGCGGGGCAATGTCTAGTTAGGCCTACATTGTTTAATCCTTTCAAAAATCGTTTTTAATCATCTAAATGTTGTCGTTTTCTTAGGAGGTTTTCAACAAGAAACACCTTGAAAAAGCCAGGACATTTCATATGATGAATCATACACGAGTTCGAATTAAAACTCATGAGGTTTTTATTGTTTTAAAAGAGTCAAAATGATCATTAGGTTGAGTCGCGGCTTTTTTTGACACGGTTAAGTTCTCAAACACAACTCCACTTCCAATGCAAATTGGATTAAACATGTTAAAAAGGCCGGGCTAGGGGGGGGGGGGGGTCGATAAGGAGTCTATTAAAGTTATTTCTAGTGATCTATGTGTTTTTGAATGATGATAAATAGTAGGCCAGGAGCACTGAGAGGGGTCCTTTGGGTTTCACTCATGTCAAAAGACGCTTTAAAGCTAGTGGATTAAATGAAACGGCATGTCGGGCGTAATTGTCGGGTCATATTATATGCGTTTCAGCCATCTGAATGTTAGGCCTACTCGCCTATAATGATCTTAAATTCAAGTAATTGTGAAATGAAAAGATTTTAAAATCGATAATAATGCTTAATTTTTCACTATCTACAGGGTAAACAATACGAGCGGACCTATATAGACTTTTCAGTAATCTAGTCAAAGGCCCTCGGGGAGAAATTTTCTTTAAAAAGCGCGTACACGCGCACCTTCGCACCGTTAGAACATGCAATTTTGAAATTTCACGTTTTGATCATGTTTCTTGTGGAGGCCGTATCTTCAAAACGGAAGCATGAAATGTAATATAACTCGGGAATTTAGCTCAGGATTTCACTGGCAACAATCTGAAATATGTCTCGTTTGCTGTAGACAAAGTGTGTGCTCTTAAAGCTGCGGGCTCCAACTGGGCATGTAGGTACCAAAAGACGTTGGGCATCATCAAAATTCTCAATGAAATCTCATATATACATGATGATCAACACGCGGGGCAATGTCTAGTTAGGCCTACATTGTTTAATCCTTTCAAAAATCGTTTTTAATCATCTAAATGTTGTCGTTTTCTTAGGAGGTTTTCAACAAGAAACACCTTGAAAAAGCCAGGACATTTCATATGATGAATCATACACGAGTTCGAATTAAAACTCATGAGGTTTTTATTGTTTTAAAAGAGTCAAAATGATCATTAGGTTGAGTCGCGGCTTTTTTTGACACGGTTAAGTTCTCAAACACAACTCCACTTCCAATGCAAATTGGATTAAACATGTTAAAAAGGCCGGGCTAGGGGGGGGGGGGGGGGGGGGGTCGATAAGGAGTCTATTAAAGTTATTTCTAGTGATCTATGTGTTTTTGAATGATGATAAATAGTAGGCCAGGAGCACTGAGAGGGGTCCTTTGGGTTTCACTCATGTCAAAAGACGCTTTAAAGCTAGTGGATTAAATGAAACGGCATGTCGGGCGTAATTGTCGGGTCATATTATATGCGTTTCAGCCATCTGAATGTTAGGCCTACTCGCCTATAATGATCTTAAATTCAAGTAATTGTGAAATGAAAAGATTTTAAAATCGATAATAATGCTTAATTTTTCACTATCTACAGGGTAAACAATACGAGCGGACCTATATAGACTTTTCAGTAATCTAGTCAAAGGCCCTCGGGGAGAAATTTTCTTTAAAAAGCGCGTACACGCGCACCTTCGCACCGTTAGAACATGCAATTTTGAAATTTCACGTTTTGATCATGTTTCTTGTGGAGGCCGTATCTTCAAAACGGAAGCATGAAATGTAATATAACTCGGGAATTTAGCTCAGGATTTCACTGGCAACAATCTGAAATATGTCTCGTTTGCTGTAGACAAAGTGTGTGCTCTTAAAGCTGCGGGCTCCAACTGGGCATGTAGGTACCAAAAGACGTTGGGCATCATCAAAATTCTCAATGAAATCTCATATATACATGATGATCAACACGCGGGGCAATGTCTAGTTAGGCCTACATTGTTTAATCCTTTCAAAAATCGTTTTTAATCATCTAAATGTTGTCGTTTTCTTAGGAGGTTTTCAACAAGAAACACCTTGAAAAAGCCAGGACATTTCATATGATGAATCATACACGAGTTCGAATTAAAACTCATGAGGTTTTTATTGTTTTAAAAGAGTCAAAATGATCATTAGGTTGAGTCGCGGCTTTTTTTGACACGGTTAAGTTCTCAAACACAACTCCACTTCCAATGCAAATTGGATTAAACATGTTAAAAAGGCCGGGCTAGGGGGGGGGGGTCGATAAGGAGTCTATTAAAGTTATTTCTAGTGATCTATGTGTTTTTGAATGATGATAAATAGTAGGCCAGGAGCACTGAGAGGGGTCCTTTGGGTTTCACTCATGTCAAAAGACGCTTTAAAGCTAGTGGATTAAATGAAACGGCATGTCGGGCGTAATTGTCGGGTCATATTATATGCGTTTCAGCCATCTGAATGTTAGGCCTACTCGCCTATAATGATCTTAAATTCAAGTAATTGTGAAATGAAAAGATTTTAAAATCGATAATAATGCTTAATTTTTCACTATCTACAGGGTAAACAATACGAGCGGACCTATATAGACTTTTCAGTAATCTAGTCAAAGGCCCTCGGGGAGAAATTTTCTTTAAAAAGCGCGTACACGCGCACCTTCGCACCGTTAGAACATGCAATTTTGAAATTTCACGTTTTGATCATGTTTCTTGTGGAGGCCGTATCTTCAAAACGGAAGCATGAAATGTAATATAACTCGGGAATTTAGCTCAGGATTTCACTGGCAACAATCTGAAATATGTCTCGTTTGCTGTAGACAAAGTGTGTGCTCTTAAAGGGTATACACCACCAATGCACTATGGGATAGCACGTCCGGTAAAAGTTTATCACAGCAATAGTTCCTTTTTGCGGTACAAATTGCGAGATGTTGACATACTTTTTTCAATTATATCTATTAGTTTTGGGTATTACACATTTTTATGAGTGTGCACAGTACATATTTTCAAAAAAATCGCACTAGTTTGAACATTTTAAAGTTTTAAACGACTGAAATCGGCGGAAGGTCCGTCCTGGGTTTTGGGGCGTAAATAAAGGGCCGAAATCGCTACATCAAATTCATCGCATAATATTGAAAAATCTAGTCCGACACTTTGCCATTTCCTTTTGATATGTTTTGCGGACATCCCTTAGGAATAATCTCTGTAAATGTCATATAAGGATGTATGGGATAACTCCAGTTAGAGTCGATTGTTTGACCCCTACTTTGCACGTAGCGTCTATGGGGAGTGCATTGGTGGTGTATACCCTTGAAGCTGCGGGCTCCAACTGGGCATGTAGGTACCAAAAGACGTTGGGCATCATCAAAATTCTCAATGAAATCTCATATATACATGATGATCAACACGCGGGGCAATGTCTAGTTAGGCCTACATTGTTTAATCCTTTCAAAAATCGTTTTTAATCATCTAAATGTTGTCGTTTTCTTAGGAGGTTTTCAACAAGAAACACCTTGAAAAAGCCAGGACATTTCATATGATGAATCATACACGAGTTCGAATTAAAACTCATGAGGTTTTTATTGTTTTAAAAGAGTCAAAATGATCATTAGGTTGAGTCGCGGCTTTTTTTGACACGGTTAAGTTCTCAAACACAACTCCACTTCCAATGCAAATTGGATTAAACATGTTAAAAAGGCCGGGCTAGGGGGGGGGGTCGATAAGGAGTCTATTAAAGTTATTTCTAGTGATCTATGTGTTTTTGAATGATGATAAATAGTAGGCCAGGAGCACTGAGAGGGGTCCTTTGGGTTTCACTCATGTCAAAAGACGCTTTAAAGCTAGTGGATTAAATGAAACGGCATGTCGGGCGTAATTGTCGGGTCATATTATATGCGTTTCAGCCATCTGAATGTTAGGCCTACTCGCCTATAATGATCTTAAATTCAAGTAATTGTGAAATGAAAAGATTTTAAAATCGATAATAATGCTTAATTTTTCACTATCTACAGGGTAAACAATACGAGCGGACCTATATAGACTTTTCAGTAATCTAGTCAAAGGCCCTCGGGGAGAAATTTTCTTTAAAAAGCGCGTACACGCGCACCTTCGCACCGTTAGAACATGCAATTTTGAAATTTCACGTTTTGATCATGTTTCTTGTGGAGGCCGTATCTTCAAAACGGAAGCATGAAATGTAATATAACTCGGGAATATAGCTCAGGATTTCACTGGCAACAATCTGAAATATGTCTCGTTTGCTGTAGACAAAGTGTGTGCTCTTAAAGGGTATACACCACCAATGCACTATGGGATAGCACGTCCGGTAAAAGTTTATCACAGCAATAGTTCCTTTTTGCGGTACAAATTGCGAGATGTTGACATACTTTTTTCAATTATATCTATTAGTTTTGGGTATTACACATTTTTATGAGTGTGCACAGTACATATTTTCAAAAAAATCGCACTAGTTTGAACATTTTAAAGTTTTAAACGACTGAAATCGGCGGAAGGTCCGTCCTGGGTTTTGGGGCGTAAATAAAGGGCCGAAATCGCTACATCAAATTCATCGCATAATATTGAAAAATCTAGTCCGACACTTTGCCATTTCCTTTTGATATGTTTTGCGGACATCCCTTAGGAATAATCTCTGTAAATGTCATATAAGGATGTATGGGATAACTCCAGTTAGAGTCGATTGTTTGACCCCTACTTTGCACGTAGCGTCTATGGGGAGTGCATTGGTGGTGTATACCCTGAAGCTGCGGGCTCCAACTGGGCATGTAGGTACCAAAAGACGTTGGGCATCATCAAAATTCTCAATGAAATCTCATATATACATGATGATCAACACGCGGGGCAATGTCTAGTTAGGCCTACATTGTTTAATCCTTTCAAAAATCGTTTTTAATCATCTAAATGTTGTCGTTTTCTTAGGAGGTTTTCAACAAGAAACACCTTGAAAAAGCCAGGACATTTCATATGATGAATCATACACGAGTTCGAATTAAAACTCATGAGGTTTTTATTGTTTTAAAAGAGTCAAAATGATCATTAGGTTGAGTCGCGGCTTTTTTTGACACGGTTAAGTTCTCAAACACAACTCCACTTCCAATGCAAATTGGATTAAACATGTTAAAAAGGCCGGGCTAGGGGGGGGGGGTCGATAAGGAGTCTATTAAAGTTATTTCTAGTGATCTATGTGTTTTTGAATGATGATAAATAGTAGGCCAGGAGCACTGAGAGGGGTCCTTTGGGTTTCACTCATGTCAAAAGACGCTTTAAAGCTAGTGGATTAAATGAAACGGCATGTCGGGCGTAATTGTCGGGTCATATTATATGCGTTTCAGCCATCTGAATGTTAGGCCTACTCGCCTATAATGATCTTAAATTCAAGTAATTGTGAAATGAAAAGATTTTAAAATCGATAATAATGCTTAATTTTTCACTATCTACAGGGTAAACAATACGAGCGGACCTATATAGACTTTTCAGTAATCTAGTCAAAGGCCCTCGGGGAGAAATTTTCTTTAAAAAGCGCGTACACGCGCACCTTCGCACCGTTAGAACATGCAATTTTGAAATTTCACGTTTTGATCATGTTTCTTGTGGAGGCCGTATCTTCAAAACGGAAGCATGAAATGTAATATAACTCGGGAATTTAGCTCAGGATTTCACTGGCAACAATCTGAAATATGTCTCGTTTGCTGTAGACAAAGTGTGTGCTCTTAAAGGGTATACACCACCAATGCACTATGGGATAGCACGTCCGGTAAAAGTTTATCACAGCAATAGTTCCTTTTTGCGGTACAAATTGCGAGATGTTGACATACTTTTTTCAATTATATCTATTAGTTTTGGGTATTACACATTTTTATGAGTGTGCACAGTACATATTTTCAAAAAAATCGCACTAGTTTGAACATTTTAAAGTTTTAAACGACTGAAATCGGCGGAAGGTCCGTCCTGGGTTTTGGGGCGTAAATAAAGGGCCGAAATCGCTACATCAAATTCATCGCATAATATTGAAAAATCTAGTCCGACACTTTGCCATTTCCTTTTGATATGTTTTGCGGACATCCCTTAGGAATAATCTCTGTAAATGTCATATAAGGATGTATGGGATAACTCCAGTTAGAGTCGATTGTTTGACCCCTACTTTGCACGTAGCGTCTATGGGGAGTGCATTGGTCATGTTGGTGGTGTATACCCTTGAAGCTGCGGGCTCCAACTGGGCATGTAGGTACCAAAAGACGTTGGGCATCATCAAAATTCTCAATGAAATCTCATATATACATGATGATCAACACGCGGGGCAATGTCTAGTTAGGCCTACATTGTTTAATCCTTTCAAAAATCGTTTTTAATCATCTAAATGTTGTCGTTTTCTTAGGAGGTTTTCAACAAGAAACACCTTGAAAAAGCCAGGACATTTCATATGATGAATCATACACGAGTTCGAATTAAAACTCATGAGGTTTTTATTGTTTTAAAAGAGTCAAAATGATCATTAGGTTGAGTCGCGGCTTTTTTTGACACGGTTAAGTTCTCAAACACAACTCCACTTCCAATGCAAATTGGATTAAACATGTTAAAAAGGCCGGGCTAGGGGGGGGGGTCGATAAGGAGTCTATTAAAGTTATTTCTAGTGATCTATGTGTTTTTGAATGATGATAAATAGTAGGCCAGGAGCACTGAGAGGGGTCCTTTGGGTTTCACTCATGTCAAAAGACGCTTTAAAGCTAGTGGATTAAATGAAACGGCATGTCGGGCGTAATTGTCGGGTCATATTATATGCGTTTCAGCCATCTGAATGTTAGGCCTACTCGCCCATAATGATCTTAAATTCAAGTAATTGTGAAATGAAAAGATTTTAAAATCGATAATAATGCTTAATTTTTCACTATCTACAGGGTAAACAATACGAGCGGACCTATATAGACTTTTCAGTAATCTAGTCAAAGGCCCTCGGGGAGAAATTTTCTTTAAAAAGCGCGTACACGCGCACCTTCGCACCGTTAGAACATGCAATTTTGAAATTTCACGTTTTGATCATGTTTCTTGTGGAGGCCGTATCTTCAAAACGGAAGCATGAAATGTAATATAACTCGGGAATTTAGCTCAGGATTTCACTGGCAACAATCTGAAATATGTCTCGTTTGCTGTAGACAAAGTGTGTGCTCCAGCTGCGGGCTCCAACTGGGCATGTAGGTACCAAAAGACGTTGGGCATCATCAAAATTCTCAATGAAATCTCATATATACATGATGATCAACACGCGGGGCAATGTCTAGTTAGGCCTACATTGTTTAATCCTTTCAAAAATCGTTTTTAATCATCTAAATGTTGTCGTTTTCTTAGGAGGTTTTCAACAAGAAACACCTTGAAAAAGCCAGGACATTTCATATGATGAATCATACACGAGTTCGAATTAAAACTCATGAGGTTTTTATTGTTTTAAAAGAGTCAAAATGATCATTAGGTTGAGTCGCGGCTTTTTTTGACACGGTTAAGTTCTCAAACACAACTCCACTTCCAATGCAAATTGGATTAAACATGTTAAAAAGGCCGGGCTAGGGGGGGGGGATCGATAAGGAGTCTATTAAAGTTATTTCTAGTGATCTATGTGTTTTTGAATGATGATAAATAGTAGGCCAGGAGCACTGAGAGGGGTCCTTTGGGTTTCACTCATGTCAAAAGACGCTTTAAAGCTAGTGGATTAAATGAAACGGCATGTCGGGCGTAATTGTCGGGTCATATTATATGCGTTTCAGCCATCTGAATGTTAGGCCTACTCGCCTATAATGATCTTAAATTCAAGTAATTGTGAAATGAAAAGATTTTAAAATCGATAATAATGCTTAATTTTTCACTATCTACAGGGTAAACAATACGAGCGGACCTATATAGACTTTTCAGTAATCTAGTCAAAGGCCCTCGGGGAGAAATTTTCTTTAAAAAGCGCGTACACGCGCACCTTCGCACCGTTAGAACATGCAATTTTGAAATTTCACGTTTTGATCATGTTTCTTGTGGAGGCCGTATCTTCAAAACGGAAGCATGAAATGTAATATAACTCGGGAATTTAGCTCAGGATTTCACTGGCAACAATCTGAAATATGTCTCGTTTGCTGTAGACAAAGTGTGTGCTCTTGAAGCTGCGGGCTCCAACTGGGCATGTAGGTACCAAAAGACGTTGGGCATCATCAAAATTCTCAATGAAATCTCATATATACATGATGATCAACACGCGGGGCAATGTCTAGTTAGGCCTACATTGTTTAATCCTTTCAAAAATCGTTTTTAATCATCTAAATGTTGTCGTTTTCTTAGGAGGTTTTCAACAAGAAACACCTTGAAAAAGCCAGGACATTTCATATGATGAATCATACACGAGTTCGAATTAAAACTCATGAGGTTTTTATTGTTTTAAAAGAGTCAAAATGATCATTAGGTTGAGTCGCGGCTTTTTTTGACACGGTTAAGTTCTCAAACACAACTCCACTTCCAATGCAAATTGGATTAAACATGTTAAAAAGGCCGGGCTAGGGGGGGGGGGTCGATAAGGAGTCTATTAAAGTTATTTCTAGTGATCTATGTGTTTTTGAATGATGATAAATAGTAGGCCAGGAGCACTGAGAGGGGTCCTTTGGGTTTCACTCATGTCAAAAGACGCTTTAAAGCTAGTGGATTAAATGAAACGGCATGTCGGGCGTAATTGTCGGGTCATATTATATGCGTTTCAGCCATCTGAATGTTAGGCCTACTCGCCTATAATGATCTTAAATTCAAGTAATTGTGAAATGAAAAGATTTTAAAATCGATAATAATGCTTAATTTTTCACTATCTACAGGGTAAACAATACGAGCGGACCTATATAGACTTTTCAGTAATCTAGTCAAAGGCCCTCGGGGAGAAATTTTCTTTAAAAAGCGCGTACACGCGCACCTTCGCACCGTTAGAACATGCAATTTTGAAATTTCACGTTTTGATCATGTTTCTTGTGGAGGCCGTATCTTCAAAACGGAAGCATGAAATGTAATATAACTCGGGAATTTAGCTCAGGATTTCACTGGCAACAATCTGAAATATGTCTCGTTTGCTGTAGACAAAGTGTGTGCTCTTAAAGCTGCGGGCTCCAACTGGGCATGTAGGTACCAAAAGACGTTGGGCATCATCAAAATTCTCAATGAAATCTCATATACATGATGATCAACACGCGGGGCAATGTCTAGTTAGGCCTACATTGTTTAATCCTTTCAAAAATCGTTTTTAATCATCTAAATGTTGTCGTTTTCTTAGGAGGTTTTCAACAAGAAACACCTTGAAAAAGCCAGGACATTTCATATGATGAATCATACACGAGTTCGAATTAAAACTCATGAGGTTTTTATTGTTTTAAAAGAGTCAAAATGATCATTAGGTTGAGTCGCGGCTTTTTTTGACACGGTTAAGTTCTCAAACACAACTCCACTTCCAATGCAAATTGGATTAAACATGTTAAAAAGGCCGGGCTAGGGGGGGGGCTCGATAAGGAGTCTATTAAAGTTATTTCTAGTGATCTATGTGTTTTTGAATGATGATAAATAGTAGGCCAGGAGCACTGAGAGGGGTCCTTTGGGTTTCACTCATGTCAAAAGACGCTTTAAAGCTAGTGGATTAAATGAAACGGCATGTCGGGCGTAATTGTCGGGTCATATTATATGCGTTTCAGCCATCTGAATGTTAGGCCTACTCGCCTATAATGATCTTAAATTCAAGTAATTGTGAAATGAAAAGATTTTAAAATCGATAATAATGCTTAATTTTTCACTATCTACAGGGTAAACTATACGAGCGGACCTATATAGACTTTTCAGTAATCTAGTCAAAGGCCCTCGGGGAGAAATTTTCTTTAAAAAGCGCGTACACGCGCACCTTCGCACCGTTAGAACATGCAATTTTGAAATTTCACGTTTTGATCATGTTTCTTGTGGAGGCCGTATCTTCAAAACGGAAGCATGAAATGTAATATAACTCGGGAATTTAGCTCAGGATTTCACTGGCAACAATCTGAAATATGTCTCGTTTGCTGTAGACAAAGTGTGTGCTCTTAAAGCTGCGGGCTCCAACTGGGCATGTAGGTACCAAAAGACGTTGGGCATCATCAAAATTCTCAATGAAATCTCATATATACATGATGATCAACACGCGGGGCAATGTCTAGTTAGGCCTACATTGTTTAATCCTTTCAAAAATCGTTTTTAATCATCTAAATGTTGTCGTTTTCTTAGGAGGTTTTCAACAAGAAACACCTTGAAAAAGCCAGGACATTTCATATGATGAATCATACACGAGTTCGAATTAAAACTCATGAGGTTTTTATTGTTTTAAAAGAGTCAAAATGATCATTAGGTTGAGTCGCGGCTTTTTTTGACACGGTTAAGTTCTCAAACACAACTCCACTTCCAATGCAAATTGGATTAAACATGTTAAAAAGGCCGGGCTAGGGGGGGGGGGGGTCGATAAGGAGTCTATTAAAGTTATTTCTAGTGATCTATGTGTTTTTGAATGATGATAAATAGTAGGCCAGGAGCACTGAGAGGGGTCCTTTGGGTTTCACTCATGTCAAAAGACGCTTTAAAGCTAGTGGATTAAATGAAACGGCATGTCGGGCGTAATTGTCGGGTCATATTATATGCGTTTCAGCCATCTGAATGTTAGGCCTACTCGCCTATAATGATCTTAAATTCAAGTAATTGTGAAATGAAAAGATTTTAAAATCGATAATAATGCTTAATTTTTCACTATCTACAGGGTAAACAATACGAGCGGACCTATATAGACTTTTCAGTAATCTAGTCAAAGGCCCTCGGGGAGAAATTTTCTTTAAAAAGCGCGTACACGCGCACCTTCGCACCGTTAGAACATGCAATTTTGAAATTTCACGTTTTGATCATGTTTCTTGTGGAGGCCGTATCTTCAAAACGGAAGCATGAAATGTAATATAACTCGGGAATTTAGCTCAGGATTTCACTGGCAACAATCTGAAATATGTCTCGTTTGCTGTAGACAAAGTGTGTGCTCTTGAAGCTGCGGGCTCCAACTGGGCATGTAGGTACCAAAAGACGTTGGGCATCATCAAAATTCTCAATGAAATCTCATATATACATGATGATCAACACGCGGGGCAATGTCTAGTTAGGCCTACATTGTTTAATCCTTTCAAAAATCGTTTTTAATCATCTAAATGTTGTCGTTTTCTTAGGAGGTTTTCAACAAGAAACACCTTGAAAAAGCCAGGACATTTCATATGATGAATCATACACGAGTTCGAATTAAAACTCATGAGGTTTTTATTGTTTTAAAAGAGTCAAAATGATCATTAGGTTGAGTCGCGGCTTTTTTTGACACGGTTAAGTTCTCAAACACAACTCCACTTCCAATGCAAATTGGATTAAACATGTTAAAAAGGCCGGGCTAGGGGGGGGGGGGCTCGATAAGGAGTCTATTAAAGTTATTTCTAGTGATCTATGTGTTTTTGAATGATGATAAATAGTAGGCCAGGAGCACTGAGAGGGGTCCTTTGGGTTTCACTCATGTCAAAAGACGCTTTAAAGCTAGTGGATTAAATGAAACGGCATGTCGGGCGTAATTGTCGGGTCATATTATATGCGTTTCAGCCATCTGAATGTTAGGCCTACTCGCCTATAATGATCTTAAATTCAAGTAATTGTGAAATGAAAAGATTTTAAAATCGATAATAATGCTTAATTTTTCACTATCTACAGGGTAAACTATACGAGCGGACCTATATAGACTTTTCAGTAATCTAGTCAAAGGCCCTCGGGGAGAAATTTTCTTTAAAAAGCGCGTACACGCGCACCTTCGCACCGTTAGAACATGCAATTTTGAAATTTCACGTTTTGATCATGTTTCTTGTGGAGGCCGTATCTTCAAAACGGAAGCATGAAATGTAATATAACTCGGGAATTTAGCTCAGGATTTCACTGGCAACAATCTGAAATATGTCTCGTTTGCTGTAGACAAAGTGTGTGCTCTTAAAGCTGCGGGCTCCAACTGGGCATGTAGGTACCAAAAGACGTTGGGCATCATCAAAATTCTCAATGAAATCTCATATATACATGATGATCAACACGCGGGGCAATGTCTAGTTAGGCCTACATTGTTTAATCCTTTCAAAAATCGTTTTTAATCATCTAAATGTTGTCGTTTTCTTAGGAGGTTTTCAACAAGAAACACCTTGAAAAAGCCAGGACATTTCATATGATGAATCATACACGAGTTCGAATTAAAACTCATGAGGTTTTTATTGTTTTAAAAGAGTCAAAATGATCATTAGGTTGAGTCGCGGCTTTTTTTGACACGGTTAAGTTCTCAAACACAACTCCACTTCCAATGCAAATTGGATTAAACATGTTAAAAAGGCCGGGCTAGGGGGGGGGGGGTCGATAAGGAGTCTATTAAAGTTATTTCTAGTGATCTATGTGTTTTTGAATGATGATAAATAGTAGGCCAGGAGCACTGAGAGGGGTCCTTTGGGTTTCACTCATGTCAAAAGACGCTTTAAAGCTAGTGGATTAAATGAAACGGCATGTCGGGCGTAATTGTCGGGTCATATTATATGCGTTTCAGCCATCTGAATGTTAGGCCTACTCGCCTATAATGATCTTAAATTCAAGTAATTGTGAAATGAAAAGATTTTAAAATCGATAATAATGCTTAATTTTTCACTATCTACAGGGTAAACAATACGAGCGGACCTATATAGACTTTTCAGTAATCTAGTCAAAGGCCCTCGGGGAGAAATTTTCTTTAAAAAGCGCGTACACGCGCACCTTCGCACCGTTAGAACATGCAATTTTGAAATTTCACGTTTTGATCATGTTTCTTGTGGAGGCCGTATCTTCAAAACGGAAGCATGAAATGTAATATAACTCGGGAATTTAGCTCAGGATTTCACTGGCAACAATCTGAAATATGTCTCGTTTGCTGTAGACAAAGTGTGTGCTCTTGAAGCTGCGGGCTCCAACTGGGCATGTAGGTACCAAAAGACGTTGGGCATCATCAAAATTCTCAATGAAATCTCATATATACATGATGATCAACACGCGGGGCAATGTCTAGTTAGGCCTACATTGTTTAATCCTTTCAAAAATCGTTTTTAATCATCTAAATGTTGTCGTTTTCTTAGGAGGTTTTCAACAAGAAACACCTTGAAAAAGCCAGGACATTTCATATGATGAATCATACACGAGTTCGAATTAAAACTCATGAGGTTTTTATTGTTTTAAAAGAGTCAAAATGATCATTAGGTTGAGTCGCGGCTTTTTTTGACACGGTTAAGTTCTCAAACACAACTCCACTTCCAATGCAAATTGGATTAAACATGTTAAAAAGGCCGGGCTAGGGGGGGGGGTCGATAAGGAGTCTATTAAAGTTATTTCTAGTGATCTATGTGTTTTTGAATGATGATAAATAGTAGGCCAGGAGCACTGAGAGGGGTCCTTTGGGTTTCACTCATGTCAAAAGACGCTTTAAAGCTAGTGGATTAAATGAAACGGCATGTCGGGCGTAATTGTCGGGTCATATTATATGCGTTTCAGCCATCTGAATGTTAGGCCTACTCGCCTATAATGATCTTAAATTCAAGTAATTGTGAAATGAAAAGATTTTAAAATCGATAATAATGCTTAATTTTTCACTATCTACAGGGTAAACAATACGAGCGGACCTATATAGACTTTTCAGTAATCTAGTCAAAGGCCCTCGGGGAGAAATTTTCTTTAAAAAGCGCGTACACGCGCACCTTCGCACCGTTAGAACATGCAATTTTGAAATTTCACGTTTTGATCATGTTTCTTGTGGAGGCCGTATCTTCAAAACGGAAGCATGAAATGTAATATAACTCGGGAATTTAGCTCAGGATTTCACTGGCAACAATCTGAAATATGTCTCGTTTGCTGTAGACAAAGTGTGTGCTCTTAAAGCTGCGGGCTCCAACTGGGCATGTAGGTACCAAAAGACGTTGGGCATCATCAAAATTCTCAATGAAATCTCATATATACATGATGATCAACACGCGGGGCAATGTCTAGTTAGGCCTACATTGTTTAATCCTTTCAAAAATCGTTTTTAATCATCTAAATGTTGTCGTTTTCTTAGGAGGTTTTCAACAAGAAACACCTTGAAAAAGCCAGGACATTTCATATGATGAATCATACACGAGTTCGAATTAAAACTCATGAGGTTTTTATTGTTTTAAAAGAGTCAAAATGATCATTAGGTTGAGTCGCGGCTTTTTTTGACACGGTTAAGTTCTCAAACACAACTCCACTTCCAATGCAAATTGGATTAAACATGTTAAAAAGGCCGGGCTAGGGGGGGGGGGTCGATAAGGAGTCTATTAAAGTTATTTCTAGTGATCTATGTGTTTTTGAATGATGATAAATAGTAGGCCAGGAGCACTGAGAGGGGTCCTTTGGGTTTCACTCATGTCAAAAGACGCTTTAAAGCTAGTGGATTAAATGAAACGGCATGTCGGGCGTAATTGTCGGGTCATATTATATGCGTTTCAGCCATCTGAATGTTAGGCCTACTCGCCTATAATGATCTTAAATTCAAGTAATTGTGAAATGAAAAGATTTTAAAATCGATAATAATGCTTAATTTTTCACTATCTACAGGGTAAACAATACGAGCGGACCTATATAGACTTTTCAGTAATCTAGTCAAAGGCCCTCGGGGAGAAATTTTCTTTAAAAAGCGCGTACACGCGCACCTTCGCACCGTTAGAACATGCAATTTTGAAATTTCACGTTTTGATCATGTTTCTTGTGGAGGCCGTATCTTCAAAACGGAAGCATGAAATGTAATATAACTCGGGAATTTAGCTCAGGATTTCACTGGCAACAATCTGAAATATGTCTCGTTTGCTGTAGACAAAGTGTGTGCTAAGGGTATACACCACCAATGCACTATGGGATAGCACGTCCGGTAAAAGTTTATCACAGCAATAGTTCCTTTTTGCGGTACAAATTGCGAGATGTTGACATACTTTTTTCAATTATATCTATTAGTTTTGGGTATTACACATTTTTATGAGTGTGCACAGTACATATTTTCAAAAAAATCGCACTAGTTTGAACATTTTAAAGTTTTAAACGACTGAAATCGGCGGAAGGTCCGTCCTGGGTTTTGGGGCGTAAATAAAGGGCCGAAATCGCTACATCAAATTCATCGCATAATATTGAAAAATCTAGTCCGACACTTTGCCATTTCCTTTTGATATGTTTTGCGGACATCCCTTAGGAATAATCTCTGTAAATGTCATATAAGGATGTATGGGATAACTCCAGTTAGAGTCGATTGTTTGACCCCTACTTTGCACGTAGCGTCTATGGGGAGTGCATTGGTGGTGTATACCCTTGAAGCTGCGGGCTCCAACTGGGCATGTAGGTACCAAAAGACGTTGGGCATCATCAAAATTCTCAATGAAATCTCATATATACATGATGATCAACACGCGGGGCAATGTCTAGTTAGGCCTACATTGTTTAATCCTTTCAAAAATCGTTTTTAATCATCTAAATGTTGTCGTTTTCTTAGGAGGTTTTCAACAAGAAACACCTTGAAAAAGCCAGGACATTTCATATGATGAATCATACACGAGTTCGAATTAAAACTCATGAGGTTTTTATTGTTTTAAAAGAGTCAAAATGATCATTAGGTTGAGTCGCGGCTTTTTTTGACACGGTTAAGTTCTCAAACACAACTCCACTTCCAATGCAAATTGGATTAAACATGTTAAAAAGGCCGGGCTAGGGGGGGGGGTCGATAAGGAGTCTATTAAAGTTATTTCTAGTGATCTATGTGTTTTTGAATGATGATAAATAGTAGGCCAGGAGCACTGAGAGGGGTCCTTTGGGTTTCACTCATGTCAAAAGACGCTTTAAAGCTAGTGGATTAAATGAAACGGCATGTCGGGCGTAATTGTCGGGTCATATTATATGCGTTTCAGCCATCTGAATGTTAGGCCTACTCGCCTATAATGATCTTAAATTCAAGTAATTGTGAAATGAAAAGATTTTAAAATCGATAATAATGCTTAATTTTTCACTATCTACAGGGTAAACAATACGAGCGGACCTATATAGACTTTTCAGTAATCTAGTCAAAGGCCCTCGGGGAGAAATTTTCTTTAAAAAGCGCGTACACGCGCACCTTCGCACCGTTAGAACATGCAATTTTGAAATTTCACGTTTTGATCATGTTTCTTGTGGAGGCCGTATCTTCAAAACGGAAGCATGAAATGTAATATAACTCGGGAATATAGCTCAGGATTTCACTGGCAACAATCTGAAATATGTCTCGTTTGCTGTAGACAAAGTGTGTGCTCTTAAAGGGTATACACCACCAATGCACTATGGGATAGCACGTCCGGTAAAAGTTTATCACAGCAATAGTTCCTTTTTGCGGTACAAATTGCGAGATGTTGACATACTTTTTTCAATTATATCTATTAGTTTTGGGTATTACACATTTTTATGAGTGTGCACAGTACATATTTTCAAAAAAATCGCACTAGTTTGAACATTTTAAAGTTTTAAACGACTGAAATCGGCGGAAGGTCCGTCCTGGGTTTTGGGGCGTAAATAAAGGGCCGAAATCGCTACATCAAATTCATCGCATAATATTGAAAAATCTAGTCCGACACTTTGCCATTTCCTTTTAATATGTTTTGCGGACATCCCTTAGGAATAATCTCTGTAAATGTCATATAAGGATGTATGGGATAACTCCAGTTAGAGTCGATTGTTTGACCCCTACTTTGCACGTAGCGTCTATGGGGAGTGCATTGGTGGTGTATACCCTTGAAGCTGCGGGCTCCAACTGGGCATGTAGGTACCAAAAGACGTTGGGCATCATCAAAATTCTCAATGAAATCTCATATATACATGATGATCAACACGCGGGGCAATGTCTAGTTAGGCCTACATTGTTTAATCCTTTCAAAAATCGTTTTTAATCATCTAAATGTTGTCGTTTTCTTAGGAGGTTTTCAACAAGAAACACCTTGAAAAAGCCAGGACATTTCATATGATGAATCATACACGAGTTCGAATTAAAACTCATGAGGTTTTTATTGTTTTAAAAGAGTCAAAATGATCATTAGGTTGAGTCGCGGCTTTTTTTGACACGGTTAAGTTCTCAAACACAACTCCACTTCCAATGCAAATTGGATTAAACATGTTAAAAAGGCCGGGCTAGGGGGGGGGGGTCGATAAGGAGTCTATTAAAGTTATTTCTAGTGATCTATGTGTTTTTGAATGATGATAAATAGTAGGCCAGGAGCACTGAGAGGGGTCCTTTGGGTTTCACTCATGTCAAAAGACGCTTTAAAGCTAGTGGATTAAATGAAACGGCATGTCGGGCGTAATTGTCGGGTCATATTATATGCGTTTCAGCCATCTGAATGTTAGGCCTACTCGCCTATAATGATCTTAAATTCAAGTAATTGTGAAATGAAAAGATTTTAAAATCGATAATAATGCTTAATTTTTCACTATCTACAGGGTAAACAATACGAGCGGACCTATATAGACTTTTCAGTAATCTAGTCAAAGGCCCTCGGGGAGAAATTTTCTTTAAAAAGCGCGTACACGCGCACCTTCGCACCGTTAGAACATGCAATTTTGAAATTTCACGTTTTGATCATGTTTCTTGTGGAGGCCGTATCTTCAAAACGGAAGCATGAAATGTAATATAACTCGGGAATATAGCTCAGGATTTCACTGGCAACAATCTGAAATATGTCTCGTTTGCTGTAGACAAAGTGTGTGCTCTTAAAGGGTATACACCACCAATGCACTATGGGATAGCACGTCCGGTAAAAGTTTATCACAGCAATAGTTCCTTTTTGCGGTACAAATTGCGAGATGTTGACATACTTTTTTCAATTATATCTATTAGTTTTGGGTATTACACATTTTTATGAGTGTGCACAGTACATATTTTCAAAAAAATCGCACTAGTTTGAACATTTTAAAGTTTTAAACGACTGAAATCGGCGGAAGGTCCGTCCTGGGTTTTGGGGCGTAAATAAAGGGCCGAAATCGCTACATCAAATTCATCGCATAATATTGAAAAATCTAGTCCGACACTTTGCCATTTCCTTTTGATATGTTTTGCGGACATCCCTTAGGAATAATCTCTGTAAATGTCATATAAGGATGTATGGGATAACTCCAGTTAGAGTCGATTGTTTGACCCCTACTTTGCACGTAGCGTCTATGGGGAGTGCATTGGTGGTGTATACCCTGAAGCTGCGGGCTCCAACTGGGCATGTAGGTACCAAAAGACGTTGGGCATCATCAAAATTCTCAATGAAATCTCATATATACATGATGATCAACACGCGGGGCAATGTCTAGATAGGCCTACATTGTTTAATCCTTTCAAAAATCGTTTTTAATCATCTAAATGTTGTCGTTTTCTTAGGAGGTTTTCAACAAGAAACACCTTGAAAAAGCCAGGACATTTCATATGATGAATCATACACGAGTTCGAATTAAAACTCATGAGGTTTTTATTGTTTTAAAAGAGTCAAAATGATCATTAGGTTGAGTCGCGGCTTTTTTTGACACGGTTAAGTTCTCAAACACAACTCCACTTCCAATGCAAATTGGATTAAACATGTTAAAAAGGCCGGGCTAGGGGGGGGGGGCGGTCGATAAGGAGTCTATTAAAGTTATTTCTAGTGATCTATGTGTTTTTGAATGATGATAAATAGTAGGCCAGGAGCACTGAGAGGGGTCCTTTGGGTTTCACTCATGTCAAAAGACGCTTTAAAGCTAGTGGATTAAATGAAACGGCATGTCGGGCGTAATTGTCGGGTCATATTATATGCGTTTCAGCCATCTGAATGTTAGGCCTACTCGCCTATAATGATCTTAAATTCAAGTAATTGTTTAATGAAAAGATTTTAAAATCGATAATAATGCTTAATTTTTCACTATCTACAGGGTAAACAATACGAGCGGACCTATATAGACTTTTCAGTAATCTAGTCAAAGGCCCTCGGGGAGAAATTTTCTTTAAAAAGCGCGTACACGCGCACCTTCGCACCGTTAGAACATGCAATTTTGAAATTTCACGTTTTGATCATGTTTCTTGTGGAGGCCGTATCTTCAAAACGGAAGCATGAAATGTAATATAACTCGGGAATTTAGCTCAGGATTTCACTGGCAACAATCTGAAATATGTCTCGTTTGCTGTAGACAAAGTGTGTGCTCTTAAAGGGTATACACCACCAATGCACTATGGGATAGCACGTCCGGTAAAAGTTTATCACAGCAATAGTTCCTTTTTGCGGTACAAATTGCGAGATGTTGACATACTTTTTTCAATTATATCTATTAGTTTTGGGTATTACACATTTTTATGAGTGTGCACAGTACATATTTTCAAAAAAATCGCACTAGTTTGAACATTTTAAAGTTTTAAACGACTGAAATCGGCGGAAGGTCCGTCCTGGGTTTTGGGGCGTAAATAAAGGGCCGAAATCGCTACATCAAATTCATCGCATAATATTGAAAAATCTAGTCCGACACTTTGCCATTTCCTTTTGATATGTTTTGCGGACATCCCTTAGGAATAATCTCTGTAAATGTCATATAAGGATGTATGGGATAACTCCAGTTAGAGTCGATTGTTTGACCCCTACTTTGCACGTAGCGTCTATGGGGAGTGCATTGGTGGTGTATACCCTTGAAGCTGCGGGCTCCAACTGGGCATGTAGGTACCAAAAGACGTTGGGCATCATCAAAATTCTCAATGAAATCTCATATATACATGATGATCAACACGCGGGGCAATGTCTAGTTAGGCCTACATTGTTTAATCCTTTCAAAAATCGTTTTTAATCATCTAAATGTTGTCGTTTTCTTAGGAGGTTTTCAACAAGAAACACCTTGAAAAAGCCAGGACATTTCATATGATGAATCATACACGAGTTCGAATTAAAACTCATGAGGTTTTTATTGTTTTAAAAGAGTCAAAATGATCATTAGGTTGAGTCGCGGCTTTTTTTGACACGGTTAAGTTCTCAAACACAACTCCACTTCCAATGCAAATTGGATTAAACATGTTAAAAAGGCCGGGCTAGGGGGGGGGGGTCGATAAGGAGTCTATTAAAGTTATTTCTAGTGATCTATGTGTTTTTGAATGATGATAAATAGTAGGCCAGGAGCACTGAGAGGGGTCCTTTGGGTTTCACTCATGTCAAAAGACGCTTTAAAGCTAGTGGATTAAATGAAACGGCATGTCGGGCGTAATTGTCGGGTCATATTATATGCGTTTCAGCCATCTGAATGTTAGGCCTACTCGCCTATAATGATCTTAAATTCAAGTAATTGTGAAATGAAAAGATTTTAAAATCGATAATAATGCTTAATTTTTCACTATCTACAGGGTAAACAATACGAGCGGACCTATATAGACTTTTCAGTAATCTAGTCAAAGGCCCTCGGGGAGAAATTTTCTTTAAAAAGCGCGTACACGCGCACCTTCGCACCGTTAGAACATGCAATTTTGAAATTTCACGTTTTGATCATGTTTCTTGTGGAGGCCGTATCTTCAAAACGGAAGCATGAAATGTAATATAACTCGGGAATATAGCTCAGGATTTCACTGGCAACAATCTGAAATATGTCTCGTTTGCTGTAGACAAAGTGTGTGCTCTTAAAGCTGCGGGCTCCAACTGGGCATGTAGGTACCAAAAGACGTTGGGCATCATCAAAATTCTCAATGAAATCTCATATATACATGATGATCAACACGCGGGGCAATGTCTAGTTAGGCCTACATTGTTTAATCCTTTCAAAAATCGTTTTTAATCATCTAAATGTTGTCGTTTTCTTAGGAGGTTTTCAACAAGAAACACCTTGAAAAAGCCAGGACATTTCATATGATGAATCATACACGAGTTCGAATTAAAACTCATGAGGTTTTTATTGTTTTAAAAGAGTCAAAATGATCATTAGGTTGAGTCGCGGCTTTTTTTGACACGGTTAAGTTCTCAAACACAACTCCACTTCCAATGCAAATTGGATTAAACATGTTAAAAAGGCCGGGCTAGGGGGGGGGGGTCGATAAGGAGTCTATTAAAGTTATTTCTAGTGATCTATGTGTTTTTGAATGATGATAAATAGTAGGCCAGGAGCACTGAGAGGGGTCCTTTGGGTTTCACTCATGTCAAAAGACGCTTTAAAGCTAGTGGATTAAATGAAACGGCATGTCGGGCGTAATTGTCGGGTCATATTATATGCGTTTCAGCCATCTGAATGTTAGGCCTACTCGCCTATAATGATCTTAAATTCAAGTAATTGTGAAATGAAAAGATTTTAAAATCGATAATAATGCTTAATTTTTCACTATCTACAGGGTAAACAATACGAGCGGACCTATATAGACTTTTCAGTAATCTAGTCAAAGGCCCTCGGGGAGAAATTTTCTTTAAAAAGCGCGTACACGCGCACCTTCGCACCGTTAGAACATGCAATTTTGAAATTTCACGTTTTGATCATGTTTCTTGTGGAGGCCGTATCTTCAAAACGGAAGCATGAAATGTAATATAACTCGGGAATTTAGCTCAGGATTTCACTGGCAACAATCTGAAATATGTCTCGTTTGCTGTAGACAAAGTGTGTGCTCTTAAAGCTGCGGGCTCCAACTGGGCATGTAGGTACCAAAAGACGTTGGGCATCATCAAAATTCTCAATGAAATCTCATATATACATGATGATCAACACGCGGGGCAATGTCTAGTTAGGCCTACATTGTTTAATCCTTTCAAAAATCGTTTTTAATCATCTAAATGTTGTCGTTTTCTTAGGAGGTTTTCAACAAGAAACACCTTGAAAAAGCCAGGACATTTCATATGATGAATCATACACGAGTTCGAATTAAAACTCATGAGGTTTTTATTGTTTTAAAAGAGTCAAAATGATCATTAGGTTGAGTCGCGGCTTTTTTTGACACGGTTAAGTTCTCAAACACAACTCCACTTCCAATGCAAATTGGATTAAACATGTTAAAAAGGCCGGGCTAGGGGGGGGGGGGGTCGATAAGGAGTCTATTAAAGTTATTTCTAGTGATCTATGTGTTTTTGAATGATGATAAATAGTAGGCCAGGAGCACTGAGAGGGGTCCTTTGGGTTTCACTCATGTCAAAAGTCGCTTTAAAGCTAGTGGATTAAATGAAACGGCATGTCGGGCGTAATTGTCGGGTCATATTATATGCGTTTCAGCCATCTGAATGTTAGGCCTACTCGCCTATAATGATCTTAAATTCAAGTAATTGTGAAATGAAAAGATTTTAAAATCGATAATAATGCTTAATTTTTCACTATCTACAGGGTAAACAATACGAGCGGACCTATATAGACTTTTCAGTAATCTAGTCAAAGGCCCTCGGGGAGAAATTTTCTTTAAAAAGCGCGTACACGCGCACCTTCGCACCGTTAGAACATGCAATTTTGAAATTTCACGTTTTGATCATGTTTCTTGTGGAGGCCGTATCTTCAAAACGGAAGCATGAAATGTAATATAACTCGGGAATTTAGCTCAGGATTTCACTGGCAACAATCTGAAATATGTCTCGTTTGCTGTAGACAAAGTGTGTGCTCTTGAAGCTGCAGGCTCCAACTGGGCATGTAGGTACCAAAAGACGTTGGGCATCATCAAAATTCTCAATGAAATCTCATATATACATGATGATCAACACGCGGGGCAATGTCTAGTTAGGCCTACATTGTTTAATCCTTTCAAAAATCGTTTTTAATCATCTAAATGTTGTCGTTTTCTTAGGAGGTTTTCAACAAGAAACACCTTGAAAAAGCCAGGACATTTCATATGATGAATCATACACGAGTTCGAATTAAAACTCATGAGGTTTTTATTGTTTTAAAAGAGTCAAAATGATCATTAGGTTGAGTCGCGGCTTTTTTTGACACGGTTAAGTTCTCAAACACAACTCCACTTCCAATGCAAATTGGATTAAACATGTTAAAAAGGCCGGGCTAGGGGGGGGGTCGATAAGGAGTCTATTAAAGTTATTTCTAGTGATCTATGTGTTTTTGAATGATGATAAATAGTAGGCCAGGAGCACTGAGAGGGGTCCTTTGGGTTTCACTCATGTCAAAAGACGCTTTAAAGCTAGTGGATTAAATGAAACGGCATGTCGGGCGTAATTGTCGGGTCATATTATATGCGTTTCAGCCATCTGAATGTTAGGCCTACTCGCCTATAATGATCTTAAATTCAAGTAATTGTGAAATGAAAAGATTTTAAAATCGATAATAATGCTTAATTTTTCACTATCTACAGGGTAAACAATACGAGCGGACCTATATAGACTTTTCAGTAATCTAGTCAAAGGCCCTCGGGGAGAAATTTTCTTTAAAAAGCGCGTACACGCGCACCTTCGCACCGTTAGAACATGCAATTTTGAAATTTCACGTTTTGATCATGTTTCTTGTGGAGGCCGTATCTTCAAAACGGAAGCATGAAATGTAATATAACTCGGGAATTTAGCTCAGGATTTCACTGGCAACAATCTGAAATATGTCTCGTTTGCTGTAGACAAAGTGTGTGCTCTTGAAGCTGCGGGCTCCAACTGGGCATGTAGGTACCAAAAGACGTTGGGCATCATCAAAATTCTCAATGAAATCTCATATATACATGATGATCAACACGCGGGGCAATGTCTAGTTAGGCCTACATTGTTTAATCCTTTCAAAAATCGTTTTTAATCATCTAAATGTTGTCGTTTTCTTAGGAGGTTTTCAACAAGAAACACCTTGAAAAAGCCAGGACATTTCATATGATGAATCATACACGAGTTCGAATTAAAACTCATGAGGTTTTTATTGTTTTAAAAGAGTCAAAATGATCATTAGGTTGAGTCGCGGCTTTTTTTGACACGGTTAAGTTCTCAAACACAACTCCACTTCCAATGCAAATTGGATTAAACATGTTAAAAAGGCCGGGCTAGGGGGGGGGGGGGGGGTCGATAAGGAGTCTATTAAAGTTATTTCTAGTGATCTATGTGTTTTTGAATGATGATAAATAGTAGGCCAGGAGCACTGAGAGGGGTCCTTTGGGTTTCACTCATGTCAAAAGACGCTTTAAAGCTAGTGGATTAAATGAAACGGCATGTCGGGCGTAATTGTCGGGTCATATTATATGCGTTTCAGCCATCTGAATGTTAGGCCTACTCGCCTATAATGATCTTAAATTCAAGTAATTGTGAAATGAAAAGATTTTAAAATCGATAATAATGCTTAATTTTTCACTATCTACAGGGTAAACAATACGAGCGGACCTATATAGACTTTTCAGTAATCTAGTCAAAGGCCCTCGGGGAGAAATTTTCTTTAAAAAGCGCGTACACGCGCACCTTCGCACCGTTAGAACATGCAATTTTGAAATTTCACGTTTTGATCATGTTTCTTGTGGAGGCCGTATCTTCAAAACGGAAGCATGAAATGTAATATAACTCGGGAATTTAGCTCAGGATTTCACTGGCAACAATCTGAAATATGTCTCGTTTGCTGTAGACAAAGTGTGTGCTCTTGAAGCTGCGGGCTCCAACTGGGCATGTAGGTACCAAAAGACGTTGGGCATCATCAAAATTCTCAATGAAATCTCATATATACATGATGATCAACACGCGGGGCAATGTCTAGTTAGGCCTACATTGTTTAATCCTTTCAAAAATCGTTTTTAATCATCTAAATGTTGTCGTTTTCTTAGGAGGTTTTCAACAAGAAACACCTTGAAAAAGCCAGGACATTTCATATGATGAATCATACACGAGTTCGAATTAAAACTCATGAGGTTTTTATTGTTTTAAAAGAGTCAAAATGATCATTAGGTTGAGTCGCGGCTTTTTTTGACACGGTTAAGTTCTCAAACACAACTCCACTTCCAATGCAAATTGGATTAAACATGTTAAAAAGGCCGGGCTAGGGGGGGGGGGTCGATAAGGAGTCTATTAAAGTTATTTCTAGTGATCTATGTGTTTTTGAATGATGATAAATAGTAGGCCAGGAGCACTGAGAGGGGTCCTTTGGGTTTCACTCATGTCAAAAGTCGCTTTAAAGCTAGTGGATTAAATGAAACGGCATGTCGGGCGGAATTGTCGGGTCATATTATATGCGTTTCAGCCATCTGAATGTTAGGCCTACTCGCCTATAATGATCTTAAATTCAAGTAATTGTGAAATGAAAAGATTTTAAAATCGATAATAATGCTTAATTTTTCACTATCTACAGGGTAAACAATACGAGCGGACCTATATAGACTTTTCAGTAATCTAGTCAAAGGCCCTCGGGGAGAAATTTTCTTTAAAAAGCGCGTACACGCGCACCTTCGCACCGTTAGAACATGCAATTTTGAAATTTCACGTTTTGATCATGTTTCTTGTGGAGGCCGTATCTTCAAAACGGAAGCATGAAATGTAATATAACTCGGGAATTTAGCTCAGGATTTCACTGGCAACAATCTGAAATATGTCTCGTTTGCTGTAGACAAAGTGTGTGCTCTTGAAGCTGCGGGCTCCAACTGGGCATGTAGGTACCAAAAGACGTTGGGCATCATCAAAATTCTCAATGAAATCTCATATATACATGATGATCAACACGCGGGGCAATGTCTAGTTAGGCCTACATTGTTTAATCCTTTCCAAAATCGTTTTTAATCATCTAAATGTTGTCGTTTTCTTAGGAGGTTTTCAACAAGAAACACCTTGAAAATGCCAGGACATTTCATATGATGAATCATACACGAGTTCGAATTAAAACTCATGAGGTTTTTATTGTTTTAAAAGAGTCAAAATGATCATTAGGTTGAGTCGCGGCTTTTTTTGACACGGTTAAGTTCTCAAACACAACTCCACTTCCAATGCAAATTGGATTAAACATGTTAAAAAGGCCGGGCTAGGGGGGGGGGGTCGATAAGGAGTCTATTAAAGTTATTTCTAGTGATCTATGTGTTTTTGAATGATGATAAATAGTAGGCCAGGAGCACTGAGAGGGGTCCTTTGGGTTTCACTCATGTCAAAAGACGCTTTAAAGCTAGCTAGTGGATTAAATGAAACGGCATGTCGGGCGTAATTGTCGGGTCATATTATATGCGTTTCAGCCATCTGAATGTTAGGCCTACTCGCCTATAATGATCTTAAATTCAAGTAATTGTGAAATGAAAAGATTTTAAAATCGATAATAATGCTTAATTTTTCACTATCTACAGGGTAAACAATACGAGCGGACCTATATAGACTTTTCAGTAATCTAGTCAAAGGCCCTCGGGGAGAAATTTTCTTTAAAAAGCGCGTACACGCGCACCTTCGCACCGTTAGAACATGCAATTTTGAAATTTCACGTTTTGATCATGTTTCTTGTGGAGGCCGTATCTTCAAAACGGAAGCATGAAATGTAATATAACTCGGGAATTTAGCTCAGGATTTCACTGGCAACAATCTGAAATATGTCTCGTTTGCTGTAGACAAAGTGTGTGCTCTTGAAGCTGCGGGCTCCAACTGGGCATGTAGGTACCAAAAGACGTTGGGCATCATCAAAATTCTCAATGAAATCTCATATATACATGATGATCAACACGCGGGGCAATGTCTAGTTAGGCCTACATTGTTTAATCCTTTCAAAAATCGTTTTTAATCATCTAAATGTTGTCGTTTTCTTAGGAGGTTTTCAACAAGAAACACCTTGAAAAAGCCAGGACATTTCATATGATGAATCATACACGAGTTCGAATTAAAACTCATGAGGTTTTTATTGTTTTAAAAGAGTCAAAATGATCATTAGGTTGAGTCGCGGCTTTTTTTGACACGGTTAAGTTCTCAAACACAACTCCACTTCCAATGCAAATTGGATTAAACATGTTAAAAAGGCCGGGCTAGGGGGGGGGGGGGGGGGTCGATAAGGAGTCTATTAAAGTTATTTCTAGTGATCTATGTGTTTTTGAATGATGATAAATAGTAGGCCAGGAGCACTGAGAGGGGTCCTTTGGGTTTCACTCATGTCAAAAGTCGCTTTAAAGCTAGTGGATTAAATGAAACGGCATGTCGGGCGTAATTGTCGGGTCATATTATATGCGTTTCAGCCATCTGAATGTTAGGCCTACTCGCCTATAATGATCTTAAATTCAAGTAATTGTGAAATGAAAAGATTTTAAAATCGATAATAATGCTTAATTTTTCACTATCTACAGGGTAAACAATACGAGCGGACCTATATAGACTTTTCAGTAATCTAGTCAAAGGCCCTCGGGGAGAAATTTTCTTTAAAAAGCGCGTACACGCGCACCTTCGCACCGTTAGAACATGCAATTTTGAAATTTCACGTTTTGATCATGTTTCTTGTGGAGGCCGTATCTTCAAAACGGAAGCATGAAATGTAATATAACTCGGGAATTTAGCTCAGGATTTCACTGGCAACAATCTGAAATATGTCTCGTTTGCTGTAGACAAAGTGTGTGCTCTTGAAGCTGCAGGCTCCAACTGGGCATGTAGGTACCAAAAGACGTTGGGCATCATCAAAATTCTCAATGAAATCTCATATATACATGATGATCAACACGCGGGGCAATGTCTAGTTAGGCCTACATTGTTTAATCCTTTCAAAAATCGTTTTTAATCATCTAAATGTTGTCGTTTTCTTAGGAGGTTTTCAACAAGAAACACCTTGAAAAAGCCAGGACATTTCATATGATGAATCATACACGAGTTCGAATTAAAACTCATGAGGTTTTTATTGTTTTAAAAGAGTCAAAATGATCATTAGGTTGAGTCGCGGCTTTTTTTGACACGGTTAAGTTCTCAAACACAACTCCACTTCCAATGCAAATTGGATTAAACATGTTAAAAAGGCCGGGCTAGGGGGGGGGGTCGATAAGGAGTCTATTAAAGTTATTTCTAGTGATCTATGTGTTTTTGAATGATGATAAATAGTAGGCCAGGAGCACTGAGAGGGGTCCTTTGGGTTTCACTCATGTCAAAAGACGCTTTAAAGCTAGTGGATTAAATGAAACGGCATGTCGGGCGTAATTGTCGGGTCATATTATATGCGTTTCAGCCATCTGAATGTTAGGCCTACTCGCCTATAATGATCTTAAATTCAAGTAATTGTGAAATGAAAAGATTTTAAAATCGATAATAATGCTTAATTTTTCACTATCTACAGGGTAAACAATACGAGCGGACCTATATAGACTTTTCAGTAATCTAGTCAAAGGCCCTCGGGGAGAAATTTTCTTTAAAAAGCGCGTACACGCGCACCTTCGCACCGTTAGAACATGCAATTTTGAAATTTCACGTTTTGATCATGTTTCTTGTGGAGGCCGTATCTTCAAAACGGAAGCATGAAATGTAATATAACTCGGGAATTTAGCTCAGTATTTCACTGGCAACAATCTGAAATATGTCTCGTTTGCTGTAGACAAAGTGTGTGCTCTTAAAAAGGGTATACACCACCAATGCACTATGGGATAGCACGTCCGGTAAAAGTTTATCACAGCAATAGTTCCTTTTTGCGGTACAAATTGCGAGATGTTGACATACTTTTTTCAATCATATCTATTAGTTTTGGGTATTACACATTTTTATGAGTGTGCACAGTACATATTTTCAAAAAAATCGCACTAGTTTGAACATTTTAAAGTTTTAAACGACTGAAATCGGCGGAAGGTCCGTCCTGGGTTTTGGGGCGTAAATAAAGGGCCGAAATCGCTACATCAAATTCATCGCATAATATTGAAAAATCTAGTCCGACACTTTGCCATTTCCTTTTGATATGTTTTGCGGACATCCCTTAGGAATAATCTCTGTAAATGTCATATAAGGATGTATGGGATAACTCCAGTTAGAGTCGATTGTTTGACCCCTACTTTGCACGTAGCGTCTATGGGGAGTGCATTGGTGGTGTATACCCTTAGCTGCGGGCTCCAACTGGGCATGTAGGTACCAAAAGACGTTGGGCATCATCAAAATTCTCAATGAAATCTCATATATACATGATGATCAACACGCGGGGCAATGTCTAGTTAGGCCTACATTGTTTAATCCTTTCAAAAATCGTTTTTAATCATCTAAATGTTGTCGTTTTCTTAGGAGGTTTTCAACAAGAAACACCTTGAAAAAGCCAGGACATTTCATATGATGAATCATACACGAGTTCGAATTAAAACTCATGAGGTTTTTATTGTTTTAAAAGAGTCAAAATGATCATTAGGTTGAGTCGCGGCTTTTTTTGACACGGTTAAGTTCTCAAACACAACTCCACTTCCAATGCAAATTGGATTAAACATGTTAAAAAGGCCGGGCTAGGGGGGGGGGGGTCGATAAGGAGTCTATTAAAGTTATTTCTAGTGATCTATGTGTTTTTGAATGATGATAAATAGTAGGCCAGGAGCACTGAGAGGGGTCCTTTGGGTTTCACTCATGTCAAAAGACGCTTTAAAGCTAGTGGATTAAATGAAACGGCATGTCGGGCGTAATTGTCGGGTCATATTATATGCGTTTCAGCCATCTGAATGTTAGGCCTACTCGCCTATAATGATCTTAAATTCAAGTAATTGTGAAATGAAAAGATTTTAAAATCGATAATAATGCTTAATTTTTCACTATCTACAGGGTAAACAATACGAGCGGACCTATATAGACTTTTCAGTAATCTAGTCAAAGGCCCTCGGGGAGAAATTTTCTTTAAAAAGCGCGTACACGCGCACCTTCGCACCGTTAGAACATGCAATTTTGAAATTTCACGTTTTGATCATGTTTCTTGTGGAGGCCGTATCTTCAAAACGGAAGCATGAAATGTAATATAACTCGGGAATTTAGCTCAGGATTTCACTGGCAACAATCTGAAATATGTCTCGTTTGCTGTAGACAAAGTGTGTGCTCTTGAAGCTGCGGGCTCCAACTGGGCATGTAGGTACCAAAAGACGTTGGGCATCATCAAAATTCTCAATGAAATCTCATATATACATGATGATCAACACGCGGGGCAATGTCTAGTTAGGCCTACATTGTTTAATCCTTTCAAAAATCGTTTTTAATCATCTAAATGTTGTCGTTTTCTTAGGAGGTTTTCAACAAGAAACACCTTGAAAAAGCCAGGACATTTCATATGATGAATCATACACGAGTTCGAATTAAAACTCATGAGGTTTTTATTGTTTTAAAAGAGTCAAAATGATCATTAGGTTGAGTCGCGGCTTTTTTTGACACGGTTAAGTTCTCAAACACAACTCCACTTCCAATGCAAATTGGATTAAACATGTTAAAAAGGCCGGGCTAGGGGGGGGGGGGTCGATAAGGAGTCTATTAAAGTTATTTCTAGTGATCTATGTGTTTTTGAATGATGATAAATAGTAGGCCAGGAGCACTGAGAGGGGTCCTTTGGGTTTCACTCATGTCAAAAGACGCTTTAAAGCTAGTGGATTAAATGAAACGGCATGTCGGGCGTAATTGTCGGGTCATATTATATGCGTTTCAGCCATCTGAATGTTAGGCCTACTCGCCTATAATGATCTTAAATTCAAGTAATTGTGAAATGAAAAGATTTTAAAATCGATAATAATGCTTAATTTTTCACTATCTACAGGGTAAACAATACGAGCGGACCTATATAGACTTTTCAGTAATCTAGTCAAAGGCCCTCGGGGAGAAATTTTCTTTAAAAAGCGCGTACACGCGCACCTTCGCACCGTTAGAACATGCAATTTTGAAATTTCACGTTTTGATCATGTTTCTTGTGGAGGCCGTATCTTCAAAACGGAAGCATGAAATGTAATATAACTCGGGAATTTAGCTCAGGATTTCACTGGCAACAATCTGAAATATGTCTCGTTTGCTGTAGACAAAGTGTGTGCTCTTAAAGGGTATACACCACCAATGCACTATGGGATAGCACGTCCGGTAAAAGTTTATCACAGCAATAGTTCCTTTTTGCGGTACAAATTGCGAGATGTTGACATACTTTTTTCAATTATATCTATTAGTTTTGGGTATTACACATTTTTATGAGTGTGCACAGTACATATTTTCAAAAAAATCGCACTAGTTTGAACATTTTAAAGTTTTAAACGACTGAAATCGGCGGAAGGTCCGTCCTGGGTTTTGGGGCGTAAATAAAGGGCCGAAATCGCTACATCAAATTCATCGCATAATATTGAAAAATCTAGTCCGACACTTTGCCATTTCCTTTTGATATGTTTTGCGGACATCCCTTAGGAATAATCTCTGTAAATGTCATATAAGGATGTATGGGATAACTCCAGTTAGAGTCGATTGTTTGACCCCTACTTTGCACGTAGCGTCTATGGGGAGTGCATTGGTGGTGTATACCCTTTTGAAGCTGCGGGCTCCAACTGGGCATGTAGGTACCAAAAGACGTTTGGCATCATCAAAATTCTCAATGAAATCTCATATATACATGATGATCAACACGCGGGGCAATGTCTAGTTAGGCCTACATTGTTTAATCCTTTCAAAAATCGTTTTTAATCATCTAAATGTTGTCGTTTTCTTAGGAGGTTTTCAACAAGAAACACCTTGAAAAAGCCAGGACATTTCATATGATGAATCATACACGAGTTCGAATTAAAACTCATGAGGTTTTTATTGTTTTAAAAGAGTCAAAATGATCATTAGGTTGAGTCGCGGCTTTTTTTGACACGGTTAAGTTCTCAAACACAACTCCACTTCCAATGCAAATTGGATTAAACATGTTAAAAAGGCCGGGCTAGGGGGGGGGGGGTCGATAAGGAGTCTATTAAAGTTATTTCTAGTGATCTATGTGTTTTTGAATGATGATAAATAGTAGGCCAGGAGCACTGAGAGGGGTCCTTTGGGTTTCACTCATGTCAAAAGACGCTTTAAAGCTAGTGGATTAAATGAAACGGCATGTCGGGCGTAATTGTCGGGTCATATTATATGCGTTTCAGCCATCTGAATGTTAGGCCTACTCGCCTATAATGATCTTAAATTCAAGTAATTGTGAAATGAAAAGATTTTAAAATCGATAATAATGCTTAATTTTTCACTATCTACAGGGTAAACAATACGAGCGGACCTATATAGACTTTTCAGTAATCTAGTCAAAGGCCCTCGGGGAGAAATTTTCTTTAAAAAGCGCGTACACGCGCACCTTCGCACCGTTAGAACATGCAATTTTGAAATTTCACGTTTTGATCATGTTTCTTGTGGAGGCCGTATCTTCAAAACGGAAGCATGAAATGTAATATAACTCGGGAATTTAGCTCAGGATTTCACTGGCAACAATCTGAAATATGTCTCGTTTGCTGTAGACAAAGTGTGTGCTCTTGAAGCTGCGGGCTCCAACTGGGCATGTAGGTACCAAAAGACGTTGGGCATCATCAAAATTCTCAATGAAATCTCATATATACATGATGATCAACACGCGGGGCAATGTCTAGTTAGGCCTACATTGTTTAATCCTTTCAAAAATCGTTTTTAATCATCTAAATGTTGTCGTTTTCTTAGGAGGTTTTCAACAAGAAACACCTTGAAAAAGCCAGGACATTTCATATGATGAATCATACACGAGTTCGAATTAAAACTCATGAGGTTTTTATTGTTTTAAAAGAGTCAAAATGATCATTAGGTTGAGTCGCGGCTTTTTTTGACACGGTTAAGTTCTCAAACACAACTCCACTTCCAATGCAAATTGGATTAAACATGTTAAAAAGGCCGGGCTAGGGGGGGGGGGGGGGTCGATAAGGAGTCTATTAAAGTTATTTCTAGTGATCTATGTGTTTTTGAATGATGATAAATAGTAGGCAAGGACCCCTGAGAGGGGTCCTTTGGGTTTCACTCATGTCAAAAGACGCTTTAAAGCTAGTGGATTAAATGAAACGGCATGTCGGGCGTAATTGTCGGGTCATATTATATGCGTTTCAGCCATCTGAATGTTAGGCCTACTCGCCTAAAATGATCTTAAATTCAAGTAATTGTGAAATGAAAAGATTTTAAAATCGATAATAATGCTTAATTTTTCACTATCTACAGGGTAAACAATACGAGCGGACCTATATAGACTTTTCAGTAATCTAGTCAAAGGCCCTCGGGGAGAAATTTTCTTTAAAAAGCGCGTACACGCGCACCTTCGCACCGTTAGAACATGCAATTTTGAAATTTCACGTTTTGATCATGTTTCTTGTGGAGGCCGTATCTTCAAAACGGAAGCATGAAATGTAATATAACTCGGGAATTTAGCTCAGGATTTCACTGGCAACAATCTGAAATATGTCTCGTTTGCTGTAGACAAAGTGTGTGCTCTTGAAGCTGCGGGCTCCAACTGGGCATGTAGGTACCAAAAGACGTTGGGCATCATCAAAATTCTCAATGAAATCTCATATATACATGATGATCAACACGCGGGGCAATGTCTAGTTAGGCCTACATTGTTTAATCCTTTCAAAAATCGTTTTTAATCATCTAAATGTTGTCGTTTTCTTAGGAGGTTTTCAACAAGAAACACCTTGAAAAAGCCAGGACATTTCATATGATGAATCATACACGAGTTCGAATTAAAACTCATGAGGTTTTTATTGTTTTAAAAGAGTCAAAATGATCATTAGGTTGAGTCGCGGCTTTTTTTGACACGGTTAAGTTCTCAAACACAACTCCACTTCCAATGCAAATTGGATTAAACATGTTAAAAAGGCCGGGCTAGGGGGGGGGGTCGATAAGGAGTCTATTAAAGTTATTTCTAGTGATCTATGTGTTTTTGAATGATGATAAATAGTAGGCCAGGAGCACTGAGAGGGGTCCTTTGGGTTTCACTCATGTCAAAAGACGCTTTAAAGCTAGTGGATTAAATGAAACGGCATGTCGGGCGTAATTGTCGGGTCATATTATATGCGTTTCAGCCATCTGAATGTTAGGCCTACTCGCCTATAATGATCTTAAATTCAAGTAATTGTGAAATGAAAAGATTTTAAAATCGATAATAATGCTTAATTTTTCACTATCTACAGGGTAAACAATACGAGCGGACCTATATAGACTTTTCAGTAATCTAGTCAAAGGCCCTCGGGGAGAAATTTTCTTTAAAAAGCGCGTACACGCGCACCTTCGCACCGTTAGAACATGCAATTTTGAAATTTCACGTTTTGATCATGTTTCTTGTGGAGGCCGTATCTTCAAAACGGAAGCATGAAATGTAATATAACTCGGGAATTTAGCTCAGGATTTCACTGGCAACAATCTGAAATATGTCTCGTTTGCTGTAGACAAAGTGTGTGCTCTTGAAGCTGCGGGCTCCAACTGGGCATGTAGGTACCAAAAGACGTTGGGCATCATCAAAATTCTCAATGAAATCTCATATATACATGATGATCAACACGCGGGGCAATGTCTAGTTAGGCCTACATTGTTTAATCCTTTCAAAAATCGTTTTTAATCATCTAAATGTTGTCGTTTTCTTAGGAGGTTTTCAACAAGAAACACCTTGAAAAAGCCAGGACATTTCATATGATGAATCATACACGAGTTCGAATTAAAACTCATGAGGTTTTTATTGTTTTAAAAGAGTCAAAATGATCATTAGGTTGAGTCGCGGCTTTTTTTGACACGGTTAAGTTCTCAAACACAACTCCACTTCCAATGCAAATTGGATTAAACATGTTAAAAAGGCCGGGCTAGGGGGGGGGGGGGTCGATAAGGAGTCTATTAAAGTTATTTCTAGTGATCTATGTGTTTTTGAATGATGATAAATAGTAGGCCAGGAGCACTGAGAGGGGTCCTTTGGGTTTCACTCATGTCAAAAGACGCTTTAAAGCTAGTGGATTAAATGAAACGGCATGTCGGGCGTAATTGTCGGGTCATATTATATGCGTTTCAGCCATCTGAATGTTAGGCCTACTCGCCTATAATGATCTTAAATTCAAGTAATTGTGAAATGAAAAGATTTTAAAATCGATAATAATGCTTAATTTTTCACTATCTACAGGGTAAACAATACGAGCGGACCTATATAGACTTTTCAGTAATCTAGTCAAAGGCCCTCGGGGAGAAATTTTCTTTAAAAAGCGCGTACACGCGCACCTTCGCACCGTTAGAACATGCAATTTTGAAATTTCACGTTTTGATCATGTTTCTTGTGGAGGCCGTATCTTCAAAACGGAAGCATGAAATGTAATATAACTCGGGAATTTAGCTCAGGATTTCACTGGCAACAATCTGAAATATGTCTCGTTTGCTGTAGACAAAGTGTGTGCTCTTGAAGCTGCGGGCTCCAACTGGGCATGTAGGTACCAAAAGACGTTGGGCATCATCAAAATTCTCAATGAAATCTCATATATACATGATGATCAACACGCGGGGCAATGTCTAGTTAGGCCTACATTGTTTAATCCTTTCAAAAATCGTTTTTAATCATCTAAATGTTGTCGTTTTCTTAGGAGGTTTTCAACAAGAAACACCTTGAAAAAGCCAGGACATTTCATATGATGAATCATACACGAGTTCGAATTAAAACTCATGAGGTTTTTATTGTTTTAAAAGAGTCAAAATGATCATTAGGTTGAGTCGCGGCTTTTTTTGACACGGTTAAGTTCTCAAACACAACTCCACTTCCAATGCAAATTGGATTAAACATGTTAAAAAGGCCGGGCTAGGGGGGGGGGTCGATAAGGAGTCTATTAAAGTTATTTCTAGTGATCTATGTGTTTTTGAATGATGATAAATAGTAGGCCGGGAGCACTGAGAGGGGTCCTTTGGGTTTCACTCATGTCAAAAGACGCTTTAAAGCTAGTGGATTAAATGAAACGGCATGTCGGGCGTAATTGTCGGGTCATATTATATGCGTTTCAGCCATCTGAATGTTAGGCCTACTCGCCTATAATGATCTTAAATTCAAGTAATTGTGAAATGAAAAGATTTTAAAATCGATAATAATGCTTAATTTTTCACTATCTACAGGGTAAACAATACGAGCGGACCTATATAGACTTTTCAGTAATCTAGTCAAAGGCCCTCGGGGAGAAATTTTCTTTAAAAAGCGCGTACACGCGCACCTTCGCACCGTTAGAACATGCAATTTTGAAATTTCACGTTTTGATCATGTTTCTTGTGGAGGCCGTATCTTCAAAACGGAAGCATGAAATGTAATATAACTCGGGAATTTAGCTCAGGATTTCACTGGCAACAATCTGAAATATGTCTCGTTTGCTGTAGACAAAGTGTGTGCTCTTGAAGCTGCGGGCTCCAACTGGGCATGTAGGTACCAAAAGACGTTGGGCATCATCAAAATTCTCAATGAAATCTCATATATACATGATGATCAACACGCGGGGCAATGTCTAGTTAGGCCTACATTGTTTAATCCTTTCAAAAATCGTTTTTAATCATCTAAATGTTGTCGTTTTCTTAGGAGGTTTTCAACAAGAAACACCTTGAAAAAGCCAGGACATTTCATATGATGAATCATACACGAGTTCGAATTAAAACTCATGAGGTTTTTATTGTTTTAAAAGAGTCAAAATGATCATTAGGTTGAGTCGCGGCTTTTTTTGACACGGTTAAGTTCTCAAACACAACTCCACTTCCAATGCAAATTGGATTAAACATGTTAAAAAGGCCGGGCTAGGGGGGGGGGGGTCGATAAGGAGTCTATTAAAGTTATTTCTAGGGATCTATGTGTTTTTGAATGATGATAAATAGTAGGCCAGGAGCACTGAGAGGGGTCCTTTGGGTTTCACTCATGTCAAAAGACGCTTTAAAGCTAGTGGATTAAATGAAACGGCATGTCGGGCGTAATTGTCGGGTCATATTATATGCGTTTCAGCCATCTGAATGTTAGGCCTACTCGCCTATAATGATCTTAAATTCAAGTAATTGTGAAATGAAAAGATTTTAAAATCGATAATAATGCTTAATTTTTCACTATCTACAGGGTAAACAATACGAGCGGACCTATATAGACTTTTCAGTAATCTAGTCAAAGGCCCTCGGGGAGAAATTTTCTTTAAAAAGCGCGTACACGCGCACCTTCGCACCGTTAGAACATGCAATTTTGAAATTTCACGTTTTGATCATGTTTCTTGTGGAGGCCGTATCTTCAAAACGGAAGCATGAAATGTAATATAACTCGGGAATTTAGCTCAGGATTTCACTGGCAACAATCTGAAATATGTCTCGTTTGCTGTAGACAAAGTGTGTGCTCTTGAAGCTGCGGGCTCCAACTGGGCATGTAGGTACCAAAAGACGTTGGGCATCATCAAAATTCTCAATGAAATCTCATATATACATGATGATCAACACGCGGGGCAATGTCTAGTTAGGCCTACATTGTTTAATCCTTTCAAAAATCGTTTTTAATCATCTAAATGTTGTCGTTTTCTTAGGAGGTTTTCAACAAGAAACACCTTGAAAAAGCCAGGACATTTCATATGATGAATCATACACGAGTTCGAATTAAAACTCATGAGGTTTTTATTGTTTTAAAAGAGTCAAAATGATCATTAGGTTGAGTCGCGGCTTTTTTTGACACGGTTAAGTTCTCAAACACAACTCCACTTCCAATGCAAATTGGATTAAACATGTTAAAAAGGCCGGGCTAGGGGGGGGGGGTCGATAAGGAGTCTATTAAAGTTATTTCTAGTGATCTATGTGTTTTTGAATGATGATAAATAGTAGGCCAGGAGCACTGAGAGGGGTCCTTTGGGTTTCACTCATGTCAAAAGACGCTTTAAAGCTAGTGGATTAAATGAAACGGCATGTCGGGCGTAATTGTCGGGTCATATTATATGCGTTTCAGCCATCTGAATGTTAGGCCTACTCGCCTATAATGATCTTAAATTCAAGTAATTGTGAAATGAAAAGATTTTAAAATCGATAATAATGCTTAATTTTTCACTATCTACAGGGTAAACAATACGAGCGGACCTATATAGACTTTTCAGTAATCTAGTCAAAGGCCCTCGGGGAGAAATTTTCTTTAAAAAGCGCGTACACGCGCACCTTCGCACCGTTAGAACATGCAATTTTGAAATTTCACGTTTTGATCATGTTTCTTGTGGAGGCCGTATCTTCAAAACGGAAGCATGAAATGTAATATAACTCGGGAATTTAGCTCAGGATTTCACTGGCAACAATCTGAAATATGTCTCGTTTGCTGTAGACAAAGTGTGTGCTCTTGAAGCTGCGGGCTCCAACTGGGCATGTAGGTACCAAAAGACGTTGGGCATCATCAAAATTCTCAATGAAATCTCATATATACATGATGATCAACACGCGGGGCAATGTCTAGTTAGGCCTACATTGTTTAATCCTTTCAAAAATCGTTTTTAATCATCTAAATGTTGTCGTTTTCTTAGGAGGTTTTCAACAAGAAACACCTAGAAAAAGCCAGGACATTTCATATGATGAATCATACACGAGTTCGAATTAAAACTCATGAGGTTTTTATTGTTTTAAAAGAGTCAAAATGATCATTAGGTTGAGTCGCGGCTTTTTTTGACACGGTTAAGTTCTCAAACACAACTCCACTTCCAATGCAAATTGGATTAAACATGTTAAAAAGGCCGGGCTAGGGGGGGGGGGTCGATAAGGAGTCTATTAAAGTTATTTCTAGTGATCTATGTGTTTTTGAATGATGATAAATAGTAGGCCAGGAGCACTGAGAGGGGTCCTTTGGGTTTCACTCATGTCAAAAGACGCTTTAAAGCTAGTGGATTAAATGAAACGGCATGTCGGGCGTAATTGTCGGGTCATATTATATGCGTTTCAGCCATCTGAATGTTAGGCCTACTCGCCTATAATGATCTTAAATTCAAGTAATTGTGAAATGAAAAGATTTTAAAATCGATAATAATGCTTAATTTTTCACTATCTACAGGGTAAACAATACGAGCGGACCTATATAGACTTTTCAGTAATCTAGTCAAAGGCCCTCGGGGAGAAATTTTCTTTAAAAAGCGCGTACACGCGCACCTTCGCACCGTTAGAACATGCAATTTTGAAATTTCAAGTTTTGATCATGTTTCTTGTGGAGGCCGTATCTTCAAAACGGAAGCATGAAATGTAATATAACTCGGGAATTTAGCTCAGGATTTCACTGGCAACAATCTGAAATATGTCTCATTTGCTGTAGACAAAGTGTGTGCTCTTGAAGCTGCGGGCTCCAACTGGGCATGTAGGTACCAAAAGACGTTGGGCATCATCAAAATTCTCAATGAAATCTCATATATACATGATGATCAACACGCGGGGCAATGTCTAGTTAGGCCTACATTGTTTAATCCTTTCAAAAATCGTTTTTAATCATCTAAATGTTGTCGTTTTCTTAGGAGGTTTTCAACAAGAAACACCTTGAAAAAGCCAGGACATTTCATATGATGAATCATACACGAGTTCGAATTAAAACTCATGAGGTTTTTATTGTTTTAAAAGAGTCAAAATGATCATTAGGTTGAGTCGCGGCTTTTTTTGACACGGTTAAGTTCTCAAACACAACTCCACTTCCAATGCAAATTGGATTAAACATGTTAAAAAGGCCGGGCTAGGGGGGGGGGGGGTCGATAAGGAGTCTATTAAAGTTATTTCTAGTGATCTATGTGTTTTTGAATGATGATAAATAGTAGGCCAGGAGCACTGAGAGGGGTCCTTTGGGTTTCACTCATGTCAAAAGACGCTTTAAAGCTAGTGGATTAAATGAAACGGCATGTCGGGCGTAATTGTCGGGTCATATTATATGCGTTTCAGCCATCTGAATGTTAGGCCTACTCGCCTATAATGATCTTAAATTCAAGTAATTGTGAAATGAAAAGATTTTAAAATCGATAATAATGCTTAATTTTTCACTATCTACAGGGTAAACAATACGAGCGGACCTATATAGACTTTTCAGTAATCTAGTCAAAGGCCCTCGGGGAGAAATTTTCTTTAAAAAGCGCGTACACGCGCACCTTCGCACCGTTAGAACATGCAATTTTGAAATTTCACGTTTTGATCATGTTTCTTGTGGAGGCCGTATCTTCAAAACGGAAGCATGAAATGTAATATAACTCGGGAATTTAGCTCAGGATTTCACTGGCAACAATCTGAAATATGTCTCGTTTGCTGTAGACAAAGTGTGTGCTCTTGAAGCTGCGGGCTCCAACTGGGCATGTAGGTACCAAAAGACGTTGGGCATCATCAAAATTCTCAATGAAATCTCATATATACATGATGATCAACACGCGGGGCAATGTCTAGTTAGGCCTACATTGTTTAATCCTTTCAAAAATCGTTTTTAATCATCTAAATGTTGTCGTTTTCTTAGGAGGTTTTCAACAAGAAACACCTTGAAAAAGCCAGGACATTTCATATGATGAATCATACACGAGTTCGAATTAAAACTCATGAGGTTTTTATTGTTTTAAAAGAGTCAAAATGATCATTAGGTTGAGTCGCGGCTTTTTTTGACACGGTTAAGTTCTCAAACACAACTCCACTTCCAATGCAAATTGGATTAAACATGTTAAAAAGGCCGGGCTAGGGGGGGGGGGGGGTCGATAAGGAGTCTATTAAAGTTATTTCTAGGGATCTATGTGTTTTTGAATGATGATAAATAGTAGGCCAGGAGCACTGAGAGGGGTCCTTTGGGTTTCACTCATGTCAAAAGACGCTTTAAAGCTAGTGGATTAAATGAAACGGCATGTCGGGCGTAATTGTCGGGTCATATTATATGCGTTTCAGCCATATGAATGTTAGGCCTACTCGCCTATAATGATCTTAAATTCAAGTAATTGTGAAATGAAAAGATTTTAAAATCGATAATAATGCTTAATTTTTCACTATCTACAGGGTAAACAATACGAGCGGACCTATATAGACTTTTCAGTAATCTAGTCAAAGGCCCTCGGGGAGAAATTTTCTTTAAAAAGCGCGTACACGCGCACCTTCGCACCGTTAGAACATGCAATTTTGAAATTTCACGTTTTGATCATGTTTCTTGTGGAGGCCGTATCTTCAAAACGGAAGCATGAAATGTAATATAACTCGGGAATTTAGCTCAGGATTTCACTGGCAACAATCTGAAATATGTCTCGTTTGCTGTAGACAAAGTGTGTGCTCTTAAAGCTGCGGGCTCCAACTGGGCATGTAGGTACCAAAAGACGTTGGGCATCATCAAAATTCTCAATGAAATCTCATATATACATGATGATCAACACGCGGGGCAATGTCTAGTTAGGCCTACATTGTTTAATCCTTTCAAAAATCGTTTTTAATCATCTAAATGTTGTCGTTTTCTTAGGAGGTTTTCAACAAGAAACACCTTGAAAAAGCCAGGACATTTCATATGATGAATCATACACGAGTTCGAATTAAAACTCATGAGGTTTTTATTGTTTTAAAAGAGTCAAAATGATCATTAGGTTGAGTCGCGGCTTTTTTTGACACGGTTAAGTTCTCAAACACAACTCCACTTCCAATGCAAATTGGATTAAACATGTTAAAAAGGCCGGGCTAGGGGGGGGGGTCGATAAGGAGTCTATTAAAGTTATTTCTAGCGATCTATGTGTTTTTGAATGATGATAAATAGTAGGCCAGGAGCACTGAGAGGGGTCCTTTGGGTTTCACTCATGTCAAAAGACGCTTTAAAGCTAGTGGATTAAATGAAACGGCATGTCGGGCGTAATTGTCGGGTCATATTATATGCGTTTCAGCCATCTGAATGTTAGGCCTACTCGCCTATAATGATCTTAAATTCAAGTAATTGTGAAATGAAAAGATTTTAAAATCGATAATAATGCTTAATTTTTCACTATCTACAGGGTAAACAATACGAGCGGACCTATATAGACTTTTCAGTAATCTAGTCAAAGGCCCTCGGGGAGAAATTTTCTTTAAAAAGCGCGTACACGCGCACCTTCGCACCGTTAGAACATGCAATTTTGAAATTTCACGTTTTGATCATGTTTCTTGTGGAGGCCGTATCTTCAAAACGGAAGCATGAAATGTAATATAACTCGGGAATTTAGCTCAGGATTTCACTGGCAACAATCTGAAATATGTCTCGTTTGCTGTAGACAAAGTGTGTGCTCTTGAAGCTGCGGGCTCCAACTGGGCATGTAGGTACCAAAAGACGTTGGGCATCATCAAAATTCTCAATGAAATCTCATATATACATGATGATCAACACGCGGGGCAATGTCTAGTTAGGCCTACATTTTTTAATCCTTTCAAAAATCGTTTTTAATCATCTAAATGTTGTCGTTTTCTTAGGAGGTTTTCAACAAGAAACACCTTGAAAAAGCCAGGACATTTCATATGATGAATCATACACGAGTTCGAATTAAAACTCATGAGGTTTTTATTGTTTTAAAAGAGTCAAAATGATCATTAGGTTGAGTCGCGGCTTTTTTTGACACGGTTAAGTTCTCAAACACAACTCCACTTCCAATGCAAATTGGATTAAACATGTTAAAAAGGCCGGGCTAGGGGGGGGGGTCGATAAGGAGTCTATTAAAGTTATTTCTAGTGATCTATGTGTTTTTGAATGATGATAAATAGTAGGCCAGGAGCACTGAGAGGGGTCCTTTGGGTTTCACTCATGTCAAAAGACGCTTTAAAGCTAGTGGATTAAATGAAACGGCATGTCGGGCGTAATTGTCGGGTCATATTATATGCGTTTCAGCCATCTGAATGTTAGGCCTACTCGCCTATAATGATCTTAAATTCAAGTAATTGTGAAATGAAAAGATTTTAAAATCGATAATAATGCTTAATTTTTCACTATCTACAGGGTAAACAATACGAGCGGACCTATATAGACTTTTCAGTAATCTAGTCAAAGGCCCTCGGGGAGAAATTTTCTTTAAAAAGCGCGTACACGCGCACCTTCGCACCGTTAGAACATGCAATTTTGAAATTTCACGTTTTGATCATGTTTCTTGTGGAGGCCGTATCTTCAAAACGGAAGCATGAAATGTAATATAACTCGGGAATTTAGCTCAGGATTTCACTGGCAACAATCTGAAATATGTCTCGTTTGCTGTAGACAAAGTGTGTGCTCTTGAAGCTGCGGGCTCCAACTGGGCATGTAGGTACCAAAAGACGTTGGGCATCATCAAAATTCTCAATGAAATCTCATATATACATGATGATCAACACGCGGGGCAATGTCTAGTTAGGCCTACATTGTTTAATCCTTTCAAAAATCGTTTTTAATCATCTAAATGTTGTCGTTTTCTTAGGAGGTTTTCAACAAGAAACACCTTGAAAAAGCCAGGACATTTCATATGATGAATCATACACGAGTTCGAATTAAAACTCATGAGGTTTTTATTGTTTTAAAAGAGTCAAAATGATCATTAGGTTGAGTCGCGGCTTTTTTTGACACGGTTAAGTTCTCAAACACAACTCCACTTCCAATGCAAATTGGATTAAACATGTTAAAAAGGCCGGGCTAGGGGGGGGGGGGGGTCGATAAGGAGTCTATTAAAGTTATTTCTAGGGATCTATGTGTTTTTGAATGATGATAAATAGTAGGCCAGGAGCACTGAGAGGGGTCCTTTGGGTTTCACTCATGTCAAAAGACGCTTTAAAGCTAGTGGATTAAATGAAACGGCATGTCGGGCGTAATTGTCGGGTCATATTATATGCGTTTCAGCCATCTGAATGTTAGGCCTACTCGCCTATAATGATCTTAAATTCAAGTAATTGTGAAATGAAAAGATTTTAAAATCGATAATAATGCTTAATTTTTCACTATCTACAGGGTAAACAATACGAGCGGACCTATATAGACTTTTCAGTAATCTAGTCAAAGGCCCTCGGGGAGAAATTTTCTTTAAAAAGCGCGTACACGCGCACCTTCGCACCGTTAGAACATGCAATTTTGAAATTTCACGTTTTGATCATGTTTCTTGTGGAGGCCGTATCTTCAAAACGGAAGCATGAAATGTAATATAACTCGGGAATTTAGCTCAGGATTTCACTGGCAACAATCTGAAATATGTCTCGTTTGCTGTAGACAAAGTGTGTGCTCTTGAAGCTGCGGGCTCCAACTGGGCATGTAGGTACCAAAAGACGTTGGGCATCATCAAAATTCTCAATGAAATCTCATATATACATGATGATCAACACGCGGGGCAATGTCTAGTTAGGCCTACATTGTTTAATCCTTTCAAAAATCGTTTTTAATCATCTAAATGTTGTCGTTTTCTTAGGAGGTTTTCAACAAGAAACACCTTGAAAAAGCCAGGACATTTCATATGATGAATCATACACGAGTTCGAATTAAAACTCATGAGGTTTTTATTGTTTTAAAAGAGTCAAAATGATCATTAGGTTGAGTCGCGGCTTTTTTTGACACGGTTAAGTTCTCAAACACAACTCCACTTCCAATGCAAATTGGATTAAACATGTTAAAAAGGCCGGGCTAGGGGGGGGGGGGTCGATAAGGAGTCTATTAAAGTTATTTCTAGTGATCTATGTGTTTTTGAATGATGATAAATAGTAGGCCAGGAGCACTGAGAGGGGTCCTTTGGGTTTCACTCATGTCAAAAGACGCTTTAAAGCTAGTGGATTAAATGAAACGGCATGTCGGGCGTAATTGTCGGGTCATATTATATGCGTTTCAGCCATCTGAATGTTAGGCCTACTCGCCTATAATGATCTTAAATTCAAGTAATTGTGAAATGAAAAGATTTTAAAATCGATAATAATGCTTAATTTTTCACTATCTACAGGGTAAACAATACGAGCGGACCTATATAGACTTTTCAGTAATCTAGTCAAAGGCCCTCGGGGAGAAATTTTCTTTAAAAAGCGCGTACACGCGCACCTTCGCACCGTTAGAACATGCAATTTTGAAATTTCACGTTTTGATCATGTTTCTTGTGGAGGCCGTATCTTCAAAACGGAAGCATGAAATGTAATATAACTCGGGAATTTAGCTCAGGATTTCACTGGCAACAATCTGAAATATGTCTCGTTTGCTGTAGACAAAGTGTGTGCTCTTGAAGCTGCGGGCTCCAACTGGGCATGTAGGTACCAAAAGACGTTGGGCATCATCAAAATTCTCAATGAAATCTCATATATACATGATGATCAACACGCGGGGCAATGTCTAGTTAGGCCTACATTTTTTAATCCTTTCAAAAATCGTTTTTAATCATCTAAATGTTGTCGTTTTCTTAGGAGGTTTTCAACAAGAAACACCTTGAAAAAGCCAGGACATTTCATATGATGAATCATACACGAGTTCGAATTAAAACTCATGAGGTTTTTATTGTTTTAAAAGAGTCAAAATGATCATTAGGTTGAGTCGCGGCTTTTTTTGACACGGTTAAGTTCTCAAACACAACTCCACTTCCAATGCAAATTGGATTAAACATGTTAAAAAGGCCGGGCTAGGGGGGGGGGGGTCGATAAGGAGTCTATTAAAGTTATTTCTAGTGATCTATGTGTTTTTGAATGATGATAAATAGTAGGCCAGGAGCACTGAGAGGGGTCCTTTGGGTTTCACTCATGTCAAAAGACGCTTTAAAGCTAGTGGATTAAATGAAACGGCATGTCGGGCGTAATTGTCGGGTCATATTATATGCGTTTCAGCCATCTGAATGTTAGGCCTACTCGCCTATAATGATCTTAAATTCAAGTAATTGTGAAATGAAAAGATTTTAAAATCGATAATAATGCTTAATTTTTCACTATCTACAGGGTAAACAATACGAGCGGACCTATATAGACTTTTCAGTAATCTAGTCAAAGGCCCTCGGGGAGAAATTTTCTTTAAAAAGCGCGTACACGCGCACCTTCGCACCGTTAGAACATGCAATTTTGAAATTTCACGTTTTGATCATGTTTCTTGTGGAGGCCGTATCTTCAAAACGGAAGCATGAAATGTAATATAACTCGGGAATTTAGCTCAGGATTTCACTGGCAACAATCTGAAATATGTCTCGTTTGCTGTAGACAAAGTGTGTGCTCTTAAAGGGTATACACCACCAATGCACTATGGGATAGCACGTCCGGTAAAAGTTTATCACAGCAATAGTTCCTTTTTGCGGTACAAATTGCGAGATGTTGACATACTTTTTTCAATTATATCTATTAGTTTTGGGTATTACACATTTTTATGAGTGTGCACAGTACATATTTTCAAAAAAATCGCACTAGTTTGAACATTTTAAAGTTTTAAACGACTGAAATCGGCGGAAGGTCCGTCCTGGGTTTTGGGGCGTAAATAAAGGGCCGAAATCGCTACATCAAATTCATCGCATAATATTGAAAAATCTAGTCCGACACTTTGCCATTTCCTTTTGATATGTTTTGCGGACATCCCTTAGGAATAATCTCTGTAAATGTCATATAAGGATGTATGGGATAACTCCAGTTAGAGTCGATTGTTTGACCCCTACTTTGCACGTAGCGTCTATGGGGAGTGCATTGGTGGTGTATACCCTTGAAGCTGCGGGCTCCAACTGGGCATGTAGGTAGCAAAAGACGTTGGGCATCATCAAAATTCTCAATGAAATCTCATATATACATGATGATCAACACGCGGGGCAATGTCTAGTTAGGCCTACATTGTTTAATCCTTTCAAAAATCGTTTTTAATCATCTAAATGTTGTCGTTTTCTTAGGAGGTTTTCAACAAGAAACACCTTGAAAAAGCCAGGACATTTCATATGATGAATCATACACGAGTTCGAATTAAAACTCATGAGGTTTTTATTGTTTTAAAAGAGTCAAAATGATCATTAGGTTGAGTCGCGGCTTTTTTTGACACGGTTAAGTTCTCAAACACAACTCCACTTCCAATGCAAATTGGATTAAACATGTTAAAAAGGTCGGGCTAGGGGGGGGGGTCGATAAGGAGTCTATTAAAGTTATTTCTAGTGATCTATGTGTTTTTGAATGATGATAAATAGTAGGCCAGGAGCACTGAGAGGGGTCCTTTGGGTTTCACTCATGTCAAAAGACGCTTTAAAGCTAGTGGATTAAATGAAACGGCATGTCGGGCGTAATTGTCGGGTCATATTATATGCGTTTCAGCCATCTGAATGTTAGGCCTACTCGCCTATAATGATCTTAAATTCAAGTAATTGTGAAATGAAAAGATTTTAAAATCGATAATAATGCTTAATTTTTCACTATCTACAGGGTAAACAATACGAGCGGACCTATATAGACTTTTCAGTAATCTAGTCAAAGGCCCTCGGGGAGAAATTTTCTTTAAAAAGCGCGTACACGCGCACCTTCGCACCGTTAGAACATGCAATTTTGAAATTTCACGTTTTGATCATGTTTCTTGTGGAGGCCGTATCTTCAAAACGGAAGCATGAAATGTAATATAACTCGGGAATTTAGCTCAGGATTTCACTGGCAACAATCTGAAATATGTCTCGTTTGCTGTAGACAAAGTGTGTGCTCTTAAAGCTGCGGGCTCCAACTGGGCATGTAGGTACCAAAAGACGTTGGGCATCATCAACATTCTCAATGAAATCTCATATATACATGATGATCAACACGCGGGGCAATGTCTAGTTAGGCCTACATTGTTTAATCCTTTCAAAAATCGTTTTTAATCATCTAAATGTTGTCGTTTTCTTAGGAGGTTTTCAACAAGAAACACCTTGAAAAAGCCAGGACATTTCATATGATGAATCATACACGAGTTCGAATTAAAACTCATGAGGTTTTTATTGTTTTAAAAGAGTCAAAATGATCATTAGGTTGAGTCGCGGCTTTTTTTGACACGGTTAAGTTCTCAAACACAACTCCACTTCCAATGCAAATTGGATTAAACATGTTAAAAAGGCCGGGCTAGGGGGGGGGGGGGTCGATAAGGAGTCTATTAAAGTTATTTCTAGTGATCTATGTGTTTTTGAATGATGATAAATAGTAGGCCAGGAGCACTGAGAGGGGTCCTTTGGGTTTCACTCATGTCAAAAGACGCTTTAAAGCTAGTGGATTAAATGAAACGGCATGTCGGGCGTAATTGTCGGGTCATATTATATGCGTTTCAGCCATCTGAATGTTAGGCCTACTCGCCTATAATGATCTTAAATTCAAGTAATTGTGAAATGAAAAGATTTTAAAATCGATAATAATGCTTAATTTTTCACTATCTACAGGGTAAACAATACGAGCGGACCTATATAGACTTTTCAGTAATCTAGTCAAAGGCCCTCGGGGAGAAATTTTCTTTAAAAAGCGCGTACACGCGCACCTTCGCACCGTTAGAACATGCAATTTTGAAATTTCACGTTTTGATCATGTTTCTTGTGGAGGCCGTATCTTCAAAACGGAAGCATGAAATGTAATATAACTCGGGAATTTAGCTCAGGATTTCACTGGCAACAATCTGAAATATGTCTCGTTTGCTGTAGACAAAGTGTGTGCTCTTGAAGCTGCGGGCTCCAACTGGGCATGTAGGTACCAAAAGACGTTGGGCATCATCAAAATTCTCAATGAAATCTCATATATACATGATGATCAACACGCGGGGCAATGTCTAGTTAGGCCTACATTGTTTAATCCTTTCAAAAATCGTTTTTAATCATCTAAATGTTGTCGTTTTCTTAGGAGGTTTTCAACAAGAAACACCTTGAAAAAGCCAGGACATTTCATATGATGAATCATACACGAGTTCGAATTAAAACTCATGAGGTTTTTATTGTTTTAAAAGAGTCAAAATGATCATTAGGTTGAGTCGCGGCTTTTTTTGACACGGTTAAGTTCTCAAACACAACTCCACTTCCAATGCAAATTGGATTAAACATGTTAAAAAGGCCGGGCTAGGGGGGGGGGGGTCGATAAGGAGTCTATTAAAGTTATTTCTAGTGATCTATGTGTTTTTGAATGATGATAAATGGTAGGCCAGGAGCACTGAGAGGGGTCCTTTGGGTTTCACTCATGTCAAAAGACGCTTTAAAGCTAGTGGATTAAATGAAACGGCATGTCGGGCGTAATTGTCGGGTCATATTATATGCGTTTCAGCCATCTGAATGTTAGGCCTACTCGCCTATAATGATCTTAAATTCAAGTAATTGTGAAATGAAAAGATTTTAAAATCGATAATAATGCTTAATTTTTCACTATCTACAGGGTAAACAATACGAGCGGACCTATATAGACTTTTCAGTAATCTAGTCAAAGGCCCTCGGGGAGAAATTTTCTTTAAAAAGCGCGTACACGCGCACCTTCGCACCGTTAGAACATGCAATTTTGAAATTTCACGTTTTGATCATGTTTCTTGTGGAGGCCGTATCTTCAAAACGGAAGCATGAAATGTAATATAACTCGGGAATTTAGCTCAGGATTTCACTGGCAACAATCTGAAATATGTCTCGTTTGCTGTAGACAAAGTGTGTGCTCTTAAAGCTGCGGGCTCCAACTGGGCATGTAGGTACCAAAAGACGTTGGGCATCATCAAAATTCTCAATGAAATCTCATATATACATGATGATCAACACGCGGGGCAATGTCTAGTTAGGCCTACATTGTTTAATCCTTTCAAAAAACGTTTTTAATCATCTAAATGTTGTCGTTTTCTTAGGAGGTTTTCAACAAGAAACACCTTGAAAAAGCCAGGACATTTCATATGATGAATCATACACGAGTTCGAATTAAAACTCATGAGGTTTTTATTGTTTTAAAAGAGTCAAAATGATCATTAGGTTGAGTCGCGGCTTTTTTTGACACGGTTAAGTTCTCAAACACAACTCCACTTCCAATGCAAATTGGATTAAACATGTTAAAAAGGCCGGGCTAGGGGGGGGGGGGTCGATAAGGAGTCTATTAAAGTTATTTCTAGTGATCTATGTGTTTTTGAATGATGATAAATAGTAGGCCAGGAGCACTGAGAGGGGTCCTTTGGGTTTCACTCATGTCAAAAGACGCTTTAAAGCTAGTGGATTAAATGAAACGGCATGTCGGGCGTAATTGTCGGGTCATATTATATGCGTTTCAGCCATCTGAATGTTAGGCCTACTCGCCTATAATGATCTTAAATTCAAGTAATTGTGAAATGAAAAGATTTTAAAATCGATAATAATGCTTAATTTTTCACTATCTACAGGGTAAACAATACGAGCGGACCTATATAGACTTTTCAGTAATCTAGTCAAAGGCCCTCGGGGAGAAATTTTCTTTAAAAAGCGCGTACACGCGCACCTTCGCACCGTTAGAACATGCAATTTTGAAATTTCACGTTTTGATCATGTTTCTTGTGGAGGCCGTATCTTCAAAACGGAAGCATGAAATGTAATATAACTCGGGAATTTAGCTCAGGATTTCACTGGCAACAATCTGAAATATGTCTCGTTTGCTGTAGACAAAGTGTGTGCTCTTAAAGCTGCGGGCTCCAACTGGGCATGTAGGTACCAAAAGACGTTGGGCATCATCAAAATTCTCAATGAAATCTCATATATACATGATGATCAACACGCGGGGCAATGTCTAGTTAGGCCTACATTGTTTAATCCTTTCAAAAATCGTTTTTAATCATCTAAATGTTGTCGTTTTCTTAGGAGGTTTTCAACAAGAAACACCTTGAAAAAGCCAGGACATTTCATATGATGAATCATACACGAGTTCGAATTAAAACTCATGAGGTTTTTATTGTTTTAAAAGAGTCAAAATGATCATTAGGTTGAGTCGCGGCTTTTTTTGACACGGTTAAGTTCTCAAACACAACTCCACTTCCAATGCAAATTGGATTAAACATGTTAAAAAGGCCGGGCTAGGGGGGGGGGGTCGATAAGGAGTCTATTAAAGTTATTTCTAGTGATCTATGTGTTTTTGAATGATGATAAATAGTAGGCCAGGAGCACTGAGAGGGGTCCTTTGGGTTTCACTCATGTCAAAAGACGCTTTAAAGCTAGTGGATTAAATGAAACGGCATGTCGGGCGTAATTGTCGGGTCATATTATATGCGTTTCAGCCATCTGAATGTTAGGCCTACTCGCCTATAATGATCTTAAATTCAAGTAATTGTGAAATGAAAAGATTTTAAAATCGATAATAATGCTTAATTTTTCACTATCTACAGGGTAAACAATACGAGCGGACCTATATAGACTTTTCAGTAATCTAGTCAAAGGCCCTCGGGGAGAAATTTTCTTTAAAAAGCGCGTACACGCGCACCTTCGCACCGTTAGAACATGCAATTTTGAAATTTCACGTTTTGATCATGTTTCTTGTGGAGGCCGTATCTTCAAAACGGAAGCATGAAATGTAATATAACTCGGGAATTTAGCTCAGGATTTCACTGGCAACAATCTGAAATATGTCTCGTTTGCTGTAGACAAAGTGTGTGCTCTTAAAGCTGCGGGCTCCATCTGGGCATGTAGGTACCAAAAGACGTTGGGCATCATCAAAATTCTCAATGAAATCTCATATATACATGATGATCAACACGCGGGGCAATGTCTAGTTAGGCCTACATTGTTTAATCCTTTCAAAAATCGTTTTTAATCATCTAAATGTTGTCGTTTTCTTAGGAGGTTTTCAACAAGAAACACCTTGAAAAAGCCAGGACATTTCATATGATGAATCATACACGAGTTCGAATTAAAACTCATGAGGTTTTTATTGTTTTAAAAGAGTCAAAATGATCATTAGGTTGAGTCGCGGCTTTTTTTGACACGGTTAAGTTCTCAAACACAACTCCACTTCCAATGCAAATTGGATTAAACATGTTAAAAAGGCCGGGCTAGGGGGGGGGGGGGGGTCGATAAGGAGTCTATTAAAGTTATTTCTAGTGATCTATGTGTTTTTGAATGATGATAAATAGTAGGCCAGGAGCACTGAGAGGGGTCCTTTGGGTTTCACTCATGTCAAAAGACGCTTTAAAGCTAGTGGATTAAATGAAACGGCATGTCGGGCGTAATTGTCGGGTCATATTATATGCGTTTCAGCCATCTGAATGTTAGGCCTACTCGCCTATAATGATCTTAAATTCAAGTAATTGTGAAATGAAAAGATTTTAAAATCGATAATAATGCTTAATTTTTCACTATCTACAGGGTAAACAATACGAGCGGACCTATATAGACTTTTCAGTAATCTAGTCAAAGGCCCTCGGGGAGAAATTTTCTTTAAAAAGCGCGTACACGCGCACCTTCGCACCGTTAGAACATGCAATTTTGAAATTTCACGTTTTGATCATGTTTCTTGTGGAGGCCGTATCTTCAAAACGGAAGCATGAAATGTAATATAACTCGGGAATTTAGCTCAGGATTTCACTGGCAACAATCTGAAATATGTCTCGTTTGCTGTAGACAAAGTGTGTGCTCTTAAAGCTGCGGGCTCCAACTGGGCATGTAGGTACCAAAAGACGTTGGGCATCATCAAAATTCTCAATGAAATCTCATATATACATGATGATCAACACGCGGGGCAATGTCTAGTTAGGCCTACATTGTTTAATCCTTTCAAAAATCGTTTTTAATCATCTAAATGTTGTCGTTTTCTTAGGAGGTTTTCAACAAGAAACACCTTGAAAAAGCCAGGACATTTCATATGATGAATCATACACGAGTTCGAATTAAAACTCATGAGGTTTTTATTGTTTTAAAAGAGTCAAAATGATCATTAGGTTGAGTCGCGGCTTTTTTTGACACGGTTAAGTTCTCAAACACAACTCCACTTCCAATGCAAATTGGATTAAACATGTTAAAAAGGCCGGGCTAGGGGGGGGGGTCGATAAGGAGTCTATTAAAGTTATTTCTAGTGATCTATGTGTTTTTGAATGATGATAAATGGTAGGCCAGGAGCACTGAGAGGGGTCCTTTGGGTTTCACTCATGTCAAAAGACGCTTTAAAGCTAGTGGATTAAATGAAACGGCATGTCGGGCGTAATTGTCGGGTCATATTATATGCGTTTCAGCCATCTGAATGTTAGGCCTACTCGCCTATAATGATCTTAAATTCAAGTAATTGTGAAATGAAAAGATTTTAAAATCGATAATAATGCTTAATTTTTCACTATCTACAGGGTAAACAATACGAGCGGACCTATATAGACTTTTCAGTAATCTAGTCAAAGGCCCTCGGGGAGAAATTTTCTTTAAAAAGCGCGTACACGCGCACCTTCGCACCGTTAGAACATGCAATTTTGAAATTTCACGTTTTGATCATGTTTCTTGTGGAGGCCGTATCTTCAAAACGGAAGCATGAAATGTAATATAACTCGGGAATTTAGCTCAGGATTTCACTGGCAACAATCTGAAATATGTCTCGTTTGCTGTAGACAAAGTGTATGCTCTTAAAGCTGCGGGCTCCAACTGGGCATGTAGGTACCAAAAGACGTTGGGCATCATCAAAATTCTCAATGAAATCTCATATATACATGATGATCAACACGCGGGGCAATGTCTAGTTAGGCCTACATTGTTTAATCCTTTCAAAAATCGTTTTTAATCATCTAAATGTTGTCGTTTTCTTAGGAGGTTTTCAACAAGAAACACCTTGAAAAAGCCAGGACATTTCATATGATGAATCATACACGAGTTCGAATTAAAACTCATGAGGTTTTTATTGTTTTAAAAGAGTCAAAATGATCATTAGGTTGAGTCGCGGCTTTTTTTGACACGGTTAAGTTCTCAAACACAACTCCACTTCCAATGCAAATTGGATTAAACATGTTAAAAAGGCCGGGCTAGGGGGGGGGGGGGGTCGATAAGGAGTCTATTAAAGTTATTTCTAGTGATCTATGTGTTTTTGAATGATGATAAATAGTAGGCCAGGAGCACTGAGAGGGGTCCTTTGGGTTTCACTCATGTCAAAAGACGCTTTAAAGCTAGTGGATTAAATGAAACGGCATGTCGGGCGTAATTGTCGGGTCATATTATATGCGTTTCAGCCATCTGAATGTTAGGCCTACTCGCCTATAATGATCTTAAATTCAAGTAATTGTGAAATGAAAAGATTTTAAAATCGATAATAATGCTTAATTTTTCACTATCTACAGGGTAAACAATACGAGCGGACCTATATAGACTTTTCAGTAATCTAGTCAAAGGCCCTCGGGGAGAAATTTTCTTTAAAAAGCGCGTACACGCGCACCTTCGCACCGTTAGAACATGCAATTTTGAAATTTCACGTTTTGATCATGTTTCTTGTGGAGGCCGTATCTTCAAAACGGAAGCATGAAATGTAATATAACTCGGGAATTTAGCTCAGGATTTCACTGGCAACAATCTGAAATATGTCTCGTTTGCTGTAGACAAAGTGTGTGCTCTTAAAGCTGCGGGCTCCAACTGGGCATGTAGGTACCAAAAGACGTTGGGCATCATCAAAATTCTCAATGAAATCTCATATATACATGATGATCAACACGCGGGGCAATGTCTAGTTAGGCCTACATTGTTTAATCCTTTCAAAAATCGTTTTTAATCATCTAAATGTTGTCGTTTTCTTAGGAGGTTTTCAACAAGAAACACCTTGAAAAAGCCAGGACATTTCATATGATGAATCATACACGAGTTCGAATTAAAACTCATGAGGTTTTTATTGTTTTAAAAGAGTCAAAATGATCATTAGGTTGAGTCGCGGCTTTTTTTGACACGGTTAAGTTCTCAAACACAACTCCACTTCCAATGCAAATTGGATTAAACATGTTAAAAAGGCCGGGCTAGGGGGGGGGGGTCGATAAGGAGTCTATTAAAGTTATTTCTAGTGATCTATGTGTTTTTGAATGATGATAAATAGTAGGCCAGGAGCACTGAGAGGGGTCCTTTGGGTTTCACTCATGTCAAAAGACGCTTTAAAGCTAGTGGATTAAATGAAACGGCATGTCGGGCGTAATTGTCGGGTCATATTATATGCGTTTCAGCCATCTGAATGTTAGGCCTACTCGCCTATAATGATCTTAAATTCAAGTAATTGTGAAATGAAAAGATTTTAAAATCGATAATAATGCTTAATTTTTCACTATCTACAGGGTAAACAATACGAGCGGACCTATATAGACTTTTCAGTAATCTAGTCAAAGGCCCTCGGGGAGAAATTTTCTTTAAAAAGCGCGTACACGCGCACCTTCGCACCGTTAGAACATGCAATTTTGAAATTTCACGTTTTGATCATGTTTCTTGTGGAGGCCGTATCTTCAAAACGGAAGCATGAAATGTAATATAACTCGGGAATTTAGCTCAGGATTTCACTGGCAACAATCTGAAATATGTCTCGTTTGCTGTAGACAAAGTGTGTGCTCTTAAAGCTGCGGGCTCCAACTGGGCATGTAGGTACCAAAAGACGTTGGGCATCATCAAAATTCTCAATGAAATCTCATATATACATGATGATCAACACGCGGGGCAATGTCTAGTTAGGCCTACATTGTTTAATCCTTTCAAAAATCGTTTTTAATCATCTAAATGTTGTCGTTTTCTTAGGAGGTTTTCAACAAGAAACACCTTGAAAAAGCCAGGACATTTCATATGATGAATCATACACGAGTTCGAATTAAAACTCATGAGGTTTTTATTGTTTTAAAAGAGTCAAAATGATCATTAGGTTGAGTCGCGGCTTTTTTTGACACGGTTAAGTTCTCAAACACAACTCCACTTCCAATGCAAATTGGATTAAACATGTTAAAAAGGCCGGGCTAGGGGGGGGGGGGTCGATTAGGAGTCTATTAAAGTTATTTCTAGTGATCTATGTGTTTTTGAATGATGATAAATAGTAGGCCAGGAGCACTGAGAGGGGTCCTTTGGGTTTCACTCATGTCAAAAGACGCTTTAAAGCTAGTGGATTAAATGAAACGGCATGTCGGGCGTAATTGTCGGGTCATATTATATGCGTTTCAGCCATCTGAATGTTAGGCCTACTCGCCTATAATGATCTTAAATTCAAGTAATTGTGAAATGAAAAGATTTTAAAATCGATAATAATGCTTAATTTTTCACTATCTACAGGGTAAACAATACGAGCGGACCTATATAGACTTTTCAGTAATCTAGTCAAAGGCCCTCGGGGAGAAATTTTCTTTAAAAAGCGCGTACACGCGCACCTTCGCACCGTTAGAACATGCAATTTTGAAATTTCACGTTTTGATCATGTTTCTTGTGGAGGCCGTATCTTCAAAACGGAAGCATGAAATGTAATATAACTCGGGAATTTAGCTCAGGATTTCACTGGCAACAATCTGAAATATGTCTCGTTTGCTGTAGACAAAGTGTGTGCTCTTAAAGCTGCGGGCTCCAACTGGGCATGTAGGTACCAAAAGACGTTGGGCATCATCAAAATTCTCAATGAAATCTCATATATACATGATGATCAACACGCGGGGCAATGTCTAGTTAGGCCTACATTGTTTAATCCTTTCAAAAATCGTTTTTAATCATCTAAATGTTGTCGTTTTCTTAGGAGGTTTTCAACAAGAAACACCTTGAAAAAGCCAGGACATTTCATATGATGAATCATACACGAGTTCGAATTAAAACTCATGAGGTTTTTATTGTTTTAAAAGAGTCAAAATGATCATTAGGTTGAGTCGCGGCTTTTTTTGACACGGTTAAGTTCTCAAACACAACTCCACTTCCAATGCAAATTGGATTAAACATGTTAAAAAGGCCGGGCTAGGGGGGGGGGGGGGGGTCGATAAGGAGTCTATTAAAGTTATTTCTAGTGATCTATGTGTTTTTGAATGATGATAAATAGTAGGCCAGGAGCACTGAGAGGGGTCCTTTGGGTTTCACTCATGTCAAAAGACGCTTTAAAGCTAGTGGATTAAATGAAACGGCATGTCGGGCGTAATTGTCGGGTCATATTATATGCGTTTCAGCCATCTGAATGTTAGGCCTACTCGCCTATAATGATCTTAAATTCAAGTAATTGTGAAATGAAAAGATTTTAAAATCGATAATAATGCTTAATTTTTCACTATCTACAGGGTAAACAATACGAGCGGACCTATATAGACTTTTCAGTAATCTAGTCAAAGGCCCTCGGGGAGAAATTTTCTTTAAAAAGCGCGTACACGCGCACCTTCGCACCGTTAGAACATGCAATTTTGAAATTTCACGTTTTGATCATGTTTCTTGTGGAGGCCGTATCTTCAAAACGGAAGCATGAAATGTAATATAACTCGGGAATTTAGCTCAGGATTTCACTGGCAACAATCTGAAATATGTCTCGTTTGCTGTAGACAAAGTGTGTGCTCTTAAAGGGTATACACCACCAATGCACTATGGGATAGCACGTCCGGTAAAAGTTTATCACAGCAATAGTTCCTTTTTGCGGTACAAATTGCGAGATGTTGACATACTTTTTTCAATTATATCTATTAGTTTTGGGTATTACACATTTTTATGAGTGTGCACAGTACATATTTTCAAAAAAATCGCACTAGTTTGAACATTTTAAAGTTTTAAACGACTGAAATCGGCGGAAGGTCCGTCCTGGGTTTTGGGGCGTAAATAAAGGGCCGAAATCGCTACATCAAATTCATCGCATAATATTGAAAAATCTAGTCCGACACTTTGCCATTTCCTTTTGATATGTTTTGCGGACATCCCTTAGGAATAATCTCTGTAAATGTCATATAAGGATGTATGGGATAACTCCAGTTAGAGTCGATTGTTTGACCCCTACTTTGCACGTAGCGTCTATGGGGAGTGCATTGGTGGTGTATACCCTTGAAGCTGCGGGCTCCAACTGGGCATGTAGGTACCAAAAGACGTTGGGCATCATCAAAATTCTCAATGAAATCTCATATATACATGATGATCAACACGCGGGGCAATGTCTAGTTAGGCCTACATTGTTTAATCCTTTCAAAAATCGTTTTTAATCATCTAAATGTTGTCGTTTTCTTAGGAGGTTTTCAACAAGAAACACCTTGAAAAAGCCAGGACATTTCATATGATGAATCATACACGAGTTCGAATTAAAACTCATGAGGTTTTTATTGTTTTAAAAGAGTCAAAATGATCATTAGGTTGAGTCGCGGCTTTTTTTGACACGGTTAAGTTCTCAAACACAACTCCACTTCCAATGCAAATTGGATTAAACATGTTAAAAAGGCCGGGCTAGGGGGGGGGGGGGGTCGATAAGGAGTCTATTAAAGTTATTTCTAGTGATCTATGTGTTTTTGAATGATGATAAATAGTAGGCCAGGAGCACTGAGAGGGGTCCTTTGGGTTTCACTCATGTCAAAAGACGCTTTAAAGCTAGTGGATTAAATGAAACGGCATGTCGGGCGTAATTGTCGGGTCATATTATATGCGTTTCAGCCATCTGAATGTTAGGCCTACTCGCCTATAATGATCTTAAATTCAAGTAATTGTGAAATGAAAAGATTTTAAAATCGATAATAATGCTTAATTTTTCACTATCTACAGGGTAAACAATACGAGCGGACCTATATAGACTTTTCAGTAATCTAGTCAAAGGCCCTCGGGGAGAAATTTTCTTTAAAAAGCGCGTACACGCGCACCTTCGCACCGTTAGAACATGCAATTTTGAAATTTCACGTTTTGATCATGTTTCTTGTGGAGGCCGTATCTTCAAAACGGAAGCATGAAATGTAATATAACTCGGGAATTTAGCTCAGGATTTCACTGGCAACAATCTGAAATATGTCTCGTTTGCTGTAGACAAAGTGTGTGCTCTTGAAGCTGCGGGCTCCAACTGGGCATGTAGGTACCAAAAGACGTTGGGCATCATCAAAATTCTCAATGAAATCTCATATATACATGATGATCAACACGCGGGGCAATGTCTAGTTAGGCCTACATTGTTTAATCCTTTCCAAAATCGTTTTTAATCATCTAAATGTTGTCGTTTTCTTAGGAGGTTTTCAACAAGAAACACCTTGAAAAAGCCAGGACATTTCATATGATGAATCATACACGAGTTCGAATTAAAACTCATGAGGTTTTTATTGTTTTAAAAGAGTCAAAATGATCATTAGGTTGAGTCGCGGCTTTTTTTGACACGGTTAAGTTCTCAAACACAACTCCACTTCCAATGCAAATTGGATTAAACATGTTAAAAAGGCCGGGCTAGGGGGGGGGGGGGTCGATAAGGAGTCTATTAAAGTTATTTCTAGTGATCTATGTGTTTTTGAATGATGATAAATAGTAGGCCAGGAGCACTGAGAGGGGTCCTTTGGGTTTCACTCATGTCAAAAGACGCTTTAAAGCTAGCTAGTGGATTAAATGAAACGGCATGTCGGGCGTAATTGTCGGGTCATATTATATGCGTTTCAGCCATCTGAATGTTAGGCCTACTCGCCTATAATGATCTTAAATTCAAGTAATTGTGAAATGAAAAGATTTTAAAATCGATAATAATGCTTAATTTTTCACTATCTACAGGGTAAACAATACGAGCGGACCTATATAGACTTTTCAGTAATCTAGTCAAAGGCCCTCGGGGAGAAATTTTCTTTAAAAAGCGCGTACACGCGCACCTTCGCACCGTTAGAACATGCAATTTTGAAATTTCACGTTTTGATCATGTTTCTTGTGGAGGCCGTATCTTCAAAACGGAAGCATGAAATGTAATATAACTCGGGAATTTAGCTCAGGATTTCACTGGCAACAATCTGAAATATGTCTCGTTTGCTGTAGACAAAGTGTGTGCTCTTGAAGCTGCGGGCTCCAACTGGGCATGTAGGTACCAAAAGACGTTGGGCATCATCAAAATTCTCAATGAAATCTCATATATACATGATGATCAACACGCGGGGCAATGTCTAGTTAGGCCTACATTGTTTAATCCTTTCAAAAATCGTTTTTAATCATCTAAATGTTGTCGTTTTCTTAGGAGGTTTTCAACAAGAAACACCTTGAAAAAGCCAGGACATTTCATATGATGAATCATACACGAGTTCGAATTAAAACTCATGAGGTTTTTATTGTTTTAAAAGAGTCAAAATGATCATTAGGTTGAGTCGCGGCTTTTTTTGAGACGGTTAAGTTCTCAAACACAACTCCACTTCCAATGCAAATTGGATTAAACATGTTAAAAAGGCCGGGCTAGGGGGGGGGGGGGGGGTCGATAAGGAGTCTATTAAAGTTATTTCTAGTGATCTATGTGTTTTTGAATGATGATAAATAGTAGGCCAGGAGCACTGAGAGGGGTCCTTTGGGTTTCACTCATGTCAAAAGTCGCTTTAAAGCTAGTGGATTAAATGAAACGGCATGTCGGGCGTAATTGTCGGGTCATATTATATGCGTTTCAGCCATCTGAATGTTAGGCCTACTCGCCTATAATGATCTTAAATTCAAGTAATTGTGAAATGAAAAGATTTTAAAATCGATAATAATGCTTAATTTTTCACTATCTACAGGGTAAACAATACGAGCGGACCTATATAGACTTTTCAGTAATCTAGTCAAAGGCCCTCGGGGAGAAATTTTCTTTAAAAAGCGCGTACACGCGCACCTTCGCACCGTTAGAACATGCAATTTTGAAATTTCACGTTTTGATCATGTTTCTTGTGGAGGCCGTATCTTCAAAACGGAAGCATGAAATGTAATATAACTCGGGAATTTAGCTCAGGATTTCACTGGCAACAATCTGAAATATGTCTCGTTTGCTGTAGACAAAGTGTGTGCTCTTGAAGCTGCGGGCTCCAACTGGGCATGTAGGTACCAAAAGACGTTGGGCATCATCAAAATTCTCAATGAAATCTCATATATACATGATGATCAACACGCGGGGCAATGTCTAGTTAGGCCTACATTGTTTAATCCTTTCAAAAATCGTTTTTAATCATCTAAATGTTGTCGTTTTCTTAGGAGGTTTTCAACAAGAAACACCTTGAAAGAGCCAGGACATTTCATATGATGAATCATACACGAGTTCGAATTAAAACTCATGAGGTTTTTATTGTTTTAAAAGAGTCAAAATGATCATTAGGTTGAGTCGCGGCTTTTTTTGACACGGTTAAGTTCTCAAACACAACTCCACTTCCAATGCAAATTGGATTAAACATGTTAAAAAGGCCGGGCTAGGGGGGGGTCGATAAGGAGTCTATTAAAGTTATTTCTAGTGATCTATGTGTTTTTGAATGATGATAAATAGTAGGCCAGGAGCACTGAGAGGGGTCCTTTGGGTTTCACTCATGTCAAAAGACGCTTTAAAGCTAGTGGATTAAATGAAACGGCATGTCGGGCGTAATTGTCGGGTCATATTATATGCGTTTCAGCCATCTGAATGTTAGGCCTACTCGCCTATAATGATCTTAAATTCAAGTAATTGTGAAATGAAAAGATTTTAAAATCGATAATAATGCTTAATTTTTCACTATCTACAGGGTAAACAATACGAGCGGACCTATATAGACTTTTCAGTAATCTAGTCAAAGGCCCTCGGGGAGAAATTTTCTTTAAAAAGCGCGTACACGCGCACCTTCGCACCGTTAGAACATGCAATTTTGAAATTTCACGTTTTGATCATGTTTCTTGTGGAGGCCGTATCTTCAAAACGGAAGCATGAAATGTAATATAACTCGGGAATACACTGTAAATTGGGTGTTTTGATCCTAAACACAAAGCTAAACACTATCTTGAAGACACTTTCTAAACATGTTTAATTACTAAACATGTTTAGATGATTATCATCTAAACATGTTTACAACCTAAACACTAGTTTGACTACACTTTCTAAATATGTTTAAATGCTAAACATGTTTAGTGTCATCATAAATGTTTAGCACTGAAACATGTCAATCACTTCAATGTTTAGAAAGCAAACATTTTAAGATGATCAAATGTTTAGATTCTAAACATGTTCGTGGCAGTGCATGCAATCAGGCTTTGTCAGTGGTTGCTATGGCCGTCAACATGTTAGGTTGTGGTCAAAAGTTATAAGAAGTTGATGTGATATTGTTGGTAAGATGGTTAGATCCTATACTTAAATTCATCAAACTATTCGCTCATCATAAATGTAGATCACGGCATATGCTGTATTGAAGTTAAGTAAGCTTAAACTATTACACACACACACGATGAGCATAACAATTGATACTACATGTATAGGCTCTCACCACCTTACCTCGTAACGTCTCACCAACTCACTGAACAACATTTGTGACCATAACATATTTGACGGCCTCCCACGTGACATCACAGTTCTATTTGGTTCAATTTGAGATGGAAAATCTGATTTTCCATCCCAATTTACTAAATACGATGCCCACTTAGTGAAATCCAAAATGGCGACAGTCGCTAACATGACCCAATACGTTCAACCAATAACATTCAATATTGTTCGTCACGTGTTCAACAGATGTTTAAATGCTAAACGAATGATAACCTAAACATGTTTAGGTAGTATTTACTTCATATAACGTGTGTTTAATTACTAAACGTATATGGCCTAATGTGTTTAGCAAGTGTTTCGACTAGCAAACGTTTAGACTTTAAATATGTAATGCTAAAGAATTAAACATGTTTTGTTAAGTCGAGTATGTTTAATTGCTAAGCACCTAGCAAGTGCTTAGCAATTGGACACAAGCGCTCAGAAAGTAAACATGTTTAGATGTTTAATTTCAAAACACTCAATTTGCAGTGTATAGCTCAGGATTTCACTGGCAACAATCTGAAATATGTCTCGTTTGCTGTAGACAAAGTGTGTGCTCTTAAAGGGTATACACCACCAATGCACTATGGGATAGCACGTCCGGTAAAAGTTTATCACAGCAATAGTTCCTTTTTGCGGTACAAATTGCGAGATGTTGACATACTTTTTTCAATTATATCTATTAGTTTTGGGTATTACACATTTTTATGAGTGTGCACAGTACATATTTTCAAAAAAATCGCACTAGTTTGAACATTTTAAAGTTTTAAACGACTGAAATCGGCGGAAGGTCCGTCCTGGGTTTTGGGGCGTAAATAAAGGGCCGAAATCGCTACATCAAATTCATCGCATAATATTGAAAAATCTAGTCCGACACTTTGCCATTTCCTTTTGATATGTTTTGCGGACATCCCTTAGGAATAATCTCTGTAAATGTCATATAAGGATGTATGGGATAACTCCAGTTAGAGTCGATTGTTTGACCCCTACTTTGCACGTAGCGTCTATGGGGAGTGCATTGGTGGTGTATACCCTGAAGCTGCGGGCTCCAACTGGGCATGTAGGTACCAAAAGACGTTGGGCATCATCAAAATTCTCAATGAAATCTCATATATACATGATGATCAACACGCGGGGCAATGTCTAGTTAGGCCTACATTGTTTAATCCTTTCAAAAATCGTTTTTAATCATCTAAATGTTGTCGTTTTCTTAGGAGGTTTTCAACAAGAAACACCTTGAAAAAGCCAGGACATTTCATATGATGAATCATACACGAGTTCGAATTAAAACTCATGAGGTTTTTATTGTTTTAAAAGAGTCAAAATGATCATTAGGTTGAGTCGCGGCTTTTTTTGACACGGTTAAGTTCTCAAACACAACTCCACTTCCAATGCAAATTGGATTAAACATGTTAAAAAGGCCGGGCTAGGGGGGGGGGGGTCGATAAAGAGTCTATTAAAGTTATTTCTAGTGATCTATGTGTTTTTGAATGATGATAAATAGTAGGCCAGGAGCACTGAGAGGGGTCCTTTGGGTTTCACTCATGTCAAAAGACGCTTTAAAGCTAGTGGATTAAATGAAACGGCATGTCGGGCGTAATTGTCGGGTCATATTATATGCGTTTCAGCCATCTGAATGTTAGGCCTACTCGCCTATAATGATCTTAAATTCAAGTAATTGTGAAATGAAAAGATTTTAAAATCGATAATAATGCTTAATTTTTCACTATCTACAGGGTAAACAATACGAGCGGACCTATATAGACTTTTCAGTAATCTAGTCAAAGGCCCTCGGGGAGAAATTTTCTTTAAAAAGCGCGTACACGCGCACCTTCGCACCGTTAGAACATGCAATTTTGAAATTTCACGTTTTGATCATGTTTCTTGTGGAGGCCGTATCTTCAAAACGGAAGCATGAAATGTAATATAACTCGGGAATTTAGCTCAGGATTTCACTGGCAACAATCTGAAATATGTCTCGTTTGCTGTAGACAAAGTGTGTGCTCTTAAAGCTGCGGGCTCCAACTGGGCATGTAGGTACCAAAAGACGTTGGGCATCATCAAAATTCTCAATGAAATCTCATATATACATGATGATCAACACGCGGGGCAATGTCTAGTTAGGCCTACATTGTTTAATCCTTTCAAAAATCGTTTTTAATCATCTAAATGTTGTCGTTTTCTTAGGAGGTTTTCAACAAGAAACACCTTGAAAAAGCCAGGACATTTCATATGATGAATCATACACGAGTTCGAATTAAAACTCATGAGGTTTTTATTGTTTTAAAAGAGTCAAAATGATCATTAGGTTGAGTCGCGGCTTTTTTTGACACGGTTAAGTTCTCAAACACAACTCCACTTCCAATGCAAATTGGATTAAACATGTTAAAAAGGCCGGGCTAGGGGGGGGGGGGGGGGTCGATAAGGAGTCTATTAAAGTTATTTCTAGTGATCTATGTGTTTTTGAATGATGATAAATAGTAGGCCAGGAGCACTGAGAGGGGTCCTTTGGGTTTCACTCATGTCAAAAGACGCTTTAAAGCTAGTGGATTAAATGAAACGGCATGTCGGGCGTAATTGTCGGGTCATATTATATGCGTTTCAGCCATCTGAATGTTAGGCCTACTCGCCTATAATGATCTTAAATTCAAGTAATTGTGAAATGAAAAGATTTTAAAATCGATAATAATGCTTAATTTTTCACTATCTACAGGGTAAACAATACGAGCGGACCTATATAGACTTTTCAGTAATCTAGTCAAAGGCCCTCGGGGAGAAATTTTCTTTAAAAAGCGCGTACACGCGCACCTTCGCACCGTTAGAACATGCAATTTTGAAATTTCACGTTTTGATCATGTTTCTTGTGGAGGCCGTATCTTCAAAACGGAAGCATGAAATGTAATATAACTCGGGAATTTAGCTCAGGATTTCACTGGCAACAATCTGAAATATGTCTCGTTTGCTGTAGACAAAGTGTGTGCTCTTGAAGCTGCAGGCTCCAACTGGGCATGTAGGTACCAAAAGACGTTGGGCATCATCAAAATTCTCAATGAAATCTCATATATACATGATGATCAACACGCGGGGCAATGTCTAGTTAGGCCTACATTGTTTAATCCTTTCAAAAATCGTTTTTAATCATCTAAATGTTGTCGTTTTCTTAGGAGGTTTTCAACAAGAAACACCTTGAAAAAGCCAGGACATTTCATATGATGAATCATACACGAGTTCGAATTAAAACTCATGAGGTTTTTATTGTTTTAAAAGAGTCAAAATGATCATTAGGTTGAGTCGCGGCTTTTTTTGACACGGTTAAGTTCTCAAACACAACTCCACTTCCAATGCAAATTGGATTAAACATGTTAAAAAGGCCGGGCTAGGGGGGGGTCGATAAGGAGTCTATTAAAGTTATTTCTAGTGATCTATGTGTTTTTGAATGATGATAAATAGTAGGCCAGGAGCACTGAGAGGGGTCCTTTGGGTTTCACTCATGTCAAAAGACGCTTTAAAGCTAGTGGATTAAATGAAACGGCATGTCGGGCGTAATTGTCGGGTCATATTATATGCGTTTCAGCCATCTGAATGTTAGGCCTACTCGCCTATAATGATCTTAAATTCAAGTAATTGTGAAATGAAAAGATTTTAAAATCGATAATAATGCTTAATTTTTCACTATCTACAGGGTAAACAATACGAGCGGACCTATATAGACTTTTCAGTAATCTAGTCAAAGGCCCTCGGGGAGAAATTTTCTTTAAAAAGCGCGTACACGCGCACCTTCGCACCGTTAGAACATGCAATTTTGAAATTTCACGTTTTGATCATGTTTCTTGTGGAGGCCGTATCTTCAAAACGGAAGCATGAAATGTAATATAACTCGGGAATTTAGCTCAGGATTTCACTGGCAACAATCTGAAATATGTCTCGTTTGCTGTAGACAAAGTGTGTGCTCTTAAAGCTGCGGGCTCCAACTGGGCATGTAGGTACCAAAAGACGTTGGGCATCATCAAAATTCTCAATGAAATCTCATATATACATGATGATCAACACGCGGGGCAATGTCTAGTTAGGCCTACATTGTTTAATCCTTTCAAAAATCGTTTTTAATCATCTAAATGTTGTCGTTTTCTTAGGAGGTTTTCAACAAGAAACACCTTGAAAAAGCCAGGACATTTCATATGATGAATCATACACGAGTTCGAATTAAAACTCATGAGGTTTTTATTGTTTTAAAAGAGTCAAAATGATCATTAGGTTGAGTCGCGGCTTTTTTTGACACGGTTAAGTTCTCAAACACAACTCCACTTCCAATGCAAATTGGATTAAACATGTTAAAAAGGCCGGGCTAGGGGGGGGGGGGGTCGATAAGGAGTCTATTAAAGTTATTTCTAGTGATCTATGTGTTTTTGAATGATGATAAATAGTAGGCCAGGAGCACTGAGAGGGGTCCTTTGGGTTTCACTCATGTCAAAAGACGCTTTAAAGCTAGTGGATTAAATGAAACGGCATGTCGGGCGTAATTGTCGGGTCATATTATATGCGTTTCAGCCATCTGAATGTTAGGCCTACTCGCCTATAATGATCTTAAATTCAAGTAATTGTGAAATGAAAAGATTTTAAAATCGATAATAATGCTTAATTTTTCACTATCTACAGGGTAAACAATACGAGCGGACCTATATAGACTTTTCAGTAATCTAGTCAAAGGCCCTCGGGGAGAAATTTTCTTTAAAAAGCGCGTACACGCGCACCTTCGCACCGTTAGAACATGCAATTTTGAAATTTCACGTTTTGATCATGTTTCTTGTGGAGGCCGTATCTTCAAAACGGAAGCATGAAATGTAATATAACTCGGGAATTTAGCTCAGGATTTCACTGGCAACAATCTGAAATATGTCTCGTTTGCTGTAGACAAAGTGTGTGCTCTTAAAGCTGCGGGCTCCAACTGGGCATGTAGGTACCAAAAGACGTTGGGCATCATCAAAATTCTCAATGAAATCTCATATATACATGATGATCAACACGCGAGGCAATGTCTAGTTAGGCCTACATTGTTTAATCCTTTCAAAAATCGTTTTTAATCATCTAAATGTTGTCGTTTTCTTAGGAGGTTTTCAACAAGAAACACCTTGAAAAAGCCAGGACATTTCATATGATGAATCATACACGAGTTCGAATTAAAACTCATGAGGTTTTTATTGTTTTAAAAGAGTCAAAATGATCATTAGGTTGAGTCGCGGCTTTTTTTGACACGGTTAAGTTCTCAAACACAACTCCACTTCCAATGCAAATTGGATTAAACATGTTAAAAAGGCCGGGCTAGGGGGGGGGGTCGATAAGGAGTCTATTAAAGTTATTTCTAGTGATCTATGTGTTTTTGAATGATGATAAATAGTAGGCCAGGAGCACTGAGAGGGGTCCTTTGGGTTTCACTCATGTCAAAAGACGCTTTAAAGCTAGTGGATTAAATGAAACGGCATGTCGGGCGTAATTGTCGGGTCATATTATATGCGTTTCAGCCATCTGAATGTTAGGCCTACTCGCCTATAATGATCTTAAATTCAAGTAATTGTGAAATGAAAAGATTTTAAAATCGATAATAATGCTTAATTTTTCACTATCTACAGGGTAAACAATACGAGCGGACCTATATAGACTTTTCAGTAATCTAGTCAAAGGCCCTCGGGGAGAAATTTTCTTTAAAAAGCGCGTACACGCGCACCTTCGCACCGTTAGAACATGCAATTTTGAAATTTCACGTTTTGATCATGTTTCTTGTGGAGGCCGTATCTTCAAAACGGAAGCATGAAATGTAATATAACTCGGGAATTTAGCTCAGGATTTCACTGGCAACAATCTGAAATATGTCTCGTTTGCTGTAGACAAAGTGTGTGCTCTTGAAGCTGCGGGCTCCAACTGGGCATGTAGGTACCAAAAGACGTTGGGCATCATCAAAATTCTCAATGAAATCTCATATATACATGATGATCAACACGCGGGGCAATGTCTAGTTAGGCCTACATTGTTTAATCCTTTCAAAAATCGTTTTTAATCATCTAAATGTTGTCGTTTTCTTAGGAGGTTTTCAACAAGAAACACCTTGAAAAAGCCAGGACATTTCATATGATGAATCATACACGAGTTCGAATTAAAACTCATGAGGTTTTTATTGTTTTAAAAGAGTCAAAATGATCATTAGGTTGAGTCGCGGCTTTTTTTGACACGGTTAAGTTCTCAAACACAACTCCACTTCCAATGCAAATTGGATTAAACATGTTAAAAAGGCCGGGCTAGGGGGGGGGGGGGGTCGATAAGGAGTCTATTAAAGTTATTTCTAGTGATCTATGTGTTTTTGAATGATGATAAATAGTAGGCCAGGAGCACTGAGAGGGGTCCTTTGGGTTTCACTCATGTCAAAAGTCGCTTTAAAGCTAGTGGATTAAATGAAACGGCATGTCGGGCGTAATTGTCGGGTCATATTATATGCGTTTCAGCCATCTGAATGTTAGGCCTACTCGCCTATAATGATCTTAAATTCAAGTAATTGTGAAATGAAAAGATTTTAAAATCGATAATAATGCTTAATTTTTCACTATCTACAGGGTAAACAATACGAGCGGACCTATATAGACTTTTCAGTAATCTAGTCAAAGGCCCTCGGGGAGAAATTTTCTTTAAAAAGCGCGTACACGCGCACCTTCGCACCGTTAGAACATGCAATTTTGAAATTTCACGTTTTGATCATGTTTCTTGTGGAGGCCGTATCTTCAAAACGGAAGCATGAAATGTAATATAACTCGGGAATTTAGCTCAGGATTTCACTGGCAACAATCTGAAATATGTCTCGTTTGCTGTAGACAAAGTGTGTGCTCTTGAAGCTGCAGGCTCCAACTGGGCATGTAGGTACCAAAAGACGTTGGGCATCATCAAAATTCTCAATGAAATCTCATATATACATGATGATCAACACGCGGGGCAATGTCTAGTTAGGCCTACATTGTTTAATCCTTTCAAAAATCGTTTTTAATCATCTAAATGTTGTCGTTTTCTTAGGAGGTTTTCAACAAGAAACACCTTGAAAAAGCCAGGACATTTCATATGATGAATCATACACGAGTTCGAATTAAAACTCATGAGGTTTTTATTGTTTTAAAAGAGTCAAAATGATCATTAGGTTGAGTCGCGGCTTTTTTTGACACGGTTAAGTTCTCAAACACAACTCCACTTCCAATGCAAATTGGATTAAACATGTTAAAAAGGCCGGGCTAGGGGGGGGGGGGGTCGATAAGGAGTCTATTAAAGTTATTTCTAGTGATCTATGTGTTTTTGAATGATGATAAATAGTAGGCCAGGAGCACTGAGAGGGGTCCTTTGGGTTTCACTCATGTCAAAAGACGCTTTAAAGCTAGTGGATTAAATGAAACGGCATGTCGGGCGTAATTGTCGGGTCATATTATATGCGTTTCAGCCATCTGAATGTTAGGCCTACTCGCCTATAATGATCTTAAATTCAAGTAATTGTGAAATGAAAAGATTTTAAAATCGATAATAATGCTTAATTTTTCACTATCTACAGGGTAAACAATACGAGCGGACCTATATAGACTTTTCAGTAATCTAGTCAAAGGCCCTCGGGGAGAAATTTTCTTTAAAAAGCGCGTACACGCGCACCTTCGCACCGTTAGAACATGCAATTTTGAAATTTCACGTTTTGATCATGTTTCTTGTGGAGGCCGTATCTTCAAAACGGAAGCATGAAATGTAATATAACTCGGGAATTTAGCTCAGGATTTCACTGGCAACAATCTGAAATATGTCTCGTTTGCTGTAGACAAAGTGTGTGCTCTTGAAGCTGCGGGCTCCAACTGGGCATGTAGGTACCAAAAGACGTTGGGCATCATCAAAATTCTCAATGAAATCTCATATATACATGATGATCAACACGCGGGGCAATGTCTAGTTAGGCCTACATTGTTTAATCCTTTCAAAAATCGTTTTTAATCATCTAAATGTTGTCGTTTTCTTAGGAGGTTTTCAACAAGAAACACCTTGAAAAAGCCAGGACATTTCATATGATGAATCATACACGAGTTCGAATTAAAACTCATGAGGTTTTTATTGTTTTAAAAGAGTCAAAATGATCATTAGGTTGAGTCGCGGCTTTTTTTGACACGGTTAAGTTCTCAAACACAACTCCACTTCCAATGCAAATTGGATTAAACATGTTAAAAAGGCCGGGCTAGGGGGGGGGGTCGATAAGGAGTCTATTAAAGTTATTTCTAGTGATCTATGTGTTTTTGAATGATGATAAATAGTAGGCCAGGAGCACTGAGAGGGGTCCTTTGGGTTTCACTCATGTCAAAAGACGCTTTAAAGCTAGTGGATTAAATGAAACGGCATGTCGGGCGTAATTGTCGGGTCATATTATATGCGTTTCAGCCATCTGAATGTTAGGCCTACTCGCCTATAATGATCTTAAATTCAAGTAATTGTGAAATGAAAAGATTTTAAAATCGATAATAATGCTTAATTTTTCACTATCTACAGGGTAAACAATACGAGCGGACCTATATAGACTTTTCAGTAATCTAGTCAAAGGCCCTCGGGGAGAAATTTTCTTTAAAAAGCGCGTACACGCGCACCTTCGCACCGTTAGAACATGCAATTTTGAAATTTCACGTTTTGATCATGTTTCTTGTGGAGGCCGTATCTTCAAAACGGAAGCATGAAATGTAATATAACTCGGGAATTTAGCTCAGGATTTCACTGTCAACAATCTGAAATATGTCTCGTTTGCTGTAGACAAAGTGTGTGCTCTTAAAAAGGGTATACACCACCAATGCACTATGGGATAGCACGTCCGGTAAAAGTTTATCACAGCAATAGTTCCTTTTTGCGGTACAAATTGCGAGATGTTGACATACTTTTTTCAATTATATCTATTAGTTTTGGGTATTACACATTTTTATGAGTGTGCACAGTACATATTTTCAAAAAAATCGCACTAGTTTGAACATTTTAAAGTTTTAAACGACTGAAATCGGCGGAAGGTCCGTCCTGGGTTTTGGGGCGTAAATAAAGGGCCGAAATCGCTACATCAAATTCATCGCATAATATTGAAAAATCTAGTCCGACACTTTGCCATTTCCTTTTGATATGTTTTGCGGACATCCCTTAGGAATAATCTCTGTAAATGTCATATAAGGATGTATGGGATAACTCCAGTTAGAGTCGATTGTTTGACCCCTACTTTGCACGTAGCGTCTATGGGGAGTGCATTGGTGGTGTATACCCTTGAAGCTGCGGGCTCCAACTGGGCATGTAGGTACCAAAAGACGTTGGGCATCATCAAAATTCTCAATGAAATCTCATATATACATGATGATCAACACGCGGGGCAATGTCTAGTTAGGCCTACATTGTTTAATCCTTTCAAAAATCGTTTTTAATCATCTAAATGTTGTCGTTTTCTTAGGAGGTTTTCAACAAGAAACACCTTGAAAAAGCCAGGACATTTCATATGATGAATCATACACGAGTTCGAATTAAAACTCATGAGGTTTTTATTGTTTTAAAAGAGTCAAAATGATCATTAGGTTGAGTCGCGGCTTTTTTTGACACGGTTAAGTTCTCAAACACAACTCCACTTCCAATGCAAATTGGATTAAACATGTTAAAAAGGCCGGGCTAGGGGGGGGTCGATAAGGAGTCTATTAAAGTTATTTCTAGTGATCTATGTGTTTTTGAATGATGATAAATAGTAGGCCAGGAGCACTGAGAGGGGTCCTTTGGGTTTCACTCATGTCAAAAGACGCTTTAAAGCTAGTGGATTAAATGAAACGGCATGTCGGGCGTAATTGTCGGGTCATATTATATGCGTTTCAGCCATCTGAATGTTAGGCCTACTCGCCTATAATGATCTTAAATTCAAGTAATTGTGAAATGAAAAGATTTTAAAATCGATAATAATGCTTAATTTTTCACTATCTACAGGGTAAACAATACGAGCGGACCTATATAGACTTTTCAGTAATCTAGTCAAAGGCCCTCGGGGAGAAATTTTCTTTAAAAAGCGCGTACACGCGCACCTTCGCACCGTTAGAACATGCAATTTTGAAATTTCACGTTTTGATCATGTTTCTTGTGGAGGCCGTATCTTCAAAACGGAAGCATGAAATGTAATATAACTCGGGAATTTAGCTCAGGATTTCACTGGCAACAATCTGAAATATGTCTCGTTTGCTGTAGACAAAGTGTGTGCTCTTAAAAGGGTATACACCACCAATGCACTATGGGATAGCACGTCCGGTAAAAGTTTATCACAGCAATAGTTCCTTTTTGCGGTACAAATTGCGAGATGTTGACATACTTTTTTCAATTATATATATTAGTTTTGGGTATTACACATTTTTATGAGTGTGCACAGTACATATTTTCAAAAAAATCGCACTAGTTTGAACATTTTAAAGTTTTAAACGACTGAAATCGGCGGAAGGTCCGTCCTGGGTTTTGGGGCGTAAATAAAGGGCCGAAATCGCTACATCAAATTCATCGCATAATATTGAAAAATCTAGTCCGACACTTTGCCATTTCCTTTTGATATGTTTTGCGGACATCCCTTAGGAATAATCTCTGTAAATGTCATATAAGGATGTATGGGATAACTCCAGTTAGAGTCGATTGTTTGACCCCTACTTTGCACGTAGCGTCTATGGGGAGTGCATTGGTGGTGTATACCCTTGAAGCTGCGGGCTCCAACTGGGCATGTAGGTACCAAAAGACGTTGGGCATCATCAAAATTCTCAATGAAATCTCATATATACATGATGATCAACACGCGGGGCAATGTCTAGTTAGGCCTACATTGTTTAATCCTTTCAAAAATCGTTTTTAATCATCTAAATGTTGTCGTTTTCTTAGGAGGTTTTCAACAAGAAACACCTTGAAAAAGCCAGGACATTTCATATGATGAATCATACACGAGTTCGAATTAAAACTCATGAGGTTTTTATTGTTTTAAAAGAGTCAAAATGATCATTAGGTTGAGTCGCGGCTTTTTTTGACACGGTTAAGTTCTCAAACACAACTCCACTTCCAATGCAAATTGGATTAAACATGTTAAAATGGCCGGGCTAGGGGGGGGGGTCGATAAGGAGTCTATTAAAGTTATTTCTAGTGATCTATGTGTTTTTGAATGATGATAAATAGTAGGCCAGGAGCACTGAGAGGGGTCCTTTGGGTTTCACTCATGTCAAAAGACGCTTTAAAGCTAGTGGATTAAATGAAACGGCATGTCGGGCGTAATTGTCGGGTCATATTATATGCGTTTCAGCCATCTGAATGTTAGGCCTACTCGCCTATAATGATCTTAAATTCAAGTAATTGTGAAATGAAAAGATTTTAAAATCGATAATAATGCTTAATTTTTCACTATCTACAGGGTAAACAATACGAGCGGACCTATATAGACTTTTCAGTAATCTAGTCAAAGGCCCTCGGGGAGAAATTTTCTTTAAAAAGCGCGTACACGCGCACCTTCGCACCGTTAGAACATGCAATTTTGAAATTTCACGTTTTGATCATGTTTCTTGTGGAGGCCGTATCTTCAAAACGGAAGCATGAAATGTAATATAACTCGGGAATTTAGCTCAGGATTTCACTGGCAACAATCTGAAATATGTCTCGTTTGCTGTAGACAAAGTGTGTGCTCTTAAAGGGTATACACCACCAATGCACTATGGGATAGCACGTCCGGTAAAAGTTTATCACAGCAATAGTTCCTTTTTGCGGTACAAATTGCGAGATGTTGACATACTTTTTTCAATTATATCTATTAGTTTTGGGTATTACACATTTTTATGAGTGTGCACAGTACATATTTTCAAAAAAATCGCACTAGTTTGAACATTTTAAAGTTTTAAACGACTGAAATCGGCGGAAGGTCCGTCCTGGGTTTTGGGGCGTAAATAAAGGGCCGAAATCGCTACATCAAATTCATCGCATAATATTGAAAAATCTAGTCCGACACTTTGCCATTTCCTTTTGATATGTTTTGCGGACATCCCTTAGGAATAATCTCTGTAAATGTCATATAAGGATGTATGGGATAACTCCAGTTAGAGTCGATTGTTTGACCCCTACTTTGCACGTAGCGTCTATGGGGAGTGCATTGGTGGTGTATACCCTTAAAGGGTATACACCACCAATGCACTATGGGATAGCACGTCCGGTAAAAGTTTATCACAGCAATAGTTCCTTTTTGCGGTACAAATTGCGAGATGTTGACATACTTTTTTCAATTATATCTATTAGTTTTGGGTATTACACATTTTTATGAGTGTGCACAGTACATATTTTCAAAAAAATCGCACTAGTTTGAACATTTTAAAGTTTTAAACGACTGAAATCGGCGGAAGGTCCGTCCTGGGTTTTGGGGCGTAAATAAAGGGCCGAAATCGCTACATCAAATTCATCGCATAATATTGAAAAATCTAGTCCGACACTTTGCCATTTCCTTTTGATATGTTTTGCGGACATCCCTTAGGAATAATCTCTGTAAATGTCATATAAGGATGTATGGGATAACTCCAGTTAGAGTCGATTGTTTGACCCCTACTTTGCACGTAGCGTCTATGGGGAGTGCATTGGTGGTGTATACCCTTGAAGCTGCGGGCTCCAACTGGGCATGTAGGTACCAAAAGACGTTGGGCATCATCAAAATTCTCAATGAAATCTCATATATACATGATGATCAACACGCGGGGCAATGTCTAGTTAGGCCTACATTGTTTAATCCTTTCAAAAATCGTTTTTAATCATCTAAATGTTGTCGTTTTCTTAGGAGGTTTTCAACAAGAAACACCTTGAAAAAGCCAGGACATTTCATATGATGAATCATACACGAGTTCGAATTAAAACTCATGAGGTTTTTATTGTTTTAAAAGAGTCAAAATGATCATTAGGTTGAGTCGCGGCTTTTTTTGACACGGTTAAGTTCTCAAACACAACTCCACTTCCAATGCAAATTGGATTAAACATGTTAAAAAGGCCGGGCTAGGGGGGGGGGGTCGATAAGGAGTCTATTAAAGTTATTTCTAGTGATCTATGTGTTTTTGAATGATGATAAATAGTAGGCCAGGAGCACTGAGAGGGGTCCTTTGGGTTTCACTCATGTCAAAAGACGCTTTAAAGCTAGTGGATTAAATGAAACGGCATGTCGGGCGTAATTGTCGGGTCATATTATATGCGTTTCAGCCATCTGAATGTTAGGCCTACTCGCCTATAATGATCTTAAATTCAAGTAATTGTGAAATGAAAAGATTTTAAAATCGATAATAATGCTTAATTTTTCACTATCTACAGGGTAAACAATACGAGCGGACCTATATAGACTTTTCAGTAATCTAGTCAAAGGCCCTCGGGGAGAAATTTTCTTTAAAAAGCGCGTACACGCGCACCTTCGCACCGTTAGAACATGCAATTTTGAAATTTCACGTTTTGATCATGTTTCTTGTGGAGGCCGTATCTTCAAAACGGAAGCATGAAATGTAATATAACTCGGGAATTTAGCTCAGGATTTCACTGGCAACAATCTGAAATATGTCTCGTTTGCTGTAGACAAAGTGTGTGCTCTTGAAGCTGCGGGCTCCAACTGGGCATGTAGGTACCAAAAGACGTTGGGCATCATCAAAATTCTCAATGAAATCTCATATATACATGATGATCAACACGCGGGGCAATGTCTAGTTAGGCCTACATTGTTTAATCCTTTCAAAAATCGTTTTTAATCATCTAAATGTTGTCGTTTTCTTAGGATGTTTTCAACAAGAAACACCTTGAAAAAGCCAGGACATTTCATATGATGAATCATACACGAGTTCGAATTAAAACTCATGAGGTTTTTATTGTTTTAAAAGAGTCAAAATGATCATTAGGTTGAGTCGCGGCTTTTTTTGACACGGTTAAGTTCTCAAACACAACTCCACTTCCAATGCAAATTGGATTAAACATGTTAAAAAGGCCGGGCTAGGGGGGGGGGGGGTCGATAAGGAGTCTATTAAAGTTATTTCTAGTGATCTATGTGTTTTTGAATGATGATAAATAGTAGGCCAGGAGCACTGAGAGGGGTCCTTTGGGTTTCACTCATGTCAAAAGACGCTTTAAAGCTAGTGGATTAAATGAAACGGCATGTCGGGCGTAATTGTCGGGTCATATTATATGCGTTTCAGCCATCTGAATGTTAGGCCTACTCGCCTATAATGATCTTAAATTCAAGTAATTGTGAAATGAAAAGATTTTAAAATCGATAATAATGCTTAATTTTTCACTATCTACAGGGTAAACAATACGAGCGGACCTATAGAGACTTTTCAGTAATCTAGTCAAAGGCCCTCGGGGAGAAATTTTCTTTAAAAAGCGCGTACACGCGCACCTTCGCACCGTTAGAACATGCAATTTTGAAATTTCACGTTTTGATCATGTTTCTTGTGGAGGCCGTATCTTCAAAACGGAAGCATGAAATGTAATATAACTCGGGAATTTAGCTCAGGATTTCACTGGCAACAATCTGAAATATGTCTCGTTTGCTGTAGACAAAGTGTGTGCTCTTAAAGGGTATACACCACCAATGCACTATGGGATAGCACGTCCGGTAAAAGTTTATCACAGCAATAGTTCCTTTTTGCGGTACAAATTGCGAGATGTTGACATACTTTTTTCAATTATATCTATTAGTTTTGGGTATTACACATTTTTATGAGTGTGCACAGTACATATTTTCAAAAAAATCGCACTAGTTTGAACATTTTAAAGTTTTAAACGACTGAAATCGGCGGAAGGTCCGTCCTGGGTTTTGGGGCGTAAATAAAGGGCCGAAATCGCTACATCAAATTCATCGCATAATATTGAAAAATCTAGTCCGACACTTTGCCATTTCCTTTTGATATGTTTTGCGGACATCCCTTAGGAATAATCTCTGTAAATGTCATATAAGGATGTATGGGATAACTCCAGTTAGAGTCGATTGTTTGACCCCTACTTTGCACGTAGCGTCTATGGGGAGTGCATTGGTGGTGTATACCCTTAAAGGGTATACACCACCAATGCACTATGGGATAGCACGTCCGGTAAAAGTTTATCACAGCAATAGTTCCTTTTTGCGGTACAAATTGCGAGATGTTGACATACTTTTTTCAATTATATCTATTAGTTTTGGGTATTACACATTTTTATGAGTGTGCACAGTACATATTTTCAAAAAAATCGCACTAGTTTGAACATTTTAAAGTTTTAAACGACTGAAATCGGCGGAAGGTCCGTCCTGGGTTTTGGGGCGTAAATAAAGGGCCGAAATCGCTACATCAAATTCATCGCATAATATTGAAAAATCTAGTCCGACACTTTGCCATTTCCTTTTGATATGTTTTGCGGACATCCCTTAGGAATAATCTCTGTAAATGTCATATAAGGATGTATGGGATAACTCCAGTTAGAGTCGATTGTTTGACCCCTACTTTGCACGTAGCGTCTATGGGGAGTGCATTGGTGGTGTATACCCTTAAAGGGTATACACCACCAATGCACTATGGGATAGCACGTCCGGTAAAAGTTTATCACAGCAATAGTTCCTTTTTGCGGTACAAATTGCGAGATGTTGACATACTTTTTTCAATTATATCTATTAGTTTTGGGTATTACACATTTTTATGAGTGTGCACAGTACATATTTTCAAAAAAATCGCACTAGTTTGAACATTTTAAAGTTTTAAACGACTGAAATCGGCGGAAGGTCCGTCCTGGGTTTTGGGGCGTAAATAAAGGGCCGAAATCGCTACATCAAATTCATCGCATAATATTGAAAAATCTAGTCCGACACTTTGCCATTTCCTTTTGATATGTTTTGCGGACATCCCTTAGGAATAATCTCTGTAAATGTCATATAAGGATGTATGGGATAACTCCAGTTAGAGTCGATTGTTTGACCCCTACTTTGCACGTAGCGTCTATGGGGAGTGCATTGGTGGTGTATACCCTTGAAGCTGCGGGCTCCAACTGGGCATGTAGGTACCAAAAGACGTTGGGCATCATCAAAATTCTCAATGAAATCTCATATATACATGATGATCAACACGCGGGGCAATGTCTAGTTAGGCCTACATTGTTTAATCCTTTCAAAAATCGTTTTTAATCATCTAAATGTTGTCGTTTTCTTAGGAGGTTTTCAACAAGAAACACCTTGAAAAAGCCAGGACATTTCATATGATGAATCATACACGAGTTCGAATTAAAACTCATGAGGTTTTTATTGTTTTAAAAGAGTCAAAATGATCATTAGGTTGAGTCGCGGCTTTTTTTGACACGGTTAAGTTCTCAAACACAACTCCACTTCCAATGCAAATTGGATTAAACATGTTAAAAAGGCCGGGCTAGGGGGGGGGGGGGGTCGATAAGGAGTCTATTAAAGTTATTTCTAGTGATCTATGTGTTTTTGAATGATGATAAATAGTAGGCCAGGAGCACTGAGAGGGGTCCTTTGGGTTTCACTCATGTCAAAAGACGCTTTAAAGCTAGTGGATTAAATGAAACGGCATGTCGGGCGTAATTGTCGGGTCATATTATATGCGTTTCAGCCATCTGAATGTTAGGCCTACTCGCCTATAATGATCTTAAATTCAAGTAATTGTGAAATGAAAAGATTTTAAAATCGATAATAATGCTTAATTTTTCACTATCTACAGGGTAAACAATACGAGCGGACCTATATAGACTTTTCAGTAATCTAGTCAAAGGCCCTCGGGGAGAAATTTTCTTTAAAAAGCGCGTACACGCGCACCTTCGCACCGTTAGAACATGCAATTTTGAAATTTCACGTTTTGATCATGTTTCTTGTGGAGGCCGTATCTTCAAAACGGAAGCATGAAATGTAATATAACTCGGGAATTTAGCTCAGGATTTCACTGGCAACAATCTGAAATATGTCTCGTTTGCTGTAGACAAAGTGTGTGCTCTTAAAGGGTATACACCACCAATGCACTATGGGATAGCACGTCCGGTAAAAGTTTATCACAGCAATAGTTCCTTTTTGCGGTACAAATTGCGAGATGTTGACATACTTTTTTCAATTATATCTATTAGTTTTGGGTATTACACATTTTTATGAGTGTGCACAGTACATATTTTCAAAAAAATCGCACTAGTTTGAACATTTTAAAGTTTTAAACGACTGAAATCGGCGGAAGGTCCGTCCTGGGTTTTGGGGCGTAAATAAAGGGCCGAAATCGCTACATCAAATTCATCGCATAATATTGAAAAATCTAGTCCGACACTTTGCCATTTCCTTTTGATATGTTTTGCGGACATCCCTTAGGAATAATCTCTGTAAATGTCATATAAGGATGTATGGGATAACTCCAGTTAGAGTCGATTGTTTGACCCCTACTTTGCACGTAGCGTCTATGGGGAGTGCATTGGTGGTGTATACCCTTAAAGGGTATACACCACCAATGCACTATGGGATAGCACGTCCGGTAAAAGTTTATCACAGCAATAGTTCCTTTTTGCGGTACAAATTGCGAGATGTTGACATACTTTTTTCAATTATATCTATTAGTTTTGGGTATTACACATTTTTATGAGTGTGCACAGTACATATTTTCAAAAAAATCGCACTAGTTTGAACATTTTAAAGTTTTAAACGACTGAAATCGGCGGAAGGTCCGTCCTGGGTTTTGGGGCGTAAATAAAGGGCCGAAATCGCTACATCAAATTCATCGCATAATATTGAAAAATCTAGTCCGACACTTTGCCATTTCCTTTTGATATGTTTTGCGGACATCCCTTAGGAATAATCTCTGTAAATGTCATATAAGGATGTATGGGATAACTCCAGTTAGAGTCGATTGTTTGACCCCTACTTTGCACGTAGCGTCTATGGGGAGTGCATTGGTGGTGTATACCCTTGAAGCTGCGGGCTCCAACTGGGCATGTAGGTACCAAAAGACGTTGGGCATCATCAAAATTCTCAATGAAATCTCATATATACATGATGATCAACACGCGGGGCAATGTCTAGTTAGGCCTACATTGTTTAATCCTTTCAAAAATCGTTTTTAATCATCTAAATGTTGTCGTTTTCTTAGGAGGTTTTCAACAAGAAACACCTTGAAAAAGCCAGGACATTTCATATGATGAATCATACACGAGTTCGAATTAAAACTCATGAGGTTTTTATTGTTTTAAAAGAGTCAAAATGATCATTAGGTTGAGTCGCGGCTTTTTTTGACACGGTTAAGTTCTCAAACACAACTCCACTTCCAATGCAAATTGGATTAAACATGTTAAAAAGGCCGGGCTAGGGGGGGGGGGGGGGTCGATAAGGAGTCTATTAAAGTTATTTCTAGTGATCTATGTGTTTTTGAATGATGATAAATAGTAGGCCAGGAGCACTGAGAGGGGTCCTTTGGGTTTCACTCATGTCAAAAGACGCTTTAAAGCTAGTGGATTAAATGAAACGGCATGTCGGGCGTAATTGTCGGGTCATATTATATGCGTTTCAGCCATCTGAATGTTAGGCCTACTCGCCTATAATGATCTTAAATTCAAGTAATTGTGAAATGAAAAGATTTTAAAATCGATAATAATGCTTAATTTTTCACTATCTACAGGGTAAACAATACGAGCGGACCTATATAGACTTTTCAGTAATCTAGTCAAAGGCCCTCGGGGAGAAATTTTCTTTAAAAAGCGCGTACACGCGCACCTTCGCACCGTTAGAACATGCAATTTTGAAATTTCACGTTTTGATCATGTTTCTTGTGGAGGCCGTATCTTCAAAACGGAAGCATGAAATGTAATATAACTCGGGAATTTAGCTCAGGATTTCACTGGCAACAATCTGAAATATGTCTCGTTTGCTGTAGACAAAGTGTGTGCTCTTAAAGGGTATACACCACCAATGCACTATGGGATAGCACGTCCGGTAAAAGTTTATCACAGCAATAGTTCCTTTTTGCGGTACAAATTGCGAGATGTTGACATACTTTTTTCAATTATATCTATTAGTTTTGGGTATTACACATTTTTATGAGTGTGCACAGTACATATTTTCAAAAAAATCGCACTAGTTTGAACATTTTAAAGTTTTAAACGACTGAAATCGGCGGAAGGTCCGTCCTGGGTTTTGGGGCGTAAATAAAGGGCCGAAATCGCTACATCAAATTCATCGCATAATATTGAAAAATCTAGTCCGACACTTTGCCATTTCCTTTTGATATGTTTTGCGGACATCCCTTAGGAATAATCTCTGTAAATGTCATATAAGGATGTATGGGATAACTCCAGTTAGAGTCGATTGTTTGACCCCTACTTTGCACGTAGCGTCTATGGGGAGTGCATTGGTGGTGTATACCCTTAAAGGGTATACACCACCAATGCACTATGGGATAGCACGTCCGGTAAAAGTTTATCACAGCAATAGTTCCTTTTTGCGGTACAAATTGCGAGATGTTGACATACTTTTTTCAATTATATCTATTAGTTTTGGGTATTACACATTTTTATGAGTGTGCACAGTACATATTTTCAAAAAAATCGCACTAGTTTGAACATTTTAAAGTTTTAAACGACTGAAATCGGCGGAAGGTCCGTCCTGGGTTTTGGGGCGTAAATAAAGGGCCGAAATCGCTACATCAAATTCATCGCATAATATTGAAAAATCTAGTCCGACACTTTGCCATTTCCTTTTGATATGTTTTGCGGACATCCCTTAGGAATAATCTCTGTAAATGTCATATAAGGATGTATGGGATAACTCCAGTTAGAGTCGATTGTTTGACCCCTACTTTGCACGTAGCGTCTATGGGGAGTGCATTGGTGGTGTATACCCTTGAAGCTGCGGGCTCCAACTGGGCATGTAGGTACCAAAAGACGTTGGGCATCATCAAAATTCTCAATGAAATCTCATATATACATGATGATCAACACGCGGGGCAATGTCTAGTTAGGCCTACATTGTTTAATCCTTTCAAAAATCGTTTTTAATCATCTAAATGTTGTCGTTTTCTTAGGAGGTTTTCAACAAGAAACACCTTGAAAAAGCCAGGACATTTCATATGATGAATCATACACGAGTTCGAATTAAAACTCATGAGGTTTTTATTGTTTTAAAAGAGTCAAAATGATCATTAGGTTGAGTCGCGGCTTTTTTTGACACGGTTAAGTTCTCAAACACAACTCCACTTCCAATGCAAATTGGATTAAACATGTTAAAAAGGCCGGGCTAGGGGGGGGGGGGGGTCGATAAGGAGTCTATTAAAGTTATTTCTAGTGATCTATGTGTTTTTGAATGATGATAAATAGTAGGCCAGGAGCACTGAGAGGGGTCCTTTGGGTTTCACTCATGTCAAAAGACGCTTTAAAGCTAGTGGATTAAATGAAACGGCATGTCGGGCGTAATTGTCGGGTCATATTATATGCGTTTCAGCCATCTGAATGTTAGGCCTACTCGCCTATAATGATCTTAAATTCAAGTAATTGTGAAATGAAAAGATTTTAAAATCGATAATAATGCTTAATTTTTCACTATCTACAGGGTAAACAATACGAGCGGACCTATATAGACTTTTCAGTAATCTAGTCAAAGGCCCTCGGGGAGAAATTTTCTTTAAAAAGCGCGTACACGCGCACCTTCGCACCGTTAGAACATGCAATTTTGAAATTTCACGTTTTGATCATGTTTCTTGTGGAGGCCGTATCTTCAAAACGGAAGCATGAAATGTAATATAACTCGGGAATTTAGCTCAGGATTTCACTGGCAACAATCTGAAATATGTCTCGTTTGCTGTAGACAAAGTGTGTGCTCTTAAAGCTGCGGGCTCCAACTGGGCATGTAGGTACCAAAAGACGTTGGGCATCATCAAAATTCTCAATGAAATCTCATATATACATGATGATCAACACGCGGGGCAATGTCTAGTTAGGCCTACATTGTTTAATCCTTTCAAAAATCGTTTTTAATCATCTAAATGTTGTCGTTTTCTTAGGAGGTTTTCAACAAGAAACACCTTGAAAAAGCCAGGACATTTCATATGATGAATCATACACGAGTTCGAATTAAAACTCATGAGGTTTTTATTGTTTTAAAAGAGTCAAAATGATCATTAGGTTGAGTCGCGGCTTTTTTTGACACGGTTAAGTTCTCAAACACAACTCCACTTCCAATGCAAATTGGATTAAACATGTTAAAAAGGCCGGGCTAGGGGGGGGGGGGTCGATAAGGAGTCTATTAAAGTTATTTCTAGTGATCTATGTGTTTTTGAATGATGATAAATAGTAGGCCAGGAGCACTGAGAGGGGTCCTTTGGGTTTCACTCATGTCAAAAGACGCTTTAAAGCTAGTGGATTAAATGAAACGGCATGTCGGGCGTAATTGTCGGGTCATATTATATGCGTTTCAGCCATCTGAATGTTAGGCCTACTCGCCTATAATGATCTTAAATTCAAGTAATTGTGAAATGAAAAGATTTTAAAATCGATAATAATGCTTAATTTTTCACTATCTACAGGGTAAACAATACGAGCGGACCTATATAGACTTTTCAGTAATCTAGTCAAAGGCCCTCGGGGAGAAATTTTCTTTAAAAAGCGCGTACACGCGCACCTTCGCACCGTTAGAACATGCAATTTTGAAATTTCACGTTTTGATCATGTTTCTTGTGGAGGCCGTATCTTCAAAACGGAAGCATGAAATGTAATATAACTCGGGAATTTAGCTCAGGATTTCACTGGCAACAATCTGAAATATGTCTCGTGTGCTGTAGACAAAGTGTGTGCTCTTGAAGCTGCGGGCTCCAACTGGGCATGTAGGTACCAAAAGACGTTGGGCATCATCAAAATTCTCAATGAAATCTCATATATACATGATGATCAACACGCGGGGCAATGTCTAGTTAGGCCTACATTGTTTAATCCTTTCAAAAATCGTTTTTAATCATCTAAATGTTGTCGTTTTCTTAGGATGTTTTCAACAAGAAACACCTTGAAAAAGCCAGGACATTTCATATGATGAATCATACACGAGTTCGAATTAAAACTCATGAGGTTTTTATTGTTTTAAAAGAGTCAAAATGATCATTAGGTTGAGTCGCGGCTTTTTTTGACACGGTTAAGTTCTCAAACACAACTCCACTTCCAATACAAATTGGATTAAACATGTTAAAAAGGCCGGGCTAGGGGCGGGGGGGGGTCGATAAGGAGTCTATTAAAGTTATTTCTAGTGATCTATGTGTTTTTGAATGATGATAAATAGTAGGCCAGGAGCACTGAGAGGGGTCCTTTGGGTTTCACTCATGTCAAAAGACGCTTTAAAGCTAGTGGATTAAATGAAACGGCATGTCGGGCGTAATTGTCGGGTCATATTATATGCGTTTCAGCCATCTGAATGTTAGGCCTACTCGCCTATAATGATCTTAAATTCAAGTAATTGTGAAATGAAAAGATTTTAAAATCGATAATAATGCTTAATTTTTCACTATCTACAGGGTAAACAATACGAGCGGACCTATATAGACTTTTCAGTAATCTAGTCAAAGGCCCTCGGGGAGAAATTTTCTTTAAAAAGCGCGTACACGCGCACCTTCGCACCGTTAGAACATGCAATTTTGAAATTTCACGTTTTGATCATGTTTCTTGTGGAGGCCGTATCTTCAAAACGGAAGCATGAAATGTAATATAACTCGGGAATTTAGCTCAGGATTTCACTGGCAACAATCTGAAATATGTCTCGTTTGCTGTAGACAAAGTGTGTGCTCTTGAAGCTGCGGGCTCCAACTGGGCATGTAGGTACCAAAAGACGTTGGGCATCATCAAAATTCTCAATGAAATCTCATATATACATGATGATCAACACGCGGGGCAATGTCTAGTTAGGCCTACATTGTTTAATCCTTTCAAAAATCGTTTTTAATCATCTAAATGTTGTCGTTTTCTTAGGAGGTTTTCAACAAGAAACACCTTGAAAAAGCCAGGACATTTCATATGATGAATCATACACGAGTTCGAATTAAAACTCATGAGGTTTTTATTGTTTTAAAAGAGTCAAAATGATCATTAGGTTGAGTCGCGGCTTTTTTTGACACGGTTAAGTTCTCAAACACAACTCCACTTCCAATGCAAATTGGATTAAACATGTTAAAAAGGCCGGGCTAGGGGGGGGGGGTCGATAAGGAGTCTATTAAAGTTATTTCTAGTGATCTATGTGTTTTTGAATGATGATAAATAGTAGGCCAGGAGCACTGAGAGGGGTCCTTTGGGTTTCACTCATGTCAAAAGACGCTTTAAAGCTAGTGGATTAAATGAAACGGCATGTCGGGCGTAATTGTCGGGTCATATTATATGCGTTTCAGCCATCTGAATGTTAGGCCTACTCGCCTATAATGATCTTAAATTCAAGTAATTGTGAAATGAAAAGATTTTAAAATCGATAATAATGCTTAATTTTTCACTATCTACAGGGTAAACAATACGAGCGGACCTATATAGACTTTTCAGTAATCTAGTCAAAGGCCCTCGGGGAGAAATTTTCTTTAAAAAGCGCGTACACGCGCACCTTCGCACCGTTAGAACATGCAATTTTGAAATTTCACGTTTTGATCATGTTTCTTGTGGAGGCCGTATCTTCAAAACGGAAGCATGAAATGTAATATAACTCGGGAATTTAGCTCAGGATTTCACTGGCAACAATCTGAAATATGTCTCGTTTGCTGTAGACAAAGTGTGTGCTCTTGAAGCTGCGGGCTCCAACTGGGCATGTAGGTACCAAAAGACGTTGGGCATCATCAAAATTCTCAATGAAATCTCATATATACATGATGATCAACACGCGGGGCAATGTCTAGTTAGGCCTACATTGTTTAATCCTTTCAAAAATCGTTTTTAATCATCTAAATGTTGTCGTTTTCTTAGGATGTTTTCAACAAGAAACACCTTGAAAAAGCCAGGACATTTCATATGATGAATCATACACGAGTTCGAATTAAAACTCATGAGGTTTTTATTGTTTTAAAAGAGTCAAAATGATCATTAGGTTGAGTCGCGGCTTTTTTTGACACGGTTAAGTTCTCAAACACAACTCCACTTCCAATGCAAATTGGATTAAACATGTTAAAAAGGCCGGGCTAGGGGGGGGGGGGTCGATAAGGAGTCTATTAAAGTTATTTCTAGTGATCTATGTGTTTTTGAATGATGATAAATAGTAGGCCAGGAGCACTGAGAGGGGTCCTTTGGGTTTCACTCATGTCAAAAGACGCTTTAAAGCTAGTGGATTAAATGAAACGGCATGTCGGGCGTAATTGTCGGGTCATATTATATGCGTTTCAGCCATCTGAATGTTAGGCCTACTCGCCTATAATGATCTTAAATTCAAGTAATTGTGAAATGAAAAGATTTTAAAATCGATAATAATGCTTAATTTTTCACTATCTACAGGATAAACAATACGAGCGGACCTATATAGACTTTTCAGTAATCTAGTCAAAGGCCCTCGGGGAGAAATTTTCTTTAAAAAGCGCGTACACGCGCACCTTCGCACCGTTAGAACATGCAATTTTGAAATTTCACGTTTTGATCATGTTTCTTGTGGAGGCCGTATCTTCAAAACGGAAGCATGAAATGTAATATAACTCGGGAATTTAGCTCAGGATTTCACTGGCAACAATCTGAAATATGTCTCGTTTGCTGTAGACAAAGTGTGTGCTCTTAAAGGGTATACACCACCAATGCACTATGGGATAGCACGTCCGGTAAAAGTTTATCACAGCAATAGTTCCTTTTTGCGGTACAAATTGCGAGATGTTGACATACTTTTTTCAATTATATCTATTCGTTTTGGGTATTACACATTTTTATGAGTGTGCACAGTACATATTTTCAAAAAAATCGCACTAGTTTGAACATTTTAAAGTTTTAAACGACTGAAATCGGCGGAAGGTCCGTCCTGGGTTTTGGGGCGTAAATAAAGGGCCGAAATCGCTACATCAAATTCATCGCATAATATTGAAAAATCTAGTCCGACACTTTGCCATTTCCTTTTGATATGTTTTGCGGACATCCCTTAGGAATAATCTCTGTAAATGTCATATAAGGATGTATGGGATAACTCCAGTTAGAGTCGATTGTTTGACCCCTACTTTGCACGTAGCGTCTATGGGGAGTGCATTGGTGGTGTATACCCTTAAAGGGTATACACCACCAATGCACTATGGGATAGCACGTCCGGTAAAAGTTTATCACAGCAATAGTTCCTTTTTGCGGTACAAATTGCGAGATGTTGACATACTTTTTTCAATTATATCTATTAGTTTTGGGTATTACACATTTTTATGAGTGTGCACAGTACATATTTTCAAAAAAATCGCACTAGTTTGAACATTTTAAAGTTTTAAACGACTGAAATCGGCGGAAGGTCCGTCCTGGGTTTTGGGGCGTAAATAAAGGGCCGAAATCGCTACATCAAATTCATCGCATAATATTGAAAAATCTAGTCCGACACTTTGCCATTTCCTTTTGATATGTTTTGCGGACATCCCTTAGGAATAATCTCTGTAAATGTCATATAAGGATGTATGGGATAACTCCAGTTAGAGTCGATTGTTTGACCCCTACTTTGCACGTAGCGTCTATGGGGAGTGCATTGGTGGTGTATACCCTTGAAGCTGCGGGCTCCAACTGGGCATGTAGGTACCAAAAGACGTTGGGCATCATCAAAATTCTCAATGAAATCTCATATATACATGATGATCAACACGCGGGGCAATGTCTAGTTAGGCCTACATTGTTTAATCCTTTCAAAAATCGTTTTTAATCATCTAAATGTTGTCGTTTTCTTAGGAGGTTTTCAACAAGAAACACCTTGAAAAAGCCAGGACATTTCATATGATGAATCATACACGAGTTCGAATTAAAACTCATGAGGTTTTTATTGTTTTAAAAGAGTCAAAATGATCATTAGGTTGAGTCGCGGCTTTTTTTGACACGGTTAAGTTCTCAAACACAACTCCACTTCCAATGCAAATTGGATTAAACATGTTAAAAAGGCCGGGCTAGGGGGGGGGGGGGTCGATAAGGAGTCTATTAAAGTTATTTCTAGTGATCTATGTGTTTTTGAATGATGATAAATAGTAGGCCAGGAGCACTGAGAGGGGTCCTTTGGGTTTCACTCATGTCAAAAGACGCTTTAAAGCTAGTGGATTAAATGAAACGGCATGTCGGGCGTAATTGTCGGGTCATATTATATGCGTTTCAGCCATCTGAATGTTAGGCCTACTCGCCTATAATGATCTTAAATTCAAGTAATTGTGAAATGAAAAGATTTTAAAATCGATAATAATGCTTAATGTTTCACTATCTACAGGGTAAACAATACGAGCGGACCTATATAGACTTTTCAGTAATCTAGTCAAAGGCCCTCGGGGAGAAATTTTCTTTAAAAAGCGCGTACACGCGCACCTTCGCACCGTTAGAACATGCAATTTTGAAATTTCACGTTTTGATCATGTTTCTTGTGGAGGCCGTATCTTCAAAACGGAAGCATGAAATGTAATATAACTCGGGAATTTAGCTCAGGATTTCACTGGCAACAATCTGAAATATGTCTCGTTTGCTGTAGACAAAGTGTGTGCTCTTGAAGCTGCGGGCTCCAACTGGGCATGTAGGTACCAAAAGACGTTGGGCATCATCAAAATTCTCAATGAAATCTCATATATACATGATGATCAACACGCGGGGCAATGTCTAGTTAGGCCTACATTGTTTAATCCTTTCAAAAATCGTTTTTAATCATCTAAATGTTGTCGTTTTCTTAGGATGTTTTCAACAAGAAACACCTTGAAAAAGCCAGGACATTTCATATGATGAATCATACACGAGTTCGAATTAAAACTCATGAGGTTTTTATTGTTTTAAAAGAGTCAAAATGATCATTAGGTTGAGTCGCGGCTTTTTTTGACACGGTTAAGTTCTCAAACACAACTCCACTTCCAATGCAAATTGGATTAAACATGTTAAAAAGGCCGGGCTAGGGGGGGGGGGGTCGATAAGGAGTCTATTAAAGTTATTTCTAGTGATCTATGTGTTTTTGAATGATGATAAATAGTAGGCCAGGAGCACTGAGAGGGGTCCTTTGGGTTTCACTCATGTCAAAAGACGCTTTAAAGCTAGTGGATTAAATGAAACGGCATGTCGGGCGTAATTGTCGGGTCATATTATATGCGTTTCAGCCATCTGAATGTTAGGCCTACTCGCCTATAATGATCTTAAATTCAAGTAATTGTGAAATGAAAAGATTTTAAAATCGATAATAATGCTTAATTTTTCACTATCTACAGGGTAAACAATACGAGCGGACCTATATAGACTTTTCAGTAATCTAGTCAAAGGCCCTCGGGGAGAAATTTTCTTTAAAAAGCGCGTACACGCGCACCTTCGCACCGTTAGAACATGCAATTTTGAAATTTCACGTTTTGATCATGTTTCTTGTGGAGGCCGTATCTTCAAAACGGAAGCATGAAATGTAATATAACTCGGGAATTTAGCTCAGGATTTCACTGGCAACAATCTGAAATATGTCTCGTTTGCTGTAGACAAAGTGTGTGCTCTTAAAGCTGCGGGCTCCAACTGGGCATGTAGGTACCAAAAGACGTTGGGCATCATCAAAATTCTCAATGAAATCTCATATATACATGATGATCAACACGCGGGGCAATGTCTAGTTAGGCCTACATTGTTTAATCCTTTCAAAAATCGTTTTTAATCATCTAAATGTTGTCGTTTTCTTAGGAGGTTTTCAACAAGAAACACCTTGAAAAAGCCAGGACATTTCATATGATGAATCATACACGAGTTCGAATTAAAACTCATGAGGTTTTTATTGTTTTAAAAGAGTCAAAATGATCATTAGGTTGAGTCGCGGCTTTTTTTGACACGGTTAAGTTCTCAAACACAACTCCACTTCCAATGCAAATTGGATTAAACATGTTAAAAAGGCCGGGCTAGGGGGGGGGGGTCGATAAGGAGTCTATTAAAGTTATTTCTAGTGATCTATGTGTTTTTGAATGATGATAAATAGTAGGCCAGGAGCACTGAGAGGGGTCCTTTGGGTTTCACTCATGTCAAAAGACGCTTTAAAGCTAGTGGATTAAATGAAACGGCATGTCGGGCGTAATTGTCGGGTCATATTATATGCGTTTCAGCCATCTGAATGTTAGGCCTACTCGCCTATAATGATCTTAAATTCAAGTAATTGTGAAATGAAAAGATTTTAAAATCGATAATAATGCTTAATTTTTCACTATCTACAGGGTAAACAATACGAGCGGACCTATATAGACTTTTCAGTAATCTAGTCAAAGGCCCTCGGGGAGAAATTTTCTTTAAAAAGCGCGTACACGCGCACCTTCGCACCGTTAGAACATGCAATTTTGAAATTTCACGTTTTGATCATGTTTCTTGTGGAGGCCGTATCTTCAAAACGGAAGCATGAAATGTAATATAACTCGGGAATTTAGCTCAGGATTTCACTGGCAACAATCTGAAATATGTCTCGTTTGCTGTAGACAAAGTGTGTGCTCTTAAAGGGTATACACCACCAATGCACTATGGGATAGCACGTCCGGTAAAAGTTTATCACAGCAATAGTTCCTTTTTGCGGTACAAATTGCGAGATGTTGACATACTTTTTTCAATTATATCTATTAGTTTTGGGTATTACACATTTTTATGAGTGTGCACAGTACATATTTTCAAAAAAATCGCACTAGTTTGAACATTTTAAAGTTTTAAACGACTGAAATCGGCGGAAGGTCCGTCCTGGGTTTTGGGGCGTAAATAAAGGGCCGAAATCGCTACATCAAATTCATCGCATAATATTGAAAAATCTAGTCCGACACTTTGCCATTTCCTTTTGATATGTTTTGCGGACATCCCTTAGGAATAATCTCTGTAAATGTCATATAAGGATGTATGGGATAACTCCAGTTAGAGTCGATTGTTTGACCCCTACTTTGCACGTAGCGTCTATGGGGAGTGCATTGGTGGTGTATACCCTTGAAGCTGCGGGCTCCAACTGGGCATGTAGGTACCAAAAGACGTTGGGCATCATCAAAATTCTCAATGAAATCTCATATATACATGATGATCAACACGCGGGGCAATGTCTAGTTAGGCCTACATTGTTTAATCCTTTCAAAAATCGTTTTTAATCATCTAAATGTTGTCGTTTTCTTAGGAGGTTTTCAACAAGAAACACCTTGAAAAAGCCAGGACATTTCATATGATGAATCATACACGAGTTCGAATTAAAACTCATGAGGTTTTTATTGTTTTAAAAGAGTCAAAATGATCATTAGGTTGAGTCGCGGCTTTTTTTGACACGGTTAAGTTCTCAAACACAACTCCACTTCCAATGCAAATTGGATTAAACATGTTAAAAAGGCCGGGCTAGGGGGGGGGGGGGGGGGGTCGATAAGGAGTCTATTAAAGTTATTTCTAGTGATCTATGTGTTTTTGAATGATGATAAATAGTAGGCCAGGAGCACTGAGAGGGGTCCTTTGGGTTTCACTCATGTCAAAAGACGCTTTAAAGCTAGTGGATTAAATGAAACGGCATGTCGGGCGTAATTGTCGGGTCATATTATATGCGTTTCAGCCATCTGAATGTTAGGCCTACTCGCCTATAATGATCTTAAATTCAAGTAATTGTGAAATGAAAAGATTTTAAAATCGATAATAATGCTTAATTTTTCACTATCTACAGGGTAAACAATACGAGCGGACCTATATAGACTTTTCAGTAATCTAGTCAAAGGCCCTCGGGGAGAAATTTTCTTTAAAAAGCGCGTACACGCGCACCTTCGCACCGTTAGAACATGCAATTTTGAAATTTCACGTTTTGATCATGTTTCTTGTGGAGGCCGTATCTTCAAAACGGAAGCATGAAATGTAATATAACTCGGGAATTTAGCTCAGGATTTCACTGGCAACAATCTGAAATATGTCTCGTTTGCTGTAGACAAAGTGTGTGCTCTTGAAGCTGCGGGCTCCAACTGGGCATGTAGGTACCAAAAGACGTTGGGCATCATCAAAATTCTCAATGAAATCTCATATATACATGATGATCAACACGCGGGGCAATGTCTAGTTAGGCCTACATTGTTTAATCCTTTCAAAAATCGTTTTTAATCATCTAAATGTTGTCGTTTTCTTAGGATGTTTTCAACAAGAAACACCTTGAAAAAGCCAGGACATTTCATATGATGAATCATACACGAGTTCGAATTAAAACTCATGAGGTTTTTATTGTTTTAAAAGAGTCAAAATGATCATTAGGTTGAGTCGCGGCTTTTTTTGACACGGTTAAGTTCTCAAACACAACTCCACTTCCAATGCAAATTGGATTAAACATGTTAAAAAGGCCGGGCTAGGGGGGGGGGGGTCGATAAGGAGTCTATTAAAGTTATTTCTAGTGATCTATGTGTTTTTGAATGATGATAAATAGTAGGCCAGGAGCACTGAGAGGGGTCCTTTGGGTTTCACTCATGTCAAAAGACGCTTTAAAGCTAGTGGATTAAATGAAACGGCATGTCGGGCGTAATTGTCGGGTCATATTATATGCGTTTCAGCCATCTGAATGTTAGGCCTACTCGCCTATAATGATCTTAAATTCAAGTAATTGTGAAATGAAAAGATTTTAAAATCGATAATAATGCTTAATTTTTCACTATCTACAGGGTAAACAATACGAGCGGACCTATATAGACTTTTCAGTAATCTAGTCAAAGGCCCTCGGGGAGAAATTTTCTTTAAAAAGCGCGTACACGCGCACCTTCGCACCGTTAGAACATGCAATTTTGAAATTTCACGTTTTGATCATGTTTCTTGTGGAGGCCGTATCTTCAAAACGGAAGCATGAAATGTAATATAACTCGGGAATTTAGCTCAGGATTTCACTGGCAACAATCTGAAATATGTCTCGTTTGCTGTAGACAAAGTGTGTGCTCTTAAAGCTGCGGGCTCCAACTGGGCATGTAGGTACCAAAAGACGTTGGGCATCATCAAAATTCTCAATGAAATCTCATATATACATGATGATCAACACGCGGGGCAATGTCTAGTTAGGCCTACATTGTTTAATCCTTTCAAAAATCGTTTTTAATCATCTAAATGTTGTCGTTTTCTTAGGATGTTTTCAACAAGAAACACCTTGAAAAAGCCAGGACATTTCATATGATGAATCATACACGAGTTCGAATTAAAACTCATGAGGTTTTTATTGTTTTAAAAGAGTCAAAATGATCATTAGGTTGAGTCGCGGCTTTTTTTGACACGGTTAAGTTCTCAAACACAACTCCACTTCCAATGCAAATTGGATTAAACATGTTAAAAAGGCCGGGCTAGGGGGGGGGGGTCGATAAGGAGTCTATTAAAGTTATTTCTAGTGATCTATGTGTTTTTGAATGATGATAAATAGTAGGCCAGGAGCACTGAGAGGGGTCCTTTGGGTTTCACTCATGTCAAAAGACGCTTTAAAGCTAGTGGATTAAATGAAACGGCATGTCGGGCGTAATTGTCGGGTCATATTATATGCGTTTCAGCCATCTGAATGTTAGGCCTACTCGCCTATAATGATCTTAAATTCAAGTAATTGTGAAATGAAAAGATTTTAAAATCGATAATAATGCTTAATTTTTCACTATCTACAGGGTAAACAATACGAGCGGACCTATATAGACTTTTCAGTAATCTAGTCAAAGGCCCTCGGGGAGAAATTTTCTTTAAAAAGCGCGTACACGCGCACCTTCGCACCGTTAGAACATGCAATTTTGAAATTTCACGTTTTGATCATGTTTCTTGTGGAGGCCGTATCTTCAAAACGGAAGCATGAAATGTAATATAACTCGGGAATTTAGCTCAGGATTTCACTGGCAACAATCTGAAATATGTCTCGTTTGCTGTAGACAAAGTGTGTGCTCTTAAAGCTGCGGGCTCCAACTGGGCATGTAGGTACCAAAAGACGTTGGGCATCATCAAAATTCTCAATGAAATCTCATATATACATGATGATCAACACGCGGGGCAATGTCTAGTTAGGCCTACATTGTTTAATCCTTTCAAAAATCGTTTTTAATCATCTAAATGTTGTCGTTTTCTTAGGAGGTTTTCAACAAGAAACACCTTGAAAAAGCCAGGACATTTCATATGATGAATCATACACGAGTTCGAATTAAAACTCATGAGGTTTTTATTGTTTTAAAAGAGTCAAAATGATCATTAGGTTGAGTCGCGGCTTTTTTTGACACGGTTAAGTTCTCAAACACAACTCCACTTCCAATGCAAATTGGATTAAACATGTTAAAAAGGCCGGGCTAGGGGGGGGGGGGGTCGATAAGGAGTCTATTAAAGTTATTTCTAGTGATCTATGTGTTTTTGAATGATGATAAATAGTAGGCCAGGAGCACTGAGAGGGGTCCTTTGGGTTTCACTCATGTCAAAAGACGCTTTAAAGCTAGTGGATTAAATGAAACGGCATGTCGGGCGTAATTGTCGGGTCATATTATATGCGTTTCAGCCATCTGAATGTTAGGCCTACTCGCCTATAATGATCTTAAATTCAAGTAATTGTGAAATGAAAAGATTTTAAAATCGATAATAATGCTTAATTTTTCACTATCTACAGGGTAAACAATACGAGCGGACCTATATAGACTTTTCAGTAATCTAGTCAAAGGCCCTCGGGGAGAAATTTTCTTTAAAAAGCGCGTACACGCGCACCTTCGCACCGTTAGAACATGCAATTTTGAAATTTCACGTTTTGATCATGTTTCTTGTGGAGGCCGTATCTTCAAAACGGAAGCATGAAATGTAATATAACTCGGGAATTTAGCTCAGGATTTCACTGGCAACAATCTGAAATATGTCTCGTTTGCTGTAGACAAAGTGTGTGCTCTTGAAGCTGCGGGCTCCAACTGGGCATGTAGGTACCAAAAGACGTTGGGCATCATCAAAATTCTCAATGAAATCTCATATATACATGATGATCAACACGCGGGGCAATGTCTAGTTAGGCCTACATTGTTTAATCCTTTCAAAAATCGTTTTTAATCATCTAAATGTTGTCGTTTTCTTAGGATGTTTTCAACAAGAAACACCTTGAAAAAGCCAGGACATTTCATATGATGAATCATACACGAGTTCGAATTAAAACTCATGAGGTTTTTATTGTTTTAAAAGAGTCAAAATGATCATTAGGTTGAGTCGCGGCTTTTTTTGACACGGTTAAGTTCTCAAACACAACTCCACTTCCAATGCAAATTGGATTAAACATGTTAAAAAGGCCGGGCTAGGGGGGGGGGGGGGTCGATAAGGAGTCTATTAAAGTTATTTCTAGTGATCTATGTGTTTTTGAATGATGATAAATAGTAGGCCAGGAGCACTGAGAGGGGTCCTTTGGGTTTCACTCATGTCAAAAGACGCTTTAAAGCTAGTGGATTAAATGAAACGGCATGTCGGGCGTAATTGTCGGGTCATATTATATGCGTTTCAGCCATCTGAATGTTAGGCCTACTCGCCTATAATGATCTTAAATTCAAGTAATTGTGAAATGAAAAGATTTTAAAATCGATAATAATGCTTAATTTTTCACTATCTACAGGGTAAACAATACGAGCGGACCTATATAGACTTTTCAGTAATCTAGTCAAAGGCCCTCGGGGAGAAATTTTCTTTAAAAAGCGCGTACACGCGCACCTTCGCACCGTTAGAACATGCAATTTTGAAATTTCACGTTTTGATCATGTTTCTTGTGGAGGCCGTATCTTCAAAACGGAAGCATGAAATGTAATATAACTCGGGAATTTAGCTCAGGATTTCACTGGCAACAATCTGAAATATGTCTCGTTTGCTGTAGACAAAGTGTGTGCTCTTAAAGCTGCGGGCTCCAACTGGGCATGTAGGTACCAAAAGACGTTGGGCATCATCAAAATTCTCAATGAAATCTCATATATACATGATGATCAACACGCGGGGCAATGTCTAGTTAGGCCTACATTGTTTAATCCTTTCAAAAATCGTTTTTAATCATCTAAATGTTGTCGTTTTCTTAGGAGGTTTTCAACAAGAAACACCTTGAAAAAGCCAGGACATTTCATATGATGAATCATACACGAGTTCGAATTAAAACTCATGAGGTTTTTATTGTTTTAAAAGAGTCAAAATGATCATTAGGTTGAGTCGCGGCTTTTTTTGACACGGTTAAGTTCTCAAACACAACTCCACTTCCAATGCAAATTGGATTAAACATGTTAAAAAGGCCGGGCTAGGGGGGGGGGGGTCGATAAGGAGTCTATTAAAGTTATTTCTAGTGATCTATGTGTTTTTGAATGATGATAAATAGTAGGCCAGGAGCACTGAGAGGGGTCCTTTGGGTTTCACTCATGTCAAAAGACGCTTTAAAGCTAGTGGATTAAATGAAACGGCATGTCGGGCGTAATTGTCGGGTCATATTATATGCGTTTCAGCCATCTGAATGTTAGGCCTACTCGCCTATAATGATCTTAAATTCAAGTAATTGTGAAATGAAAAGATTTTAAAATCGATAATAATGCTTAATTTTTCACTATCTACAGGGTAAACAATACGAGCGGACCTATATAGACTTTTCAGTAATCTAGTCAAAGGCCCTCGGGGAGAAATTTTCTTTAAAAAGCGCGTACACGCGCACCTTCGCACCGTTAGAACATGCAATTTTGAAATTTCACGTTTTGATCATGTTTCTTGTGGAGGCCGTATCTTCAAAACGGAAGCATGAAATGTAATATAACTCGGGAATTTAGCTCAGGATTTCACTGGCAACAATCTGAAATATGTCTCGTTTGCTGTAGACAAAGTGTGTGCTCTTGAAGCTGCGGGCTCCAACTGGGCATGTAGGTACCAAAAGACGTTGGGCATCATCAAAATTCTCAATGAAATCTCATATATACATGATGATCAACACGCGGGGCAATGTCTAGTTAGGCCTACATTGTTTAATCCTTTCAAAAATCGTTTTTAATCATCTAAATGTTGTCGTTTTCTTAGGAGGTTTTCAACAAGAAACACCTTGAAAAAGCCAGGACATTTCATATGATGAATCATACACGAGTTCGAATTAAAACTCATGAGGTTTTTATTGTTTTAAAAGAGTCAAAATGATCATTAGGTTGAGTCGCGGCTTTTTTTGACACGGTTAAGTTCTCAAACACAACTCCACTTCCAATGCAAATTGGATTAAACATGTTAAAAAGGCCGGGCTAGGGGGGGGGGGGGTCGATAAGGAGTCTATTAAAGTTATTTCTAGTGATCTATGTGTTTTTGAATGATGATAAATAGTAGGCCAGGAGCACTGAGAGGGGTCCTTTGGGTTTCACTCATGTCAAAAGACGCTTTAAAGCTAGTGGATTAAATGAAACGGCATGTCGGGCGTAATTGTCGGGTCATATTATATGCGTTTCAGCCATCTGAATGTTAGGCCTACTCGCCTATAATGATCTTAAATTCAAGTAATTGTGAAATGAAAAGATTTTAAAATCGATAATAATGCTTAATTTTTCACTATCTACAGGGTAAACAATACGAGCGGACCTATATAGACTTTTCAGTAATCTAGTCAAAGGCCCTCGGGGAGAAATTTTCTTTAAAAAGCGCGTACACGCGCACCTTCGCACCGTTAGAACATGCAATTTTGAAATTTCACGTTTTGATCATGTTTCTTGTGGAGGCCGTATCTTCAAAACGGAAGCATGAAATGTAATATAACTCGGGAATTTAGCTCAGGATTTCACTGGCAACAATCTGAAATATGTCTCGTTTGCTGTAGACAAAGTGTGTGCTCTTGAAGCTGCGGGCTCCAACTGGGCATGTAGGTACCAAAAGACGTTGGGCATCATCAAAATTCTCAATGAAATCTCATATATACATGATGATCAACACGCGGGGCAATGTCTAGTTAGGCCTACATTGTTTAATCCTTTCAAAAATCGTTTTTAATCATCTAAATGTTGTCGTTTTCTTAGGAGGTTTTCAACAAGAAACACCTTGAAAAAGCCAGGACATTTCATATGATGAATCATACACGAGTTCGAATTAAAACTCATGAGGTTTTTATTGTTTTAAAAGAGTCAAAATGATCATTAGGTTGAGTCGCGGCTTTTTTTGACACGGTTAAGTTCTCAAACACAACTCCACTTCCAATGCAAATTGGATTAAACATGTTAAAAAGGCCGGGCTAGGGGGGGGGGGGGGTCGATAAGGAGTCTATTAAAGTTATTTCTAGTGATCTATGTGTTTTTGAATGATGATAAATAGTAGGCCAGGAGCACTGAGAGGGGTCCTTTGGGTTTCACTCATGTCAAAAGACGCTTTAAAGCTAGTGGATTAAATGAAACGGCATGTCGGGCGTAATTGTCGGGTCATATTATATGCGTTTCAGCCATCTGAATGTTAGGCCTACTCGCCTATAATGATCTTAAATTCAAGTAATTGTGAAATGAAAAGATTTTAAAATCGATAATAATGCTTAATTTTTCACTATCTACAGGGTAAACAATACGAGCGGACCTATATAGACTTTTCAGTAATCTAGTCAAAGGCCCTCGGGGAGAAATTTTCTTTAAAAAGCGCGTACACGCGCACCTTCGCACCGTTAGAACATGCAATTTTGAAATTTCACGTTTTGATCATGTTTCTTGTGGAGGCCGTATCTTCAAAACGGAAGCATGAAATGTAATATAACTCGGGAATTTAGCTCAGGATTTCACTGGCAACAATCTGAAATATGTCTCGTTTGCTGTAGACAAAGTGTGTGCTCTTAAAGGGTATACACCACCAATGCACTATGGGATAGCACGTCCGGTAAAAGTTTATCACAGCAATAGTTCCTTTTTGCGGTACAAATTGCGAGATGTTGACATACTTTTTTCAATTATATCTATTAGTTTTGGGTATTACACATTTTTATGAGTGTGCACAGTACATATTTTCAAAAAAATCGCACTAGTTTGAACATTTTAAAGTTTTAAACGACTGAAATCGGCGGAAGGTCCGTCCTGGGTTTTGGGGCGTAAATAAAGGGCCGAAATCGCTACATCAAATTCATCGCATAATATTGAAAAATCTAGTCCGACACTTTGCCATTTCCTTTTGATATGTTTTGCGGACATCCCTTAGGAATAATCTCTGTAAATGTCATATAAGGATGTATGGGATAACTCCAGTTAGAGTCGATTGTTTGACCCCTACTTTGCACGTAGCGTCTATGGGGAGTGCATTGGTGGTGTATACCCTTGAAGCTGCGGGTCCAACTGGGCATGTAGGTACCAAAAGACGTTGGGCATCATCAAAATTCTCAATGAAATCTCATATATACATGATGATCAACACGCGGGGCAATGTCTAGTTAGGCCTACATTGTTTAATCCTTTCAAAAATCGTTTTTAATCATCTAAATGTTGTCGTTTTCTTAGGAGGTTTTCAACAAGAAACACCTTGAAAAAGCCAGGACATTTCATATGATGAATCATACACGAGTTCGAATTAAAACTCATGAGGTTTTTATTGTTTTAAAAGAGTCAAAATGATCATTAGGTTGAGTCGCGGCTTTTTTTGACACGGTTAAGTTCTCAAACACAACTCCACTTCCAATGCAAATTGGATTAAACATGTTAAAAAGGCCGGGCTAGGGGGGGGGGGGGGTCGATAAGGAGTCTATTAAAGTTATTTCTAGTGATCTATGTGTTTTTGAATGATGATAAATAGTAGGCCAGGAGCACTGAGAGGGGTCCTTTGGGTTTCACTCATGTCAAAAGACGCTTTAAAGCTAGTGGATTAAATGAAACGGCATGTCGGGCGTAATTGTCGGGTCATATTATATGCGTTTCAGCCATCTGAATGTTAGGCCTACTCGCCTATAATGATCTTAAATTCAAGTAATTGTGAAATGAAAAGATTTTAAAATCGATAATAATGCTTAATTTTTCACTATCTACAGGGTAAACAATACGAGCGGACCTATATAGACTTTTCAGTAATCTAGTCAAAGGCCCTCGGGGAGAAATTTTCTTTAAAAAGCGCGTACACGCGCACCTTCGCACCGTTAGAACATGCAATTTTGAAATTTCACGTTTTGATCATGTTTCTTGTGGAGGCCGTATCTTCAAAACGGAAGCATGAAATGTAATATAACTCGGGAATTTAGCTCAGGATTTCACTGGCAACAATCTGAAATATGTCTCGTTTGCTGTAGACAAAGTGTGTGCTCTTGAAGCTGCGGGCTCCAACTGGGCATGTAGGTACCAAAAGACGTTGGGCATCATCAAAATTCTCAATGAAATCTCATATATACATGATGATCAACACGCGGGGCAATGTCTAGTTAGGCCTACATTGTTTAATCCTTTCAAAAATCGTTTTTAATCATCTAAATGTTGTCGTTTTCTTAGGATGTTTTCAACAAGAAACACCTTGAAAAAGCCAGGACATTTCATATGATGAATCATACACGAGTTCGAATTAAAACTCATGAGGTTTTTATTGTTTTAAAAGAGTCAAAATGATCATTAGGTTGAGTCGCGGCTTTTTTTGACACGGTTAAGTTCTCAAACACAACTCCACTTCCAATGCAAATTGGATTAAACATGTTAAAAAGGCCGGGCTAGGGGGGGGGGGTCGATAAGGAGTCTATTAAAGTTATTTCTAGTGATCTATGTGTTTTTGAATGATGATAAATAGTAGGCCAGGAGCACTGAGAGGGGTCCTTTGGGTTTCACTCATGTCAAAAGACGCTTTAAAGCTAGTGGATTAAATGAAACGGCATGTCGGGCGTAATTGTCGGGTCATATTATATGCGTTTCAGCCATCTGAATGTTAGGCCTACTCGCCTATAATGATCTTAAATTCAAGTAATTGTGAAATGAAAAGATTTTAAAATCGATAATAATGCTTAATTTTTCACTATCTACAGGGTAAACAATACGAGCGGACCTATATAGACTTTTCAGTAATCTAGTCAAAGGCCCTCGGGGAGAAATTTTCTTTAAAAAGCGCGTACACGCGCACCTTCGCACCGTTAGAACATGCAATTTTGAAATTTCACGTTTTGATCATGTTTCTTGTGGAGGCCGTATCTTCAAAACGGAAGCATGAAATGTAATATAACTCGGGAATTTAGCTCAGGATTTCACTGGCAACAATCTGAAATATGTCTCGTTTGCTGTAGACAAAGTGTGTGCTCTTAAAGCTGCGGGCTCCAACTGGGCATGTAGGTACCAAAAGACGTTGGGCATCATCAAAATTCTCAATGAAATCTCATATATACATGATGATCAACACGCGGGGCAATGTCTAGTTAGGCCTACATTGTTTAATCCTTTCAAAAATCGTTTTTAATCATCTAAATGTTGTCGTTTTCTTAGGAGGTTTTCAACAAGAAACACCTTGAAAAAGCCAGGACATTTCATATGATGAATCATACACGAGTTCGAATTAAAACTCATGAGGTTTTTATTGTTTTAAAAGAGTCAAAATGATCATTAGGTTGAGTCGCGGCTTTTTTTGACACGGTTAAGTTCTCAAACACAACTCCACTTCCAATGCAAATTGGATTAAACATGTTAAAAAGGCCGGGCTAGGGGGGGGGGGGGGGTCGATAAGGAGTCTATTAAAGTTATTTCTAGTGATCTATGTGTTTTTGAATGATGATAAATAGTAGGCCAGGAGCACTGAGAGGGGTCCTTTGGGTTTCACTCATGTCAAAAGACGCTTTAAAGCTAGTGGATTAAATGAAACGGCATGTCGGGCGTAATTGTCGGGTCATATTATATGCGTTTCAGCCATCTGAATGTTAGGCCTACTCGCCTATAATGATCTTAAATTCAAGTAATTGTGAAATGAAAAGATTTTAAAATCGATAATAATGCTTAATTTTTCACTATCTACAGGGTAAACAATACGAGCGGACCTATATAGACTTTTCAGTAATCTAGTCAAAGGCCCTCGGGGAGAAATTTTCTTTAAAAAGCGCGTACACGCGCACCTTCGCACCGTTAGAACATGCAATTTTGAAATTTCACGTTTTGATCATGTTTCTTGTGGAGGCCGTATCTTCAAAACGGAAGCATGAAATGTAATATAACTCGGGAATTTAGCTCAGGATTTCACTGGCAACAATCTGAAATATGTCTCGTTTGCTGTAGACAAAGTGTGTGCTCTAAGGGTATACACCACCAATGCACTATGGGATAGCACGTCCGGTAAAAGTTTATCACAGCAATAGTTCCTTTTTGCGGTACAAATTGCGAGATGTTGACATACTTTTTTCAATTATATCTATTAGTTTTGGGTATTACACATTTTTATGAGTGTGCACAGTACATATTTTCAAAAAAATCGCACTAGTTTGAACATTTTAAAGTTTTAAACGACTGAAATCGGCGGAAGGTCCGTCCTGGGTTTTGGGGCGTAAATAAAGGGCCGAAATCGCTACATCAAATTCATCGCATAATATTGAAAAATCTAGTCCGACACTTTGCCATTTCCTTTTGATATGTTTTGCGGACATCCCTTAGGAATAATCTCTGTAAATGTCATATAAGGATGTATGGGATAACTCCAGTTAGAGTCGATTGTTTGACCCCTACTTTGCACGTAGCGTCTATGGGGAGTGCATTGGTGGTGTATACCCTTGAAGCTGCGGGCTCCAACTGGGCATGTAGGTACCAAAAGACGTTGGGCATCATCAAAATTCTCAATGAAATCTCATATATACATGATGATCAACACGCGGGGCAATGTCTAGTTAGGCCTACATTGTTTAATCCTTTCAAAAATCGTTTTTAATCATCTAAATGTTGTCGTTTTCTTAGGATGTTTTCAACAAGAAACACCTTGAAAAAGCCAGGACATTTCATATGATGAATCATACACGAGTTCGAATTAAAACTCATGAGGTTTTTATTGTTTTAAAAGAGTCAAAATGATCATTAGGTTGAGTCGCGGCTTTTTTTGACACGGTTAAGTTCTCAAACACAACTCCACTTCCAATGCAAATTGGATTAAACATGTTAAAAAGGCCGGGCTAGGGGGGGGGGGGTCGATAAGGAGTCTATTAAAGTTATTTCTAGTGATCTATGTGTTTTTGAATGATGATAAATAGTAGGCCAGGAGCACTGAGAGGGGTCCTTTGGGTTTCACTCATGTCAAAAGACGCTTTAAAGCTAGTGGATTAAATGAAACGGCATGTCGGGCGTAATTGTCGGGTCATATTATATGCGTTTCAGCCATCTGAATGTTAGGCCTACTCGCCTATAATGATCTTAAATTCAAGTAATTGTGAAATGAAAAGATTTTAAAATCGATAATAATGCTTAATTTTTCACTATCTACAGGGTAAACAATACGAGCGGACCTATATAGACTTTTCAGTAATCTAGTCAAAGGCCCTCGGGGAGAAATTTTCTTTAAAAAGCGCGTACACGCGCACCTTCGCACCGTTAGAACATGCAATTTTGAAATTTCACGTTTTGATCATGTTTCTTGTGGAGGCCGTATCTTCAAAACGGAAGCATGAAATGTAATATAACTCGGGAATTTAGCTCAGGATTTCACTGGCAACAATCTGAAATATGTCTCGTTTGCTGTAGACAAAGTGTGTGCTCTTGAAGCTGCGGGCTCCAACTGGGCATGTAGGTACCAAAAGACGTTGGGCATCATCAAAATTCTCAATGAAATCTCATATATACATGATGATCAACACGCGGGGCAATGTCTAGTTAGGCCTACATTGTTTAATCCTTTCAAAAATCGTTTTTAATCATCTAAATGTTGTCGTTTTCTTAGGATGTTTTCAACAAGAAACACCTTGAAAAAGCCAGGACATTTCATATGATGAATCATACACGAGTTCGAATTAAAACTCATGAGGTTTTTATTGTTTTAAAAGAGTCAAAATGATCATTAGGTTGAGTCGCGGCTTTTTTTGACACGGTTAAGTTCTCAAACACAACTCCACTTCCAATGCAAATTGGATTAAACATGTTAAAAAGGCCGGGCTAGGGGGGGGGGGTCGATAAGGAGTCTATTAAAGTTATTTCTAGTGATCTATGTGTTTTTGAATGATGATAAATAGTAGGCCAGGAGCACTGAGAGGGGTCCTTTGGGTTTCACTCATGTCAAAAGACGCTTTAAAGCTAGTGGATTAAATGAAACGGCATGTCGGGCGTAATTGTCGGGTCATATTATATGCGTTTCAGCCATCTGAATGTTAGGCCTACTCGCCTATAATGATCTTAAATTCAAGTAATTGTGAAATGAAAAGATTTTAAAATCGATAATAATGCTTAATTTTTCACTATCTACAGGGTAAACAATACGAGCGGACCTATATAGACTTTTCAGTAATCTAGTCAAAGGCCCTCGGGGAGAAATTTTCTTTAAAAAGCGCGTACACGCGCACCTTCGCACCGTTAGAACATGCAATTTTGAAATTTCACGTTTTGATCATGTTTCTTGTGGAGGCCGTATCTTCAAAACGGAAGCATGAAATGTAATATAACTCGGGAATTTAGCTCAGGATTTCACTGGCAACAATCTGAAATATGTCTCGTTTGCTGTAGACAAAGTGTGTGCTCTTAAAGCTGCGGGCTCCAACTGGGCATGTAGGTACCAAAAGACGTTGGGCATCATCAAAATTCTCAATGAAATCTCATATATACATGATGATCAACACGCGGGGCAATGTCTAGTTAGGCCTACATTGTTTAATCCTTTCAAAAATCGTTTTTAATCATCTAAATGTTGTCGTTTTCTTAGGAGGTTTTCAACAAGAAACACCTTGAAAAAGCCAGGACATTTCATATGATGAATCATACACGAGTTCGAATTAAAACTCATGAGGTTTTTATTGTTTTAAAAGAGTCAAAATGATCATTAGGTTGAGTCGCGGCTTTTTTTGACACGGTTAAGTTCTCAAACACAACTCCACTTCCAATGCAAATTGGATTAAACATGTTAAAAAGGCCGGGCTAGGGGGGGGGGGGGGTCGATAAGGAGTCTATTAAAGTTATTTCTAGTGATCTATGTGTTTTTGAATGATGATAAATAGTAGGCCAGGAGCACTGAGAGGGGTCCTTTGGGTTTCACTCATGTCAAAAGACGCTTTAAAGCTAGTGGATTAAATGAAACGGCATGTCGGGCGTAATTGTCGGGTCATATTATATGCGTTTCAGCCATCTGAATGTTAGGCCTACTCGCCTATAATGATCTTAAATTCAAGTAATTGTGAAATGAAAAGATTTTAAAATCGATAATAATGCTTAATTTTTCACTATCTACAGGGTAAACAATACGAGCGGACCTATATAGACTTTTCAGTAATCTAGTCAAAGGCCCTCGGGGAGAAATTTTCTTTAAAAAGCGCGTACACGCGCACCTTCGCACCGTTAGAACATGCAATTTTGAAATTTCACGTTTTGATCATGTTTCTTGTGGAGGCCGTATCTTCAAAACGGAAGCATGAAATGTAATATAACTCGGGAATTTAGCTCAGGATTTCACTGGCAACAATCTGAAATATGTCTCGTTTGCTGTAGACAAAGTGTGTGCTCTAAGGGTATACACCACCAATGCACTATGGGATAGCACGTCCGGTAAAAGTTTATCACAGCAATAGTTCCTTTTTGCGGTACAAATTGCGAGATGTTGACATACTTTTTTCAATTATATCTATTAGTTTTGGGTATTACACATTTTTATGAGTGTGCACAGTACATATTTTCAAAAAAATCGCACTAGTTTGAACATTTTAAAGTTTTAAACGACTGAAATCGGCGGAAGGTCCGTCCTGGGTTTTGGGGCGTAAATAAAGGGCCGAAATCGCTACATCAAATTCATCGCATAATATTGAAAAATCTAGTCCGACACTTTGCCATTTCCTTTTGATATGTTTTGCGGACATCCCTTAGGAATAATCTCTGTAAATGTCATATAAGGATGTATGGGATAACTCCAGTTAGAGTCGATTGTTTGACCCCTACTTTGCACGTAGCGTCTATGGGGAGTGCATTGGTGGTGTATACCCTTGAAGCTGCGGGCTCCAACTGGGCATGTAGGTACCAAAAGACGTTGGGCATCATCAAAATTCTCAATGAAATCTCATATATACATGATGATCAACACGCGGGGCAATGTCTAGTTAGGCCTACATTGTTTAATCCTTTCAAAAATCGTTTTTAATCATCTAAATGTTGTCGTTTTCTTAGGAGGTTTTCAACAAGAAACACCTTGAAAAAGCCAGGACATTTCATATGATGAATCATACACGAGTTCGAATTAAAACTCATGAGGTTTTTATTGTTTTAAAAGAGTCAAAATGATCATTAGGTTGAGTCGCGGCTTTTTTTGACACGGTTAAGTTCTCAAACACAACTCCACTTCCAATGCAAATTGGATTAAACATGTTAAAAAGGCCGGGCTAGGGGGGGGGGGGGTCGATAAGGAGTCTATTAAAGTTATTTCTAGTGATCTATGTGTTTTTGAATGATGATAAATAGTAGGCCAGGAGCACTGAGAGGGGTCCTTTGGGTTTCACTCATGTCAAAAGACGCTTTAAAGCTAGTGGATTAAATGAAACGGCATGTCGGGCGTAATTGTCGGGTCATATTATATGCGTTTCAGCCATCTGAATGTTAGGCCTACTCGCCTATAATGATCTTAAATTCAAGTAATTGTGAAATGAAAAGATTTTAAAATCGATAATAATGCTTAATTTTTCACTATCTACAGGGTAAACAATACGAGCGGACCTATATAGACTTTTCAGTAATCTAGTCAAAGGCCCTCGGGGAGAAATTTTCTTTAAAAAGCGCGTACACGCGCACCTTCGCACCGTTAGAACATGCAATTTTGAAATTTCACGTTTTGATCATGTTTCTTGTGGAGGCCGTATCTTCAAAACGGAAGCATGAAATGTAATATAACTCGGGAATTTAGCTCAGGATTTCACTGGCAACAATCTGAAATATGTCTCGTTTGCTGTAGACAAAGTGTGTGCTCTTGAAGCTGCGGGCTCCAACTGGGCATGTAGGTACCAAAAGACGTTGGGCATCATCAAAATTCTCAATGAAATCTCATATATACATGATGATCAACACGCGGGGCAATGTCTAGTTAGGCCTACATTGTTTAATCCTTTCAAAAATCGTTTTTAATCATCTAAATGTTGTCGTTTTCTTAGGAGGTTTTCAACAAGAAACACCTTGAAAAAGCCAGGACATTTCATATGATGAATCATACACGAGTTCGAATTAAAACTCATGAGGTTTTTATTGTTTTAAAAGAGTCAAAATGATCATTAGGTTGAGTCGCGGCTTTTTTTGACACGGTTAAGTTCTCAAACACAACTCCACTTCCAATGCAAATTGGATTAAACATGTTAAAAAGGCCGGGCTAGGGGGGGGGGGTCGATAAGGAGTCTATTAAAGTTATTTCTAGTGATCTATGTGTTTTTGAATGATGATAAATAGTAGGCCAGGAGCACTGAGAGGGGTCCTTTGGGTTTCACTCATGTCAAAAGACGCTTTAAAGCTAGTGGATTAAATGAAACGGCATGTCGGGCGTAATTGTCGGGTCATATTATATGCGTTTCAGCCATCTGAATGTTAGGCCTACTCGCCTATAATGATCTTAAATTCAAGTAATTGTGAAATGAAAAGATTTTAAAATCGATAATAATGCTTAATTTTTCACTATCTACAGGGTAAACAATACGAGCGGACCTATATAGACTTTTCAGTAATCTAGTCAAAGGCCCTCGGGGAGAAATTTTCTTTAAAAAGCGCGTACACGCGCACCTTCGCACCGTTAGAACATGCAATTTTGAAATTTCACGTTTTGATCATGTTTCTTGTGGAGGCCGTATCTTCAAAACGGAAGCATGAAATGTAATATAACTCGGGAATTTAGCTCAGGATTTCACTGGCAACAATCTGAAATATGTCTCGTTTGCTGTAGACAAAGTGTGTGCTCTTAAAGGGTATACACCACCAATGCACTATGGGATAGCACGTCCGGTAAAAGTTTATCACAGCAATAGTTCCTTTTTGCGGTACAAATTGCGAGATGTTGACATACTTTTTTCAATTATATCTATTAGTTTTGGGTATTACACATTTTTATGAGTGTGCACAGTACATATTTTCAAAAAAATCGCACTAGTTTGAACATTTTAAAGTTTTAAACGACTGAAATCGGCGGAAGGTCCGTCCTGGGTTTTGGGGCGTAAATAAAGGGCCGAAATCGCTACATCAAATTCATCGCATAATATTGAAAAATCTAGTCCGACACTTTGCCATTTCCTTTTGATATGTTTTGCGGACATCCCTTAGGAATAATCTCTGTAAATGTCATATAAGGATGTATGGGATAACTCCAGTTAGAGTCGATTGTTTGACCCCTACTTTGCACGTAGCGTCTATGGGGAGTGCATTGGTGGTGTATACCCTTGAAGCTGCGGGTCCAACTGGGCATGTAGGTACCAAAAGACGTTGGGCATCATCAAAATTCTCAATGAAATCTCATATATACATGATGATCAACACGCGGGGCAATGTCTAGTTAGGCCTACATTGTTTAATCCTTTCAAAAATCGTTTTTAATCATCTAAATGTTGTCGTTTTCTTAGGAGGTTTTCAACAAGAAACACCTTGAAAAAGCCAGGACATTTCATATGATGAATCATACACGAGTTCGAATTAAAACTCATGAGGTTTTTATTGTTTTAAAAGAGTCAAAATGATCATTAGGTTGAGTCGCGGCTTTTTTTGACACGGTTAAGTTCTCAAACACAACTCCACTTCCAATGCAAATTGGATTAAACATGTTAAAAAGGCCGGGCTAGGGGGGGGGGGGGGGGGGGTCGATAAGGAGTCTATTAAAGTTATTTCTAGTGATCTATGTGTTTTTGAATGATGATAAATAGTAGGCCAGGAGCACTGAGAGGGGTCCTTTGGGTTTCACTCATGTCAAAAGACGCTTTAAAGCTAGTGGATTAAATGAAACGGCATGTCGGGCGTAATTGTCGGGTCATATTATATGCGTTTCAGCCATCTGAATGTTAGGCCTACTCGCCTATAATGATCTTAAATTCAAGTAATTGTGAAATGAAAAGATTTTAAAATCGATAATAATGCTTAATTTTTCACTATCTACAGGGTAAACAATACGAGCGGACCTATATAGACTTTTCAGTAATCTAGTCAAAGGCCCTCGGGGAGAAATTTTCTTTAAAAAGCGCGTACACGCGCACCTTCGCACCGTTAGAACATGCAATTTTGAAATTTCACGTTTTGATCATGTTTCTTGTGGAGGCCGTATCTTCAAAACGGAAGCATGAAATGTAATATAACTCGGGAATTTAGCTCAGGATTTCACTGGCAACAATCTGAAATATGTCTCGTTTGCTGTAGACAAAGTGTGTGCTCTTAAAGGGTATACACCACCAATGCACTATGGGATAGCACGTCCGGTAAAAGTTTATCACAGCAATAGTTCCTTTTTGCGGTACAAATTGCGAGATGTTGACATACTTTTTTCAATTATATCTATTAGTTTTGGGTATTACACATTTTTATGAGTGTGCACAGTACATATTTTCAAAAAAATCGCACTAGTTTGAACATTTTAAAGTTTTAAACGACTGAAATCGGCGGAAGGTCCGTCCTGGGTTTTGGGGCGTAAATAAAGGGCCGAAATCGCTACATCAAATTCATCGCATAATATTGAAAAATCTAGTCCGACACTTTGCCATTTCCTTTTGATATGTTTTGCGGACATCCCTTAGGAATAATCTCTGTAAATGTCATATAAGGATGTATGGGATAACTCCAGTTAGAGTCGATTGTTTGACCCCTACTTTGCACGTAGCGTCTATGGGGAGTGCATTGGTGGTGTATACCCTTCGCTGCGGGCTCCAACTGGGCATGTAGGTACCAAAAGACGTTGGGCATCATCAAAATTCTCAATGAAATCTCATATATACATGATGATCAACACGCGGGGCAATGTCTAGTTAGGCCTACATTGTTTAATCCTTTCAAAAATCGTTTTTAATCATCTAAATGTTGTCGTTTTCTTAGGAGGTTTTCAACAAGAAACACCTTGAAAAAGCCAGGACATTTCATATGATGAATCATACACGAGTTCGAATTAAAACTCATGAGGTTTTTATTGTTTTAAAAGAGTCAAAATGATCATTAGGTTGAGTCGCGGCTTTTTTTGACACGGTTAAGTTCTCAAACACAACTCCACTTCCAATGCAAATTGGATTAAACATGTTAAAAAGGCCGGGCTAGGGGGGGGGGTCGATAAGGAGTCTATTAAAGTTATTTCTAGTGATCTATGTGTTTTTGAATGATGATAAATAGTAGGCCAGGAGCACTGAGAGGGGTCCTTTGGGTTTCACTCATGTCAAAAGACGCTTTAAAGCTAGTGGATTAAATGAAACGGCATGTCGGGCGTAATTGTCGGGTCATATTATATGCGTTTCAGCCATCTGAATGTTAGGCCTACTCGCCTATAATGATCTTAAATTCAAGTAATTGTGAAATGAAAAGATTTTAAAATCGATAATAATGCTTAATTTTTCACTATCTACAGGGTAAACAATACGAGCGGACCTATATAGACTTTTCAGTAATCTAGTCAAAGGCCCTCGGGGAGAAATTTTCTTTAAAAAGCGCGTACACGCGCACCTTCGCACCGTTAGAACATGCAATTTTGAAATTTCACGTTTTGATCATGTTTCTTGTGGAGGCCGTATCTTCAAAACGGAAGCATGAAATGTAATATAACTCGGGAATTTAGCTCAGGATTTCACTGGCAACAATCTGAAATATGTCTCGTTTGCTGTAGACAAAGTGTGTGCTCTTGAAGCTGCGGGCTCCAACTGGGCATGTAGGTACCAAAAGACGTTGGGCATCATCAAAATTCTCAATGAAATCTCATATATACATGATGATCAACACGCGGGGCAATGTCTAGTTAGGCCTACATTGTTTAATCCTTTCAAAAATCGTTTTTAATCATCTAAATGTTGTCGTTTTCTTAGGAGGTTTTCAACAAGAAACACCTTGAAAAAGCCAGGACATTTCATATGATGAATCATACACGAGTTCGAATTAAAACTCATGAGGTTTTTATTGTTTTAAAAGAGTCAAAATGATCATTAGGTTGAGTCGCGGCTTTTTTTGACACGGTTAAGTTCTCAAACACAACTCCACTTCCAATGCAAATTGGATTAAACATGTTAAAAAGGCCGGGCTAGGGGGGGGGGGGTCGATAAGGAGTCTATTAAAGTTATTTCTAGTGATCTATGTGTTTTTGAATGATGATAAATAGTAGGCCAGGAGCACTGAGAGGGGTCCTTTGGGTTTCACTCATGTCAAAAGACGCTTTAAAGCTAGTGGATTAAATGAAACGGCATGTCGGGCGTAATTGTCGGGTCATATTATATGCGTTTCAGCCATCTGAATGTTAGGCCTACTCGCCTATAATGATCTTAAATTCAAGTAATTGTGAAATGAAAAGATTTTAAAATCGATAATAATGCTTAATTTTTCACTATCTACAGGGTAAACAATACGAGCGGACCTATATAGACTTTTCAGTAATCTAGTCAAAGGCCCTCGGGGAGAAATTTTCTTTGAAAAGCGCGTACACGCGCACCTTCGCACCGTTAGAACATGCAATTTTGAAATTTCACGTTTTGATCATGTTTCTTGTGGAGGCCGTATCTTCAAAACGGAAGCATGAAATGTAATATAACTCGGGAATTTAGCTCAGGATTTCACTGGCAACAATCTGAAATATGTCTCGTTTGCTGTAGACAAAGTGTGTGCTCTTGCTGCGGGCTCCAACTGGGCATGTAGGTACCAAAAGACGTTGGGCATCATCAAAATTCTCAATGAAATCTCATATATACATGATGATCAACACGCGGGGCAATGTCTAGTTAGGCCTACATTGTTTAATCCTTTCAAAAATCGTTTTTAATCATCTAAATGTTGTCGTTTTCTTAGGAGGTTTTCAACAAGAAACACCTTGAAAAAGCCAGGACATTTCATATGATGAATCATACACGAGTTCGAATTAAAACTCATGAGGTTTTTATTGTTTTAAAAGAGTCAAAATGATCATTAGGTTGAGTCGCGGCTTTTTTTGACACGGTTAAGTTCTCAAACACAACTCCACTTCCAATGCAAATTGGATTAAACATGTTAAAAAGGCCGGGCTAGGGGGGGGGGGTCGATAAGGAGTCTATTAAAGTTATTTCTAGTGATCTATGTGTTTTTGAATGATGATAAATAGTAGGCCAGGAGCACTGAGAGGGGTCCTTTGGGTTTCACTCATGTCAAAAGACGCTTTAAAGCTAGTGGATTAAATGAAACGGCATGTCGGGCGTAATTGTCGGGTCATATTATATGCGTTTCAGCCATCTGAATGTTAGGCCTACTCGCCTATAATGATCTTAAATTCAAGTAATTGTGAAATGAAAAGATTTTAAAATCGATAATAATGCTTAATTTTTCACTATCTACAGGGTAAACAATACGAGCGGACCTATATAGACTTTTCAGTAATCTAGTCAAAGGCCCTCGGGGAGAAATTTTCTTTAAAAAGCGCGTACACGCGCACCTTCGCACCGTTAGAACATGCAATTTTGAAATTTCACGTTTTGATCATGTTTCTTGTGGAGGCCGTATCTTCAAAACGGAAGCATGAAATGTAATATAACTCGGGAATTTAGCTCAGGATTTCACTGGCAACAATCTGAAATATGTCTCGTTTGCTGTAGACAAAGTGTGTGCTCTTGAAGCTGCGGGCTCCAACTGGGCATGTAGGTACCAAAAGACGTTGGGCATCATCAAAATTCTCAATGAAATCTCATATATACATGATGATCAACACGCGGGGCAATGTCTAGTTAGGCCTACATTGTTTAATCCTTTCAAAAATCGTTTTTAATCATCTAAATGTTGTCGTTTTCTTAGGAGGTTTTCAACAAGAAACACCTTGAAAAAGCCAGGACATTTCATATGATGAATCATACACGAGTTCGAATTAAAACTCATGAGGTTTTTATTGTTTTAAAAGAGTCAAAATGATCATTAGGTTGAGTCGCGGCTTTTTTTGACACGGTTAAGTTCTCAAACACAACTCCACTTCCAATGCAAATTGGATTAAACATGTTAAAAAGGCCGGGCTAGGGGGGGGGGGGTTCGATAAGGAGTCTATTAAAGTTATTTCTAGTGATCTATGTGTTTTTGAATGATGATAAATAGTAGGCCAGGAGCACTGAGAGGGGTCCTTTGGGTTTCACTCATGTCAAAAGACGCTTTAAAGCTAGTGGATTAAATGAAACGGCATGTCGGGCGTAATTGTCGGGTCATATTATATGCGTTTCAGCCATCTGAATGTTAGGCCTACTCGCCTATAATGATCTTAAATTCAAGTAATTGTGAAATGAAAAGATTTTAAAATCGATAATAATGCTTAATTTTTCACTATCTACAGGGTAAACAATACGAGCGGACCTATATAGACTTTTCAGTAATCTAGTCAAAGGCCCTCGGGGAGAAATTTTCTTTAAAAAGCGCGTACACGCGCACCTTCGCACCGTTAGAACATGCAATTTTGAAATTTCACGTTTTGATCATGTTTCTTGTGGAGGCCGTATCTTCAAAACGGAAGCATGAAATGTAATATAACTCGGGAATTTAGCTCAGGATTTCACTGGCAACAATCTGAAATATGTCTCGTTTGCTGTAGACAAAGTGTGTGCTCTTAAAGCTGCGGGCTCCAACTGGGCATGTAGGTACCAAAAGACGTTGGGCATCATCAAAATTCTCAATGAAATCTCATATATACATGATGATCAACACGCGGGGCAATGTCTAGTTAGGCCTACATTGTTTAATCCTTTCAAAAATCGTTTTTAATCATCTAAATGTTGTCGTTTTCTTAGGAGGTTTTCAACAAGAAACACCTTGAAAAAGCCAGGACATTTCATATGATGAATCATACACGAGTTCGAATTAAAACTCATGAGGTTTTTATTGTTTTAAAAGAGTCAAAATGATCATTAGGTTGAGTCGCGGCTTTTTTTGACACGGTTAAGTTCTCAAACACAACTCCACTTCCAATGCAAATTGGATTAAACATGTTAAAAAGGCCGGGCTAGGGGGGGGGGGGGCGTCGATAAGGAGTCTATTAAAGTTATTTCTAGTGATCTATGTGTTTTTGAATGATGATAAATAGTAGGCCAGGAGCACTGAGAGGGGTCCTTTGGGTTTCACTCATGTCAAAAGACGCTTTAAAGCTAGTGGATTAAATGAAACGGCATGTCGGGCGTAATTGTCGGGTCATATTATATGCGTTTCAGCCATCTGAATGTTAGGCCTACTCGCCTATAATGATCTTAAATTCAAGTAATTGTGAAATGAAAAGATTTTAAAATCGATAATAATGCTTAATTTTTCACTATCTACAGGGTAAACAATACGAGCGGACCTATATAGACTTTTCAGTAATCTAGTCAAAGGCCCTCGGGGAGAAATTTTCTTTAAAAAGCGCGTACACGCGCACCTTCGCACCGTTAGAACATGCAATTTTGAAATTTCACGTTTTGATCATGTTTCTTGTGGAGGCCGTATCTTCAAAACGGAAGCATGAAATGTAATATAACTCGGGAATTTAGCTCAGGATTTCACTGGCAACAATCTGAAATATGTCTCGTTTGCTGTAGACAAAGTGTGTGCTCTTAAATCTGCGGGCTCCAACTGGGCATGTAGGTACCAAAAGACGTTGGGCATCATCAAAATTCTCAATGAAATCTCATATATACATGATGATCAACACGCGGGGCAATGTCTAGTTAGGCCTACATTGTTTAATCCTTTCAAAAATCGTTTTTAATCATCTAAATGTTGTCGTTTTCTTAGGAGGTTTTCAACAAGAAACACCTTGAAAAAGCCAGGACATTTCATATGATGAATCATACACGAGTTCGAATTAAAACTCATGAGGTTTTTATTGTTTTAAAAGAGTCAAAATGATCATTAGGTTGAGTCGCGGCTTTTTTTGACACGGTTAAGTTCTCAAACACAACTCCACTTCCAATGCAAATTGGATTAAACATGTTAAAAAGGCCGGGCTAGGGGGGGGGGGGGGTCGATAAGGAGTCTATTAAAGTTATTTCTAGTGATCTATGTGTTTTTGAATGATGATAAATAGTAGGCCAGGAGCACTGAGAGGGGTCCTTTGGGTTTCACTCATGTCAAAAGACGCTTTAAAGCTAGTGGATTAAATGAAACGGCATGTCGGGCGTAATTGTCGGGTCATATTATATGCGTTTCAGCCATCTGAATGTTAGGCCTACTCGCCTATAATGATCTTAAATTCAAGTAATTGTGAAATGAAAAGATTTTAAAATCGATAATAATGCTTAATTTTTCACTATCTACAGGGTAAACAATACGAGCGGACCTATATAGACTTTTCAGTAATCTAGTCAAAGGCCCTCGGGGAGAAATTTTCTTTAAAAAGCGCGTACACGCGCACCTTCGCACCGTTAGAACATGCAATTTTGAAATTTCACGTTTTGATCATGTTTCTTGTGGAGGCCGTATCTTCAAAACGGAAGCATGAAATGTAATATAACTCGGGAATTTAGCTCAGGATTTCACTGGCAACAATCTGAAATATGTCTCGTTTGCTGTAGACAAAGTGTGTGCTCTTTGAAGCTGCGGGCTCCAACTGGGCATGTAGGTACCAAAAGACGTTGGGCATCATCAAAATTCTCAATGAAATCTCATATATACATGATGATCAACACGCGGGGCAATGTCTAGTTAGGCCTACATTGTTTAATCCTTTCAAAAATCGTTTTTAATCATCTAAATGTTGTCGTTTTCTTAGGAGGTTTTCAACAAGAAACACCTTGAAAAAGCCAGGACATTTCATATGATGAATCATACACGAGTTCGAATTAAAACTCATGAGGTTTTTATTGTTTTAAAAGAGTCAAAATGATCATTAGGTTGAGTCGCGGCTTTTTTTGACACGGTTAAGTTCTCAAACACAACTCCACTTCCAATGCAAATTGGATTAAACATGTTAAAAAGGCCGGGCTAGGGGGGGGGGGGGTCGATAAGGAGTCTATTAAAGTTATTTCTAGTGATCTATGTGTTTTTGAATGATGATAAATAGTAGGCCAGGAGCACTGAGAGGGGTCCTTTGGGTTTCACTCATGTCAAAAGACGCTTTAAAGCTAGTGGATTAAATGAAACCGCATGTCGGGCGTAATTGTCGGGTCATATTATATGCGTTTCAGCCATCTGAATGTTAGGCCTACTCGCCTATAATTATCTTAAATTCAAGTAATTGTGAAATGAAAAGATTTTAAAATCGATAATAATGCTTAATTTTTCACTATCTACAGGGTAAACAATACGAGCGGACCTATATAGACTTTTCAGTAATCTAGTCAAAGGCCCTCGGGGAGAAATTTTCTTTAAAAAGCGCGTACACGCGCACCTTCGCACCGTTAGAACATGCAATTTTGAAATTTCACGTTTTGATCATGTTTCTTGTGGAGGCCGTATCTTCAAAACGGAAGCATGAAATGTAATATAACTCGGGAATTTAGCTCAGGATTTCACTGGCAACAATCTGAAATATGTCTCGTTTGCTGTAGACAAAGTGTGTGCTCTTAAAGGGTATACACCACCAATGCACTATGGGATAGCACGTCCGGTAAAAGTTTATCACAGCAATAGTTCCTTTTTGCGGTACAAATTGCGAGATGTTGACATACTTTTTTCAATTATATCTTTTAGTTTTGGGTATTACACATTTTTATGAGTGTGCACAGTACATATTTTCAAAAAAATCGCACTAGTTTGAACATTTTAAAGTTTTAAACGACTGAAATCGGCGGAAGGTCCGTCCTGGGTTTTGGGGCGTAAATAAAGGGCCGAAATCGCTACATCAAATTCATCGCATAATATTGAAAAATCTAGTCCGACACTTTGCCATTTCCTTTTGATATGTTTTGCGGACATCCCTTAGGAATAATCTCTGTAAATGTCATATAAGGATGTATGGGATAACTCCAGTTAGAGTCGATTGTTTGACCCCTACTTTGCACGTAGCGTCTATGGGGAGTGCATTGGTGGTGTATACCCTTCGCTGCGGGCTCCAACTGGGCATGTAGGTACCAAAAGACGTTGGGCATCATCAAAATTCTCAATGAAATCTCATATATACATGATGATCAACACGCGGGGCAATGTCTAGTTAGGCCTACATTGTTTAATCCTTTCAAAAATCGTTTTTAATCATCTAAATGTTGTCGTTTTCTTAGGAGGTTTTCAACAAGAAACACCTTGAAAAAGCCAGGACATTTCATATGATGAATCATACACGAGTTCGAATTAAAACTCATGAGGTTTTTATTGTTTTAAAAGAGTCAAAATGATCATTAGGTTGAGTCGCGGCTTTTTTTGACACGGTTAAGTTCTCAAACACAACTCCACTTCCAATGCAAATTGGATTAAACATGTTAAAAAGGCCGGGCTAGGGGGGGGGTCGATAAGGAGTCTATTAAAGTTATTTCTAGTGATCTATGTGTTTTTGAATGATGATAAATAGTAGGCCAGGAGCACTGAGAGGGGTCCTTTGGGTTTCACTCATGTCAAAAGACGCTTTAAAGCTAGTGGATTAAATGAAACGGCATGTCGGGCGTAATTGTCGGGTCATATTATATGCGTTTCAGCCATCTGAATGTTAGGCCTACTCGCCTATAATGATCTTAAATTCAAGTAATTGTGAAATGAAAAGATTTTAAAATCGATAATAATGCTTAATTTTTCACTATCTACAGGGTAAACAATACGAGCGGACCTATATAGACTTTTCAGTAATCTAGTCAAAGGCCCTCGGGGAGAAATTTTCTTTAAAAAGCGCGTACACGCGCACCTTCGCACCGTTAGAACATGCAATTTTGAAATTTCACGTTTTGATCATGTTTCTTGTGGAGGCCGTATCTTCAAAACGGAAGCATGAAATGTAATATAACTCGGGAATTTAGCTCAGGATTTCACTGGCAACAATCTGAAATATGTCTCGTTTGCTGTAGACAAAGTGTGTGCTCTTGAAGCTGCGGGCTCCAACTGGGCATGTAGGTACCAAAAGACGTTGGGCATCATCAAAATTCTCAATGAAATCTCATATATACATGATGATCAACACGCGGGGCAATGTCTAGTTAGGCCTACATTGTTTAATCCTTTCAAAAATCGTTTTTAATCATCTAAATGTTGTCGTTTTCTTAGGAGGTTTTCAACAAGAAACACCTTGAAAAAGCCAGGACATTTCATATGATGAATCATACACGAGTTCGAATTAAAACTCATGAGGTTTTTATTGTTTTAAAAGAGTCAAAATGATCATTAGGTTGAGTCGCGGCTTTTTTTGACACGGTTAAGTTCTCAAACACAACTCCACTTCCAATGCAAATTGGATTAAACATGTTAAAAAGGCCGGGCTAGGGGGGGGGGTCGATAAGGAGTCTATTAAAGTTATTTCTAGTGATCTATGTGTTTTTGAATGATGATAAATAGTAGGCCAGGAGCACTGAGAGGGGTCCTTTGGGTTTCACTCATGTCAAAAGACGCTTTAAAGCTAGTGGATTAAATGAAACGGCATGTCGGGCGTAATTGTCGGGTCATATTATATGCGTTTCAGCCATCTGAATGTTAGGCCTACTCGCCTATAATGATCTTAAATTCAAGTAATTGTGAAATGAAAAGATTTTAAAATCGATAATAATGCTTAATTTTTCACTATCTACAGGGTAAACAATACGAGCGGACCTATATAGACTTTTCAGTAATCTAGTCAAAGGCCCTCGGGGAGAAATTTTCTTTAAAAAGCGCGTACACGCGCACCTTCGCACCGTTAGAACATGCAATTTTGAAATTTCACGTTTTGATCATGTTTCTTGTGGAGGCCGTATCTTCAAAACGGAAGCATGAAATGTAATATAACTCGGGAATTTAGCTCAGGATTTCACTGGCAACAATCTGAAATATGTCTCGTTTGCTGTAGACAAAGTGTGTGCTCTTGAAGCTGCGGGCTCCAACTGGGCATGTAGGTACCAAAAGACGTTGGGCATCATCAAAATTCTCAATGAAATCTCATATATACATGATGATCAACACGCGGGGCAATGTCTAGTTAGGCCTACATTGTTTAATCCTTTCAAAAATCGTTTTTAATCATCTAAATGTTGTCGTTTTCTTAGGAGGTTTTCAACAAGAAACACCTTGAAAAAGCCAGGACATTTCATATGATGAATCATACACGAGTTCGAATTAAAACTCATGAGGTTTTTATTGTTTTAAAAGAGTCAAAATGATCATTAGGTTGAGTCGCGGCTTTTTTTGACACGGTTAAGTTCTCAAACACAACTCCACTTCCAATGCAAATTGGATTAAACATGTTAAAAAGGCCGGGCTAGGGGGGGGGGGGGGTTCGATAAGGAGTCTATTAAAGTTATTTCTAGTGATCTATGTGTTTTTGAATGATGATAAATAGTAGGCCAGGAGCACTGAGAGGGGTCCTTTGGGTTTCACTCATGTCAAAAGACGCTTTAAAGCTAGTGGATTAAATGAAACGGCATGTCGGGCGTAATTGTCGGGTCATATTATATGCGTTTCAGCCATCTGAATGTTAGGCCTACTCGCCTATAATGATCTTAAATTCAAGTAATTGTGAAATGAAAAGATTTTAAAATCGATAATAATGCTTAATTTTTCACTATCTACAGGGTAAACAATACGAGCGGACCTATATAGACTTTTCAGTAATCTAGTCAAAGGCCCTCGGGGAGAAATTTTCTTTAAAAAGCGCGTACACGCGCACCTTCGCACCGTTAGAACATGCAATTTTGAAATTTCACGTTTTGATCATGTTTCTTGTGGAGGCCGTATCTTCAAAACGGAAGCATGAAATGTAATATAACTCGGGAATTTAGCTCAGGATTTCACTGGCAACAATCTGAAATATGTCTCGTTTGCTGTAGACAAAGTGTGTGCTCTTAAAGCTGCGGGCTCCAACTGGGCATGTAGGTACCAAAAGACGTTGGGCATCATCAAAATTCTCAATGAAATCTCATATATACATGATGATCAACACGCGGGGCAATGTCTAGTTAGGCCTACATTGTTTAATCCTTTCAAAAATCGTTTTTAATCATCTAAATGTTGTCGTTTTCTTAGGAGGTTTTCAACAAGAAACACCTTGAAAAAGCCAGGACATTTCATATGATGAATCATACACGAGTTCGAATTAAAACTCATGAGGTTTTTATTGTTTTAAAAGAGTCAAAATGATCATTAGGTTGAGTCGCGGCTTTTTTTGACACGGTTAAGTTCTCAAACACAACTCCACTTCCAATGCAAATTGGATTAAACATGTTAAAAAGGCCGGGCTAGGGGGGGGGGGGGCGTCGATAAGGAGTCTATTAAAGTTATTTCTAGTGATCTATGTGTTTTTGAATGATGATAAATAGTAGGCCAGGAGCACTGAGAGGGGTCCTTTGGGTTTCACTCATGTCAAAAGACGCTTTAAAGCTAGTGGATTAAATGAAACGGCATGTCGGGCGTAATTGTCGGGTCATATTATATGCGTTTCAGCCATCTGAATGTTAGGCCTACTCGCCTATAATGATCTTAAATTCAAGTAATTGTGAAATGAAAAGATTTTAAAATCGATAATAATGCTTAATTTTTCACTATCTACAGGGTAAACAATACGAGCGGACCTATATAGACTTTTCAGTAATCTAGTCAAAGGCCCTCGGGGAGAAATTTTCTTTAAAAAGCGCGTACACGCGCACCTTCGCACCGTTAGAACATGCAATTTTGAAATTTCACGTTTTGATCATGTTTCTTGTGGAGGCCGTATCTTCAAAACGGAAGCATGAAATGTAATATAACTCGGGAATTTAGCTCAGGATTTCACTGGCAACAATCTGAAATATGTCTCGTTTGCTGTAGACAAAGTGTGTGCTCTTAAAGCTGCGGGCTCCAACTGGGCATGTAGGTACCAAAAGACGTTGGGCATCATCAAAATTCTCAATGAAATCTCATATATACATGATGATCAACACGCGGGGCAATGTCTAGTTAGGCCTACATTGTTTAATCCTTTCAAAAATCGTTTTTAATCATCTAAATGTTGTCGTTTTCTTAGGAGGTTTTCAACAAGAAACACCTTGAAAAAGCCAGGACATTTCATATGATGAATCATACACGAGTTCGAATTAAAACTCATGAGGTTTTTATTGTTTTAAAAGAGTCAAAATGATCATTAGGTTGAGTCGCGGCTTTTTTTGACACGGTTAAGTTCTCAAACACAACTCCACTTCCAATGCAAATTGGATTAAACATGTTAAAAAGGCCGGGCTAGGGGGGGGGCGTCGATAAGGAGTCTATTAAAGTTATTTCTAGTGATCTATGTGTTTTTGAATGATGATAAATAGTAGGCCAGGAGCACTGAGAGGGGTCCTTTGGGTTTCACTCATGTCAAAAGACGCTTTAAAGCTAGTGGATTAAATGAAACGGCATGTCGGGCGTAATTGTCGGGTCATATTATATGCGTTTCAGCCATCTGAATGTTAGGCCTACTCGCCTATAATGATCTTAAATTCAAGTAATTGTGAAATGAAAAGATTTTAAAATCGATAATAATGCTTAATTTTTCACTATCTACAGGGTAAACAATACGAGCGGACCTATATAGACTTTTCAGTAATCTAGTCAAAGGCCCTCGGGGAGAAATTTTCTTTAAAAAGCGCGTACACGCGCACCTTCGCACCGTTAGAACATGCAATTTTGAAATTTCACGTTTTGATCATGTTTCTTGTGGAGGCCGTATCTTCAAAACGGAAGCATGAAATGTAATATAACTCGGGAATTTAGCTCAGGATTTCACTGGCAACAATCTGAAATATGTCTCGTTTGCTGTAGACAAAGTGTGTGCTCTTAAATCTGCGGGCTCCAACTGGGCATGTAGGTACCAAAAGACGTTGGGCATCATCAAAATTCTCAATGAAATCTCATATATACATGATGATCAACACGCGGGGCAATGTCTAGTTAGGCCTACATTGTTTAATCCTTTCAAAAATCGTTTTTAATCATCTAAATGTTGTCGTTTTCTTAGGAGGTTTTCAACAAGAAACACCTTGAAAAAGCCAGGACATTTCATATGATGAATCATACACGAGTTCGAATTAAAACTCATGAGGTTTTTATTGTTTTAAAAGAGTCAAAATGATCATTAGGTTGAGTCGCGGCTTTTTTTGACACGGTTAAGTTCTCAAACACAACTCCACTTCCAATGCAAATTGGATTAAACATGTTAAAAAGGCCGGGCTAGGGGGGGGGGGGGGGTCGATAAGGAGTCTATTAAAGTTATTTCTAGTGATCTATGTGTTTTTGAATGATGATAAATAGTAGGCCAGGAGCACTGAGAGGGGTCCTTTGGGTTTCACTCATGTCAAAAGACGCTTTAAAGCTAGTGGATTAAATGAAACGGCATGTCGGGCGTAATTGTCGGGTCATATTATATGCGTTTCAGCCATCTGAATGTTAGGCCTACTCGCCTATAATGATCTTAAATTCAAGTAATTGTGAAATGAAAAGATTTTAAAATCGATAATAATGCTTAATTTTTCACTATCTACAGGGTAAACAATACGAGCGGACCTATATAGACTTTTCAGTAATCTAGTCAAAGGCCCTCGGGGAGAAATTTTCTTTAAAAAGCGCGTACACGCGCACCTTCGCACCGTTAGAACATGCAATTTTGAAATTTCACGTTTTGATCATGTTTCTTGTGGAGGCCGTATCTTCAAAACGGAAGCATGAAATGTAATATAACTCGGGAATTTAGCTCAGGATTTCACTGGCAACAATCTGAAATATGTCTCGTTTGCTGTAGACAAAGTGTGTGCTCTTTGAAGCTGCGGGCTCCAACTGGGCATGTAGGTACCAAAAGACGTTGGGCATCATCAAAATTCTCAATGAAATCTCATATATACATGATGATCAACACGCGGGGCAATGTCTAGTTAGGCCTACATTGTTTAATCCTTTCAAAAATCGTTTTTAATCATCTAAATGTTGTCGTTTTCTTAGGAGGTTTTCAACAAGAAACACCTTGAAAAAGCCAGGACATTTCATATGATGAATCATACACGAGTTCGAATTAAAACTCATGAGGTTTTTATTGTTTTAAAAGAGTCAAAATGATCATTAGGTTGAGTCGCGGCTTTTTTTGACACGGTTAAGTTCTCAAACACAACTCCACTTCCAATGCAAATTGGATTAAACATGTTAAAAAGGCCGGGCTAGGGGGGGGGGGGGGTCGATAAGGAGTCTATTAAAGTTATTTCTAGTGATCTATGTGTTTTTGAATGATGATAAATAGTAGGCCAGGAGCACTGAGAGGGGTCCTTTGGGTTTCACTCATGTCAAAAGACGCTTTAAAGCTAGTGGATTAAATGAAACGGCATGTCGGGCGTAATTGTCGGGTCATATTATATGCGTTTCAGCCATCTGAATGTTAGGCCTACTCGCCTATAATTATCTTAAATTCAAGTAATTGTGAAATGAAAAGATTTTAAAATCGATAATAATGCTTAATTTTTCACTATCTACAGGGTAAACAATACGAGCGGACCTATATAGACTTTTCAGTAATCTAGTCAAAGGCCCTCGGGGAGAAATTTTCTTTAAAAAGCGCGTACACGCGCACCTTCGCACCGTTAGAACATGCAATTTTGAAATTTCACGTTTTGATCATGTTTCTTGTGGAGGCCGTATCTTCAAAACGGAAGCATGAAATGTAATATAACTCGGGAATTTAGCTCAGGATTTCACTGGCAACAATCTGAAATATGTCTCGTTTGCTGTAGACAAAGTGTGTGCTCTTAAAGGGTATACACCACCAATGCACTATGGGATAGCACGTCCGGTAAAAGTTTATCACAGCAATAGTTCCTTTTTGCGGTACAAATTGCGAGATGTTGACATACTTTTTTCAATTATATCTTTTAGTTTTGGGTATTACACATTTTTATGAGTGTGCACAGTACATATTTTCAAAAAAATCGCACTAGTTTGAACATTTTAAAGTTTTAAACGACTGAAATCGGCGGAAGGTCCGTCCTGGGTTTTGGGGCGTAAATAAAGGGCCGAAATCGCTACATCAAATTCATCGCATAATATTGAAAAATCTAGTCCGACACTTTGCCATTTCCTTTTGATATGTTTTGCGGACATCCCTTAGGAATAATCTCTGTAAATGTCATATAAGGATGTATGGGATAACTCCAGTTAGAGTCGATTGTTTGACCCCTACTTTGCACGTAGCGTCTATGGGGAGTGCATTGGTGGTGTATACCCTTGAAGCTGCGGCCTCCAACTGGGCTTGTAGGTACCAAAAGACGTTGGGCATCATCAAAATTCTCAATGAAATCTCATATATACATGATGATCAACACGCGGGGCAATGTCTAGTTAGGCCTACATTGTTTAATCCTTTCAAAAATCGTTTTTAATCATCTAAATGTTGTCGTTTTCTTAGGAGGTTTTCAACAAGAAACACCTTGAAAAAGCCAGGACATTTCATATGATGAATCATACACGAGTTCGAATTAAAACTCATGAGGTTTTTATTGTTTTAAAAGAGTCAAAATGATCATTAGGTTGAGTCGCGGCTTTTTTTGACACGGTTAAGTTCTCAAACACAACTCCACTTCCAATGCAAATTGGATTAAACATGTTAAAAAGGCCGGGCTAGGGGGGGGGGGCGTCGATAAGGAGTCTATTAAAGTTATTTCTAGTGATCTATGTGTTTTTGAATGATGATAAATAGTAGGCCAGGAGCACTGAGAGGGGTCCTTTGGGTTTCACTCATGTCAAAAGACGCTTTAAAGCTAGTGGATTAAATGAAACGGCATGTCGGGCGTAATTGTCGGGTCATATTATATGCGTTTCAGCCATCTGAATGTTAGGCCTACTCGCCTATAATGATCTTAAATTCAAGTAATTGTGAAATGAAAAGATTTTAAAATCGATAATAATGCTTAATTTTTCACTATCTACAGGGTAAACAATACGAGCGGACCTATATAGACTTTTCAGTAATCTAGTCAAAGGCCCTCGGGGAGAAATTTTCTTTAAAAAGCGCGTACACGCGCACCTTCGCACCGTTAGAACATGCAATTTTGAAATTTCACGTTTTGATCATGTTTCTTGTGGAGGCCGTATCTTCAAAACGGAAGCATGAAATGTAATATAACTCGGGAATTTAGCTCAGGATTTCACTGGCAACAATCTGAAATATGTCTCGTTTGCTGTAGACAAAGTGTGTGCTCTTAAAGCTGCGGGCTCCAACTGGGCATGTAGGTACCAAAAGACGTTGGGCATCATCAAAATTCTCAATGAAATCTCATATATACATGATGATCAACACGCGGGGCAATGTCTAGTTAGGCCTACATTGTTTAATCCTTTCAAAAATCGTTTTTAATCATCTAAATGTTGTCGTTTTCTTAGGAGGTTTTCAACAAGAAACACCTTGAAAAAGCCAGGACATTTCATATGATGAATCATACACGAGTTCGAATTAAAACTCATGAGGTTTTTATTGTTTTAAAAGAGTCAAAATGATCATTAGGTTGAGTCGCGGCTTTTTTTGACACGGTTAAGTTCTCAAACACAACTCCACTTCCAATGCAAATTGGATTAAACATGTTAAAAAGGCCGGGCTAGGGGGGGGGGGGGTCGATAAGGAGTCTATTAAAGTTATTTCTAGTGATCTATGTGTTTTTGAATGATGATAAATAGTAGGCCAGGAGCACTGAGAGGGGTCCTTTGGGTTTCACTCATGTCAAAAGACGCTTTAAAGCTAGTGGATTAAATGAAACGGCATGTCGGGCGTAATTGTCGGGTCATATTATATGCGTTTCAGCCATCTGAATGTTAGGCCTACTCGCCTATAATGATCTTAAATTCAAGTAATTGTGAAATGAAAAGATTTTAAAATCGATAATAATGCTTAATTTTTCACTATCTACAGGGTAAACAATACGAGCGGACCTATATAGACTTTTCAGTAATCTAGTCAAAGGCCCTCGGGGAGAAATTTTCTTTAAAAAGCGCGTACACGCGCACCTTCGCACCGTTAGAACATGCAATTTTGAAATTTCACGTTTTGATCATGTTTCTTGTGGAGGCCGTATCTTCAAAACGGAAGCATGAAATGTAATATAACTCGGGAATTTAGCTCAGGATTTCACTGGCAACAATCTGAAATATGTCTCGTTTGCTGTAGACAAAGTGTGTGCTCTTGAAGCTGCGGGCTCCAACTGGGCATGTAGGTACCAAAAGACGTTGGGCATCATCAAAATTCTCAATGAAATCTCATATATACATGATGATCAACACGCGGGGCAATGTCTAGTTAGGCCTACATTGTTTAATCCTTTCAAAAATCGTTTTTAATCATCTAAATGTTGTCGTTTTCTTAGGAGGTTTTCAACAAGAAACACCTTGAAAAAGCCAGGACATTTCATATGATGAATCATACACGAGTTCGAATTAAAACTCATGAGGTTTTTATTGTTTTAAAAGAGTCAAAATGATCATTAGGTTGAGTCGCGGCTTTTTTTGACACGGTTAAGTTCTCAAACACAACTCCACTTCCAATGCAAATTGGATTAAACATGTTAAAAAGGCCGGGCTAGGGGGGGGGGCGTCGATAAGGAGTCTATTAAAGTTATTTCTAGTGATCTATGTGTTTTTGAATGATGATAAATAGTAGGCCAGGAGCACTGAGAGGGGTCCTTTGGGTTTCACTCATGTCAAAAGACGCTTTAAAGCTAGTGGATTAAATGAAACGGCATGTCGGGCGTAATTGTCGGGTCATATTATATGCGTTTCAGCCATCTGAATGTTAGGCCTACTCGCCTATAATGATCTTAAATTCAAGTAATTGTGAAATGAAAAGATTTTAAAATCGATAATAATGCTTAATTTTTCACTATCTACAGGGTAAACAATACGAGCGGACCTATATAGACTTTTCAGTAATCTAGTCAAAGGCCCTCGGGGAGAAATTTTCTTTAAAAAGCGCGTACACGCGCACCTTCGCACCGTTAGAACATGCAATTTTGAAATTTCACGTTTTGATCATGTTTCTTGTGGAGGCCGTATCTTCAAAACGGAAGCATGAAATGTAATATAACTCGGGAATTTAGCTCAGGATTTCACTGGCAACAATCTGAAATATGTCTCGTTTGCTGTAGACAAAGTGTGTGCTCTTAAAGCTGCGGGCTCCAACTGGGCATGTAGGTACCAAAAGACGTTGGGCATCATCAAAATTCTCAATGAAATCTCATATATACATGATGATCAACACGCGGGGCAATGTCTAGTTAGGCCTACATTGTTTAATCCTTTCAAAAATCGTTTTTAATCATCTAAATGTTGTCGTTTTCTTAGGAGGTTTTCAACAAGAAACACCTTGAAAAAGCCAGGACATTTCATATGATGAATCATACACGAGTTCGAATTAAAACTCATGAGGTTTTTATTGTTTTAAAAGAGTCAAAATGATCATTAGGTTGAGTCGCGGCTTTTTTTGACACGGTTAAGTTCTCAAACACAACTCCACTTCCAATGCAAATTGGATTAAACATGTTAAAAAGGCCGGGCTAGGGGGGGGGGGGGTCGATAAGGAGTCTATTAAAGTTATTTCTAGTGATCTATGTGTTTTTGAATGATGATAAATAGTAGGCCAGGAGCACTGAGAGGGGTCCTTTGGGTTTCACTCATGTCAAAAGACGCTTTAAAGCTAGTGGATTAAATGAAACGGCATGTCGGGCGTAATTGTCGGGTCATATTATATGCGTTTCAGCCATCTGAATGTTAGGCCTACTCGCCTATAATGATCTTAAATTCAAGTAATTGTGAAATGAAAAGATTTTAAAATCGATAATAATGCTTAATTTTTCACTATCTACAGGGTAAACAATACGAGCGGACCTATATAGACTTTTCAGTAATCTAGTCAAAGGCCCTCGGGGAGAAATTTTCTTTAAAAAGCGCGTACACGCGCACCTTCGCACCGTTAGAACATGCAATTTTGAAATTTCACGTTTTGATCATGTTTCTTGTGGAGGCCGTATCTTCAAAACGGAAGCATGAAATGTAATATAACTCGGGAATTTAGCTCAGGATTTCACTGGCAACAATCTGAAATATGTCTCGTTTGCTGTAGACAAAGTGTGTGCTCTTAAAGCTGCGGGCTCCAACTGGGCATGTAGGTACCAAAAGACGTTGGGCATCATCAAAATTCTCAATGAAATCTCATATATACATGATGATCAACACGCGGGGCAATGTCTAGTTAGGCCTACATTGTTTAATCCTTTCAAAAATCGTTTTTAATCATCTAAATGTTGTCGTTTTCTTAGGAGGTTTTCAACAAGAAACACCTTGAAAAAGCCAGGACATTTCATATGATGAATCATACACGAGTTCGAATTAAAACTCATGAGGTTTTTATTGTTTTAAAAGAGTCAAAATGATCATTAGGTTGAGTCGCGGCTTTTTTTGACACGGTTAAGTTCTCAAACACAACTCCACTTCCAATGCAAATTGGATTAAACATGTTAAAAAGGCCGGGCTAGGGGGGGGGCGTCGATAAGGAGTCTATTAAAGTTATTTCTAGTGATCTATGTGTTTTTGAATGATGATAAATAGTAGGCCAGGAGCACTGAGAGGGGTCCTTTGGGTTTCACTCATGTCAAAAGACGCTTTAAAGCTAGTGGATTAAATGAAACGGCATGTCGGGCGTAATTGTCGGGTCATATTATATGCGTTTCAGCCATCTGAATGTTAGGCCTACTCGCCTATAATGATCTTAAATTCAAGTAATTGTGAAATGAAAAGATTTTAAAATCGATAATAATGCTTAATTTTTCACTATCTACAGGGTAAACAATACGAGCGGACCTATATAGACTTTTCAGTAATCTAGTCAAAGGCCCTCGGGGAGAAATTTTCTTTAAAAAGCGCGTACACGCGCACCTTCGCACCGTTAGAACATGCAATTTTGAAATTTCACGTTTTGATCATGTTTCTTGTGGAGGCCGTATCTTCAAAACGGAAGCATGAAATGTAATATAACTCGGGAATTTAGCTCAGGATTTCACTGGCAACAATCTGAAATATGTCTCGTTTGCTGTAGACAAAGTGTGTGCTCTTAAAGCTGCGGGCTCCAACTGGGCATGTAGGTACCAAAAGACGTTGGGCATCATCAAAATTCTCAATGAAATCTCATATATACATGATGATCAACACGCGGGGCAATGTCTAGTTAGGCCTACATTGTTTAATCCTTTCAAAAATCGTTTTTAATCATCTAAATGTTGTCGTTTTCTTAGGAGGTTTTCAACAAGAAACACCTTGAAAAAGCCAGGACATTTCATATGATGAATCATACACGAGTTCGAATTAAAACTCATGAGGTTTTTATTGTTTTAAAAGAGTCAAAATGATCATTAGGTTGAGTCGCGGCTTTTTTTGACACGGTTAAGTTCTCAAACACAACTCCACTTCCAATGCAAATTGGATTAAACATGTTAAAAAGGCCGGGCTAGGGGGGGGGGGGGTCGATAAGGAGTCTATTAAAGTTATTTCTAGTGATCTATGTGTTTTTGAATGATGATAAATAGTAGGCCAGGAGCACTGAGAGGGGTCCTTTGGGTTTCACTCATGTCAAAAGACGCTTTAAAGCTAGTGGATTAAATGAAACGGCATGTCGGGCGTAATTGTCGGGTCATATTATATGCGTTTCAGCCATCTGAATGTTAGGCCTACTCGCCTATAATGATCTTAAATTCAAGTAATTGTGAAATGAAAAGATTTTAAAATCGATAATAATGCTTAATTTTTCACTATCTACAGGGTAAACAATACGAGCGGACCTATATAGACTTTTCAGTAATCTAGTCAAAGGCCCTCGGGGAGAAATTTTCTTTAAAAAGCGCGTACACGCGCACCTTCGCACCGTTAGAACATGCAATTTTGAAATTTCACGTTTTGATCATGTTTCTTGTGGAGGCCGTATCTTCAAAACGGAAGCATGAAATGTAATATAACTCGGGAATTTAGCTCAGGATTTCACTGGCAACAATCTGAAATATGTCTCGTTTGCTGTAGACAAAGTGTGTGCTCTTGAAGCTGCGGGCTCCAACTGGGCATGTAGGTACCAAAAGACGTTGGGCATCATCAAAATTCTCAATGAAATCTCATATATACATGATGATCAACACGCGGGGCAATATCTAGTTAGGCCTACATTGTTTAATCCTTTCAAAAATCGTTTTTAATCATCTAAATGTTGTCGTTTTCTTAGGAGGTTTTCAACAAGAAACACCTTGAAAAAGCCAGGACATTTCATATGATGAATCATACACGAGTTCGAATTAAAACTCATGAGGTTTTTATTGTTTTAAAAGAGTCAAAATGATCATTAGGTTGAGTCGCGGCTTTTTTTGACACGGTTAAGTTCTCAAACACAACTCCACTTCCAATGCAAATTGGATTAAACATGTTAAAAAGGCCGGGCTAGGGGGGGGGGGCGTCGATAAGGAGTCTATTAAAGTTATTTCTAGTGATCTATGTGTTTTTGAATGATGATAAATAGTAGGCCAGGAGCACTGAGAGGGGTCCTTTGGGTTTCACTCATGTCAAAAGACGCTTTAAAGCTAGTGGATTAAATGAAACGGCATGTCGGGCGTAATTGTCGGGTCATATTATATGCGTTTCAGCCATCTGAATGTTAGGCCTACTCGCCTATAATGATCTTAAATTCAAGTAATTGTGAAATGAAAAGATTTTAAAATCGATAATAATGCTTAATTTTTCACTATCTACAGGGTAAACAATACGAGCGGACCTATATAGACTTTTCAGTAATCTAGTCAAAGGCCCTCGGGGAGAAATTTTCTTTAAAAAGCGCGTACACGCGCACCTTCGCACCGTTAGAACATGCAATTTTGAAATTTCACGTTTTGATCATGTTTCTTGTGGAGGCCGTATCTTCAAAACGGAAGCATGAAATGTAATATAACTCGGGAATTTAGCTCAGGATTTCACTGGCAACAATCTGAAATATGTCTCGTTTGCTGTAGACAAAGTGTGTGCTCTTAAAGCTGCGGGCTCCAACTGGGCATGTAGGTACCAAAAGACGTTGGGCATCATCAAAATTCTCAATGAAATCTCATATATACATGATGATCAACACGCGGGGCAATGTCTAGTTAGGCCTACATTGTTTAATCCTTTCAAAAATCGTTTTTAATCATCTAAATGTTGTCGTTTTCTTAGGAGGTTTTCAACAAGAAACACCTTGAAAAAGCCAGGACATTTCATATGATGAATCATACACGAGTTCGAATTAAAACTCATGAGGTTTTTATTGTTTTAAAAGAGTCAAAATGATCATTAGGTTGAGTCGCGGCTTTTTTTGACACGGTTAAGTTCTCAAACACAACTCCACTTCCAATGCAAATTGGATTAAACATGTTAAAAAGGCCGGGCTAGGGGGGGGGGGGGTCGATAAGGAGTCTATTAAAGTTATTTCTAGTGATCTATGTGTTTTTGAATGATGATAAATAGTAGGCCAGGAGCACTGAGAGGGGTCCTTTGGGTTTCACTCATGTCAAAAGACGCTTTAAAGCTAGTGGATTAAATGAAACGGCATGTCGGGCGTAATTGTCGGGTCATATTATATGCGTTTCAGCCATCTGAATGTTAGGCCTACTCGCCTATAATGATCTTAAATTCAAGTAATTGTGAAATGAAAAGATTTTAAAATCGATAATAATGCTTAATTTTTCACTATCTACAGGGTAAACAATACGAGCGGACCTATATAGACTTTTCAGTAATCTAGTCAAAGGCCCTCGGGGAGAAATTTTCTTTAAAAAGCGCGTACACGCGCACCTTCGCACCGTTAGAACATGCAATTTTGAAATTTCACGTTTTGATCATGTTTCTTGTGGAGGCCGTATCTTCAAAACGGAAGCATGAAATGTAATATAACTCGGGAATTTAGCTCAGGATTTCACTGGCAACAATCTGAAATATGTCTCGTTTGCTGTAGACAAAGTGTGTCCTTTAAGGGTATACACCACCAATGCACTATGGGATAGCACGTCCGGTAAAAGTTTATCACAGCAATAGTTCCTTTTTGCGGTACAAATTGCGAGATGTTGACATACTTTTTTCAATTATATCTATTAGTTTTGGGTATTACACATTTTTATGAGTGTGCACAGTACATATTTTCAAAAAAATCGCACTAGTTTGAACATTTTAAAGTTTTAAACGACTGAAATCGGCGGAAGGTCCGTCCTGGGTTTTGGGGCGTAAATAAAGGGCCGAAATCGCTACATCAAATTCATCGCATAATATTGAAAAATCTAGTCCGACACTTTGCCATTTCCTTTTGATATGTTTTGCGGACATCCCTTAGGAATAATCTCTGTAAATGTCATATAAGGATGTATGGGATAACTCCAGTTAGAGTCGATTGTTTGACCCCTACTTTGCACGTAGCGTCTATGGGGAGTGCATTGGTGGTGTATACCCTTGAAGCTGCGGGCTCCAACTGGGCATGTAGGTACCAAAAGACGTTGGGCATCATCAAAATTCTCAATGAAATCTCATATATACATGATGATCAACACGCGGGGCAATGTCTAGTTAGGCCTACATTGTTTAATCCTTTCAAAAATCGTTTTTAATCATCTAAATGTTGTCGTTTTCTTAGGAGGTTTTCAACAAGAAACACCTTGAAAAAGCCAGGACATTTCATATGATGAATCATACACGAGTTCGAATTAAAACTCATGAGGTTTTTATTGTTTTAAAAGAGTCAAAATGATCATTAGGTTGAGTCGCGGCTTTTTTTGACACGGTTAAGTTCTCAAACACAACTCCACTTCCAATGCAAATTGGATTAAACATGTTAAAAAGGCCGGGCTAGGGGGGGGGGGGGGGTCGATAAGGAGTCTATTAAAGTTATTTCTAGTGATCTATGTGTTTTTGAATGATGATAAATAGTAGGCCAGGAGCACTGAGAGGGGTCCTTTGGGTTTCACTCATGTCAAAAGACGCTTTAAAGCTAGTGGATTAAATGAAACGGCATGTCGGGCGTAATTGTCGGGTCATATTATATGCGTTTCAGCCATCTGAATGTTAGGCCTACTCGCCTATAATGATCTTAAATTCAAGTAATTGTGAAATGAAAAGATTTTAAAATCGATAATAATGCTTAATTTTTCACTATCTACAGGGTAAACAATACGAGCGGACCTATATAGACTTTTCAGTAATCTAGTCAAAGGCCCTCGGGGAGAAATTTTCTTTAAAAAGCGCGTACACGCGCACCTTCGCACCGTTAGAACATGCAATTTTGAAATTTCACGTTTTGATCATGTTTCTTGTGGAGGCCGTATCTTCAAAACGGAAGCATGAAATGTAATATAACTCGGGAATTTAGCTCAGGATTTCACTGGCAACAATCTGAAATATGTCTCGTTTGCTGTAGACAAAGTGTGTGCTCTTAAAGGGTATACACCACCAATGCACTATGGGATAGCACGTCCGGTAAAAGTTTATCACAGCAATAGTTCCTTTTTGCGGTACAAATTGCGAGATGTTGACATACTTTTTTCAATTATATCTATTAGTTTTGGGTATTACACATTTTTATGAGTGTGCACAGTACATATTTTCAAAAAAATCGCACTAGTTTGAACATTTTAAAGTTTTAAACGACTGAAATCGGCGGAAGGTCCGTCCTGGGTTTTGGGGCGTAAATAAAGGGCCGAAATCGCTACATCAAATTCATCGCATAATATTGAAAAATCTAGTCCGACACTTTGCCATTTCCTTTTGATATGTTTTGCGGACATCCCTTAGGAATAATCTCTGTAAATGTCATATAAGGATGTATGGGATAACTCCAGTTAGAGTCGATTGTTTGACCCCTACTTTGCACGTAGCGTCTATGGGGAGTGCATTGGTGGTGTATACCCTCCCCAAGAGGAGTCCGCGCTATGCATTGTAGGTAATTTTGTTCAGACGGCGCAGGACGACTCTTCGGGGACTGGTGGCACTAGTCTAGGTAGGGTCCCCATGATCGCCCTTGAGCGCCATACAAAGCGCCGCGCTTGTTTACGCTCTGCTGCGATCAAGCCAGCGCTTGTATTGCGCTTTTAGGTCGCTGCCTGTGTTACTAGTACCCCTCAACACATTTTAAGGTTTTTTTAAGGATTTGCTGCCCCCCCCCCCCCCCCCCCCCCCCCTGGATCCGCTAGTGGTATAATGGTATTGAATGGATGAAAAGGAGAAATCGACTGATTAATCAATCGACTTGATAGTTGAATTCTTCGCAAACTGATCGGAATAACTGATCGAATTAATAAAAAGGATTACTACTTAATTCACGTAACGACTGGCGATCAACTTTCGCACCTGATCAAATCTTTGCTAGACAAGTGGTTTTATGACCAATAAAGAGTATGTGGTGGGTGCGTTCCTGTAAACAAAACATGAAGCGATGGATTGATCAACTAGCCGATTGCAATTGAATTTGTATTCTACATGTAATATTTGACCAGGAGATTCGTGATCGTTTTGAAAGGTGAGTGATATGCTGTAAGTATATGGAATGTTTTGATATAATGTTCGTTATTTTATTGTTTACTCTTAGTAGTTACGAACCAATCAGAAGCAGGAAACTACAATACGCAATCAATGTGTGTAACAGGTTGTTGTGTACTTACAAGAGGTACATTGTGGGTGTACATTGTGGGAGTACATTGTGGGAGTATTTCGGCATTGTGGGAGTACCCCCACAATGAACAGTTTCCAAATGGTATAAGAGGATACGGTGAGCGTGTTAAAAGCAACAAAGAATATACCCCCAGAACGATTTGTTTGTTTTGTGTGTGTTATTTGTCATCCTAATACATACACTTTGCCACCCCAACTATATGAATGGCGCCATCTATAATAGTGTACTCCCACAATGTATATTTTGCTTTAGCGCACATACACAACTACCCCCACAGTACATATAACTACCCCCACAGTACATATAATTACCCCCGTAGTGCACTCCTGTACCAACAAAAAATCCAACTCCTAAAATGCATATTTATACTCATTGTGTACTCCCGCAAATACCCCCGCAATGTATCTGGTGAGGGTATTGGTGCTCCATGTATTGTATGTCAGAGGAGGATTTGTTCTGATGACCTATAATTTCCAGTATTAAAGCGCGCTATTATTCCTAAAACTTTTTCCCGATGACATTTTCAATTCAATTAAGCCTGTTGCCATTCTCAAACAAGAGCGCAATTATCAATTAATAAATTTCACTGCTTCATTTTCAGTCATCGGTCCAATTATAAGTACATATCATGCGCTGTCATTAATTTAGACATGAATTGTCTACATATATGAATATCATGGCCAATTTAACGATAGGCCTATAACTATTAACAGCTTTAATCGGTTTAATCGGTTTGTTGTGTATTGAAGACCTTATCCGAAGTCCATTTTTAATTTAGTTTTAATAAGTTAATACAGTGTTCATTTGTACGAGCCTATTAATTAGGCCTATTCATTGAAGCCATGGTATTGCTAGCTAGAGGAAAGTCACTACTCTTGATGCAGAAACACGAGGTTTGCCATAAGTCATTTTGTCCTGTTACTGTTCCCTCAACCACTTGTTCACTGCTTATCTTGTCTAAAAAGGCTATAAGACACAAGTGATAATAAGGCAATATTTGTCTTGCTCATTCACATTATATGATATTGTGTAGGCCAACATGTATATTTTATCCATTGATGGTTTATCTTTCAACGTTAAGTATTATTATACAAGATGATATTCGATAATATCGATCAAATTAAGTTGTGATAACATTACTAAATTATTAGGAATCAACAAACCTGAGACGAATATACAGGTATATTCGTCTCAGCAACAAACAATGATTGATAGCTATAAATAAGGAGATTCGTATTTCATTTCAGTCAGTCAAAGTCGCCTCACTGTCTTCACCTTATTTGATTATGTAGCATGTGGTTTATTTCGAAGATGGAATTCTCTAACCCTAACACTAAATCCTAACCCTTCATTTGTTTTGATGTAATTCCTCATATATAGGTCCATCACTGGGATCAGGCTAAAAGAAAGTATCTAATATCCAAATCTCGACAGTCCAGAGAAAGATGGAGGAAGCTTAATACCTGTCTGAACGAGTCGTATAAAACTGACAAATAGGCAATGCTGAACACGCAAATGGAAGAACTCCGATTGGCAGATATGAAAGGTGACTACACCACCACATGGAAAATTATCCATGATCTCTCAGGGAAAGATCAAAAGCCAAGCGTCGAGATCAAGAAAAGAGATGGTACGTTCCCTACAAGTGACAAAGATCTGCTTGCAGAATGGAAGGAATACTTCAGCTCTCTGCTCAACAATGACAATGGTCAAACACCATCTGATCTGCCCAAGCCTGCTGATCATGACTTGCCAATCCAAGATCATCCACCTACACACGAGGAGACTCTGAAAGCCATACGCCAGACAAAAACAACAAGGCAGCAGGTCTTGACTGTGCGATCACCTCAGAAGCACTCCAGAGTGGCGGCGAAGTAATAGCAGATGTAATCCATAATTTCTGTGCAGAAGTTTACACGGCTCTCATACCACCTAGCCATTGGATCACCAGTGTTATTGTTTCTCTGCCCAAGAAGGGAGACCTTAGCCTCATGACCAATTACCGGGGAATATCCCTCCTTTCGATTGCTGCAAAGTATACAACAGGATCCTTCTAAATAGGATCCGTGACCAAGTTGACTCCATCCTGAGGAACAACCAGGCAGGATTAAGACCAGGGAGAAGTTGTGCCCAACAAATTCACATACTCAAAAGGATCATGGAAGGTTTCCAAGACTATCAGCTCCCGCTTGCGGTAACATTTATCGATTTCAAGAAAGCCTTTGATTCCATCAACAGAAAGGTGATGTTCTCAGTACTGCGACATTATGGAATTCCAGAAGCTGCAGTCAATGCTATAGTGTGCTATACAACAACTCTAGAAGCGCTGTAATGGTAGATGGAAGCATTTCACACCCATTTGATGTCTCCACAGGAGTTTTGCAGGGAGATGTTTTGGCTCCTTTCCTATTTGTTATATTGGTCGACTACCTACTGAAGAAGGCCACATCAGAGCTAGATTCGGGAGTCTTAACACATCCTCGTCGCTCCAGTCGTCACCTGGCCAAGTTGCTAAATGACTTAGATTTCGCTGATGACATTGCTTTGTTGGAATCTTCAATTCCGCGGGCACAGGCCCAGCTAGCCAGAACTGCGGCGGCAGCAGCCGACATCGGCCTCATCATTAGCACACCTAAGACAGAGTACATGACTATTAACTGCAACCCCCATCCAACACTTCAAGTCTATGGTGATCCCATCAAACATTGGCTCTATGATGGCATCTGGTTCAAGAGACCTTAAAAGAAGAAAGTCACTGGCTTGGTGTGCTTTTTGGAAGCTGGAACGCCTGTGGAAGAGTCCCAAAATACCCATCTCAACTAAAGTGAAGTTGTTTAACACCACCTGCATTACTATCCTGTGCTATGGCTGCGAGTCATGGGTGATCTCTCAAGACATGGAAAATAAAATCAATGCCTTTGCCACCTCCTGCTACAGAATTATGCTGAATATTGGGCGGATTGACCACATACCGAACACCAGCGTTTACGCCATGACCAGCACTGAGCCACTTATTCATTTGGTAAGGCTACGGCAGTCGAGATTCCTTGGTCACATCCTCCGGCTGCCAGAAGAAGAGCCTGCAAAAAGATATGCTCTATACCTACCAACTCATGGCAAAAGGAGACCAGGTCGACCGCGCACTTCATACCTTACATATGTAAGACAATTACTCGGGGACAAAGAAGGTGCAATCCAAGAAAAACAGATTACCGCACTTGCCACTGATCGTCGTGCATGGAGAAATCTTGTAGTCGCCTGCTCTGCAGCCGACGGATGATGATGATGAGGTCCATCACTGGAAGGACAGTCAACATATGCATGATAAATCCACTCCACTTCATTCCACGATGTGTGTCAGTGATGCCTTGTATTTGACACAGAGATGCTTGATGCACGCCTGTATCTTAATTACTGACTGTGAATTAACTGCCACTGCCGCAGAGGACTACATCATGAAGTAGCAGCCCTGCAGCCGGCATGGTGTCACTAACAGGCTGCTGATAAGCTCAGGGACGTTAGTCGGAAACGCCAGTTGTAGGGTATTTCGTCAGTGAAGCTCGCAAATAACAATATGTCGGCTATCTTGTCTGTGACATGTTTCAAATAGTCACAGTCTTGATAATCAAGTATTGGTAGATTTGCTCCCATCTAGCTGTCTTACGTTGTGACGCACTGGAAGTGGAATGCACTACCATCAATTCATCCAATTATGACAAAGTAGGCCCTAAATGTTATAAGGCTGGCCACCCTTTTCTCTTATACTAGGAGCTTAGTCACTGCTTTGATAATCGAGTATTTGTATGGCAGATGTGTACTCTTCTAGCTGTCGTATGCTATTACATGATGGAGATGAAATGGACTATCATATAAAATAATGAATTATAGATAGTGAACAATTACAAGCAAAATTGGCATCTGGCATCAGAAAACGAGTAGGCTTTTTTGTGATTCAAATAGTCACAGCCATAATAATCTCGAAGGCCTATTTTAGACTTGCACTCCAAGCAGTCTTACATTGTGACTTGCTGGAAGTTGAATGGACTATCATTAAAGTAATAATTATATAAAGAATTAAAAGTACTAATAGAAATTAGCATTATTAGAATACTAGCAGTAGGCTATTCCGTCACTTATAGTTGTCTTGCCTTCGGCGTGTTTCAAATAGTCACAGTCTTGATAAAATCGAGTATTGGTAGCCCGGATTGATACATTTGCTCTCATCTAGCAGTCTTACGTTGTGACGCGCTGAAGGTGGAATGGACTACCATAGGGCTATATGGCTATACAGGGTGAGTCAAAAATACTGCAATAGTGGAAAGAAGCCATCTTGTTTTTAAAACCAAGTTGATGTTTGAATTTTTTTAAACGTTATATAAATAAAATATTTGTTACTAATTTCGTGTTAAAAAATGAGGTCAATCGCGTTTGCCTTTGGTGAACCTTTTTACCCATGCACCCATTTCACATGCTTATCCACGAAACACTCAAAACATGCATAAGATTGCAAAATGTGTCTCTCATTAGAATTTGAAAATTCGAGTAAATTTGTGACGTAATTGAAATTTAATGCATCCTTTCTTGTTCACATGGGAGATAAAATAATCAATTTACATAACTCATGCTACGAACTGCTTATATAATGTTCTACATTTTTGTTGTTGGCGGGATATTCAAATGTGAACATGAAATGTGTGCTTTCAATTGAAAATCACTATGCTCGTGGACAAACAAGTAAATTGGGTTGTGCAGCAAAAAGGGTCACCAAAGACAAACGAAAAATGCGATTGACTTCATTTTTTCACATAAAGTTAAGAACAAGCATATCATTCTTGCAATGTTTAAAAAGTTTCAGACTTCACCTTGGTTTTGAAAACAAGATGGCTTCTTTCCCCTATTGTAGTTTTTTTTTACTCACCCTGTATATTAGAATACCGGCAGTAGGATTTTCCGTCACTGAATCTAAAATAACAATATGTCAGCTATCTTGTGTGTGGCGTGTTGTTACAAATAGTCAGTCTTGATAATTGAGTATTGGTAGATTTACTCTGTGGGACTACCATCCTTGTAGTTTTCAATTATGAACAATTAAAAGTAAAGCTATCCAGTGGCGTAACAGCCGGGGGGGCAGGGGGGGGGGGGGGGCACAGTGCCCCCCCTGAAGGTGCTCAGCAGGAAATTAAAACCTACCCACCAGGAAAAATAGGGGGAAGGGAAAAGAGGAAAAGAAGGGGGAAAGGGAAAGAAAAGAGAGAGAGAAAGGAAAAGGGAGGAAAAAGAAAAAGGAAAAGGAGAAAAAAGGGGAAAGAAAGAAAAGAAGAAAGGGAAAGAAAGAAAGAAGAAAAAAATTCGCATTACAAAAAGCACAGTCAAGAAATTGTTGACTGTTGTGCTTTTTGTACTGCGAAATGTTGTGACCGTGCGAAATTTTGTTACCGTGCGAACTTTTTTTACCCTACCCCCCCCCCCCCCCCCCCCCCCCACCCCCCACTTACGTAAAACTTCACGAGGTGACTGACTGTGAAAAAATGTGGGGCAACCTTTTACGAAAAATTATTCTAACCAGGAATTTGTTTGGCTGTGCCCCCCCTGACAACCAACCTCTGTTACGCCCCTGGCTATGGCAATACCATATGTTGACTATCGTGTATGTGGCGTGTTTCAAATAGTCATAGCCTTGATAACCGAGTATTGGTAGAATTAATAATACACTCATCTAGTCTTGCATTGATGTTTCAAAGTCGTCAACACTGGAACGGACTAGATGCATCAATATGGACAATGAACAAGACATGATATGTCAATAAAGAAATAGTTGGGGTTAACATGATAATTCTTAATGAATCTAAAGAATTTAGTACGATTAATTTTGTCTTATACTATATAATTATGCCAATAAATTAAAGTCAAGTCACTCTATTAGGGAAATTTATCAATAGAAGTATTTGTTCTGAAGTAAGTATCATATTTATTATTTCCACTTTTCATATATTTACATTGTTACAGGTCATACTACACTACTAAGACAAAACTTCAGTTGATATTTCTCTCATCACCGGACATAAAGCGTAGCACTGTGGTGTGGTGTTCATCTGACTGAGCGCACGCACTACTAGTTCGGGCCACAATAATAGCTGTTACTACCTGTCCACTGCTTCTACTGAAACAATTATCATCCTTAAACATCTGGTTCACATTGGCGCTCTACAGATTGAGAACCTTAGTAGCTCATAGCAATATAGTAAAAATGTAGTAAATGAGACATTTTGAAATCAGAGAATGCATGTCAGTTTTATATATTCATTATATCATATCAGGCCTTTGCCGTGATAATCATTGAAGAGTTGTGATAGCGCCATAAACCAGAACAAACGGCATCTGCAAGTACATAATTTACATCTACTAACAGACGATGGCTAGAAGTGTCTTCTGTCTTACTCTGCGGCTATCCATCTTGATCTTCATCGCTATGTTTTACAACGAAGCACTGGTAGCTGCAGCCCAAATATCAGTGACACCCCTGTGGGAGGTTGAAGTTAGCAATCATACTCAACCATGTCACTTTGAAAGAAGAAATGCCAGTCAAGGAGCGGGTTTCTTACGTGGAGGTACGCACCAAACATGCCGTATTCAAGTCAATGCATCACTAGGATCTAATATTCGTATAGAAATACCGTATAGTAACGTTTCCAGTGAATTATTTTTCCTTTATGTCGAGAGACAAGGGGACCCTATATTCTGTACAAATAAGTATATTGTATTTAAGGAAAATCCTGAAGTGTGTAGTAGCATTATGCTTCAGGATAGTATCCACTTAACTCTACAAGGTAATGTCAGTATCTTGGTAGAAGGAATACCATCATTAGAATCACAGCCTGTGTGCCCAGAATTTATTAATAAGATTGTCATTGGTCAAAAAGTAAATGAGACACCAGATTGTAAAAATATAAAGGGATATACTGATCAAACAACGTGTGAGTTAGACTATCGAGGTAGCTGTAGCCTGATGTTTCCATTTAATTGTAATGCTACACTTGGTAATAGAGAAGTAACCCTTCAGTGTTATAGTAATAGTGTTTTCAAAATCCATAGAAAATTGATAATCTATCCATATGGTATAACCAAATTAGATCTACGGTATAACAACATAGTCAAAATAGAAGGCAATCCATTCCATGGCCCTAATGACATACAAGTACTATACTTACAACGCAATTACTTGACCCAACTCCACGGAGATGTATTTTGTGGAATGTATATGCTTTTTTATCTTGATATTAGTGGTAATAACTTGGTACAACTTGGTAACAAAGTATTTCAGGAACTGATAATGTTACATTTTTTGTACCTGAATGACAATAGATTGACCACACTTCCAAGCAGATTGTTCTGGGAACTGGACAATTTAAATAGGCTGTACTTGTATGGAAACCAATTGATCACCTTAAATGAAAGTATATTTAAAGGCTTGAACACTCTTAATCTTTTGGATTTACATGACAATAAATTAACCACATTGCCAGGAAGGATGTTTAGAGGATCTACAAATTTGAATAATCTGTACCTGTATGGAAACAAATTGGTCACATTGAATGAAAGTACATTTCATGAATTGAGACAACTGACCATCCTGTATCTACATGACAATAAACTGGCCACATTGCCAGGTGGGTTGTTTGAGAGGTTACTAAACTTGTATGAATTGTATTTGTATGGAAACCAATTGGTCACCTTGAATGAAAGTGTATTTAATGAATTGTGGCAGCTGACCTACTTGACTCTGGCTGACAATCAAATAACCACATTACCAGGTGGCTTGTTTAAGGGACTACAAAACTTGAATGCACTGTACGTGAATGGAAACCAATTGGTCACCTTGAATGAAATTGTATTTCATGATTTGAGACAGCTGACCTACTTGACTCTGGCTGACAATCAAATAACCACATTACCAGGTGGCTTGTTTGAGGGACTACATCACTTGAATACACTGTACGTGAATGGAAACCAATTGGTCACCTTGAATGAAATTGTATTTCATGATTTGAGACAGCTGACCTACTTGACTCTGGCTGACAATCAAATAACCACATTACCAGGTGGCTTGTTTGTGGGACTACAAAACTTGAATGTACTGTATGTAAATGGAAACCAATTGGTCACCTTGAATGAAAGTTTATTTCATGAATTGAGACAGCTGACCAGACTGAGTTTACGTGACAATAAATTGACCACATTGCCAGGTGGGCTGTTTGAGGATCTAGAAAATCTAAACAAATTATATTTGTATGGAAACCAATTGGTCACCTTGAATGAAAGTGTATTTAATGAATTGAGGCAGCTGACCTACTTGACTCTGGCTGACAATAAAATAACCACATTACCAAGTGGCTTGTTTGTGGGACTACAAAACTTGAATGCACTGTACGTGAATGGAAACCAATTGGGCACCTTGAATGAAAGTTTATTTCATGAATTGAGACAGCTGACCAGACTGAGTTTACGTGACAATAAATTGACCACATTGCCAGGTGGGCTGTTTGAGGATCTAGAAAATCTAAACAAATTATATTTGTATGGAAACCAATTGGTCACCTTGAATGAAAGTGTATTTAATGAATTGAGGCAGCTGACCTACTTGACTCTGGCTGACAATAAAATAACCACATTACCAAGTGGCTTGTTTGTGGGACTACAAAACTTGAATGCACTGTACGTGAATGGAAACCAATTGGTCACCTTGAATGAAAGTGTATTTAATGAATTGAGGCAGCTGACCTACTTGACTCTGGCTGACAATCAAATAACCACATTACCAGGTGGCTTGTTTAAGGGACTACATAACTTGAATGCACTGTACTTGTATGGAAACCAATTGGTCACTTTGAATGAAAGTGTATTTCATCAATCGAGAGAGCTGACCATCCTGGATCTACATGACAATAACTTAACCACATTGCCAGGTGGCTTGTTTGAGGGATTAAGAAACTTGAATGAACTGCTCTTGCATGAAAACCAATTGGTCACCTTAGATGAAAGTGTATTTCATCAATTGAGACAGCTGACAATCCTGGAGCTGGCTGACAATAAATTGACCACGTTGCAAGATGACTTGTTTGAGGGATTGCAAAACTTCTATAAACTGTGGTTGAATAGAAACCAATTGGTCATCCTGAATGAAAGTACATTTCATGAAATGAGACAGCTGACCAGCCTGAGTTTAGGTGACAATAAATTGACCGCATTGCCAGGTGGGTTATATACAACATTGCGGTGCTTGGAGGAACTCTACTTGAATGCAAACCTACTAGACAAACTGAATTTTTCCCTACTCCATAACTTACATAACCTAAAAATCCTTACAATTAGCAATAACAGGTTGGTAACATTGCCCAATGGTATATTTAATGGGTTGTGTAATCTGGAATATCTCGATTTGAGCTTAAACCAATTGGTTATGTTAGACATAAACATGTTACATGGATTATTTAAATTGAAAGTTATGTTTTTGCCCAATAACGAACTCAAATACGTTGATTTGGAAATGTTCAAGGATACTATTAATATTACTTTGATTGATTTAGCTGGAAACCAGTTGATAAACTGTCCAAATATAAGACGCTTCACTCAATTAAGAGTAATCAATGTAAGAAGAAATCCAATGACAGAAATAACTCACGATACCTTCAGTTCCCTCAATGCAAATTCAGAATTGGCTGTAAGTCAACATGAGATATGTGAGTGTTATGTGCCTCATGGTGTCAAGTGTAGCGCATCAGATAAAAGATCACCGTATCTCACATGTAATAGGTTGTTATCAGATAAGTTATTAGTTGTGTTAATGTGGTTCATTGGTTTAAATGCACTTGGTGGAAATATGTTTGTTTTAGTTTGGCGTAAAATACATACTCAAAATTATAATGTACAGGATTTACTACTTAGCAATTTGGCCATGTCCGATTCACTTATGGGCATATACATGTTAATTGTTGCAAGTGCCGATATTTCATATGGGGAATATTTTCCAATGCAATCTGAAAATTGGAGAGCTGGTATTACTTGCAGAGTAGCAGGGTCAATATCGATAGCGTCGACCCAATTATCAATATTCTTTCTTAGCCTGATCAGCATTGATAGGTTTATTGGTATTAAGTACCCATATTCTAATAACAAATTAGGAAAAAGATCAACAATTATTATTGCTGTACTAACATGGGTTTGTTCACTAGCACTAGGTATTGTTCCATCCATCTTATCTGGATGGAGCTTCAAGTTCTATGATAATGCCCATGTGTGTGTTGGTCTACCGTTAGCTTTAACCAAACAATATATAACAAATGAAAATTCCACATTAATTGAAGTAGAGAATACAAATGTTGATTATTGGAAAAAAACATATACTACTGAATTCACAGGTCTTACTAATGGCTTGTACTTTTCCACAGCACTTTTCCTAGGTTTCAACAGCTTATGCTATCTGATCATTCTAGGATGTTATATACAGATATTCAGAGCTGTTAATAAATCAGCAAAACAATCAGGACGCACCCCTGATATGGATGAACAGATAAGACTCATCCGTAAAGTTACCGCTATTGTTGTTACAGATTTCGCATGCGTATTTCCAATTATTATCCTCGGAGTTCTTGTTCAAACAAGGGTCATTGAACTGCCACCATCAGTGTATGCATGGTCAGTGACCTTTGTTTTACCAATAAATTCAGCAATTAACCCATATTTGTACACGATTGCAGAAATCATCTCAAATAAGCGTAAGAAAAAAGCAGAAATGATTCAACAACCAATAGCTCAGCAGAAAATGAGACAGTAGAAAACAAACAACAATTTCATTATTTCCCCTGTAAGAACATCACCATATCTTGTTAGGGTATAGCTTTAGGAGCTTCAAGTCAATGGTTGATAAGGTTGTAAAAGGTTTTTATTTATTATACAGATTAGTTCTAACCGGTCACTTATTTTGACAGCCATTTTCACCGACTTACTAACAAAAGAGCTAATGTATTTTATGTAATGTGGCCAGCACAACCAGGCAGCATGCACACACGGTCTATCCTCTGCTTTATATTATTAAGCCCTAGATATATTGGAGCAAATAATTAAATTGACAAGCAAAGCTCTTGTATTATGCTGGCTGTCTTACTGGTCTACCATCAAAGAGACCGAGGTTCAATACCCAGGGACCGATAGACTTATTACGATATTTTACATTATACTTTATAACAAAATAAGTAAATTCTTTAGATCAAGACCAACATATAAAAACAGAAGATGCCTGCCTAACAACCTCCTGCCTGTGTTATAAACATAATACCACGGGCAATCGGGGATACCCCAAGGTCCCATTTTACTAGGGTTGGACAAGTTGGACTAAGTGTGTTAGGACTAATGCATAATCTAAAGTCTAGGCTGAAGCTAGATATTATTAATTTTGTAATCTCTGTAACTTCTGTGATTCTCTGTAACTAATTCGGTTTGTGATGTAATTTATTTTTGTAAATATAAATATAAAGTACATGATAGCTGAATATCATCAAATATTTATAATTTCTGTAACTTTTGTGTTGTTGTTATGTTGAATGATGTAAGGCGGAATATACAACATGTAGGTTTAACACATTCTTACAAATGATGAGGCATGATTTAAACCCCTTCCTCATGAAAACAAGATCTCAATGTTTTTTCTCAACAAATGTATATCACCACTTTCCGTAATGAAAATTCTTTAATATAAATACAGTTAAACTCAGCTACCCGTGCACTAATAATATCCAAAACATGATCAGTGCTCACAATAAATGCCTCTTGAAATCCACAACTGATTAAGACACCAACGACCGTCCATGCAGTTTCCCCAAAAAAAGCAAAGACAACTACCTACCCACTGAGTGGCAACTGCCTAGCAAAGAATATAATCTACAAGACAGTCGTATCATCTACCCAAACACCCACCAAAATATACATCGGTCTCTCAAGTACCGCATTCAAAGAAAGGCTTGCGAATCCCAAGCAGTCGTTCATCAGAGAATTTAAGTTATATGCTAGAGAACTTTCCAAACACAAATATCTGGCTGGCAACTGAAGAACAAAGGTCAATCTTTCCATATCACATGGTCTATCATCAAACGTGCAGCACCGTATAACCCGGCCTCAAAACAATGCAATCTATATGCATCACTGAGAAATACCTCATCCTCACTTCCCCAAGACGTTGCACTTTGAATAAACGCTCCAAACTTGCAAATAGGTATCAAACTGCAGACAAAAACGTAAACATAAGTTCAATGAATTTGGTGTAATATAATTTTTCACTTGTGTGGCCTATATATTCATTTATAAGTTTTCTGGGGTATGTATTAATCTCTTTGAAAACTCTGGTGACTTTATTCATTCTCAGTCTGATGATTCGATTGCCACCACCATGTGTGCATGGACCCCGGTGTGGACCGGTCAACATGAAACTGACAGTAACGACTATGTAAAAACCAAGCTTTATACCAGGCGCCTGACACTCTATTGTTCGAATCGCCGAAAGCATAGACGGACATGAATATACAATGAATAATCATATCAATGAATATACGTCATTTGTGACGTCGAAAATGAAAAGTACCAGACCATAGTGGACACGAACGGCCGTAATCTTTGAATCTCCGTTGATTTCAATGTTATGTCGGAGTGTTTTACCTAATTTCATACTGACACGACCTGAGTGATAATCAAACGGTCCCCGAACGATGCCCTGGCGCTGTTGAAGTCAGAAATATCATCGTTCCCTACAGGCCGAGCGTTCCCACATCGAATTTCACATAGAATATTCGTCACACGAACCTATGTCCGCCATCGTCTGAATATCGAAAAGGCCCTCTGGAGAGTCAAGGGGACGACATTTTTTTCTACGCATGCGTCCGATCGCTTTGGATTTGTCCACTAAAATGTTGGACAAATGCCTAATGAGTATGTGCTGCATGGCAAGTGACACAACTTCTTGTAATGCGCTAATCAACCGTAGATCTAACCCCCGGGCTCCGGCCAGTTTGGGGTGGAAAAGCCCAATCAGGAAAAGTTCACGGAAAAGATTCAGGCGTTGACGGTTCAATGGTATATCACAGATAGGCAAAGTGGGTATATCCAGTGACAGTTGTATATCCCCTTGGTATATAATATTTAATTTTGACTAAAGCAGCCGACAATGCATTGATTGATGATAACATCCAGAAGTGGTTTGATGTGATAATAATGCCGCCATGAGGATCGAGCCGTGTAGCGAGGGGCCACGCCGAACTATGATCGAGAGTGACCAATAACGCGCCGCAATGCGGACCACTGGCGCGCGGCGGGCCGGCACATCCAACATGCGCGAATCAGTGGCATAGCCAGCTTTAAACAGGGCCATAGGGAGGGGGAGGAGGTGGACTTATCAGACAGTAAAAAGTCCGAGTTGTACCGACGAAAGGCATGATGTACAGTCAATAAAACTATGTGGTAGTGCCCACATGTTGTGGCGAATATCGGGCCTACACTTACTTGCAACAGAGTGACGTGGAATCCGGGGGCCGACTATACGACCGTAACAGAGCGACAGTAGAATCCGGTGTTTAATTTTTTTTTAATTGAGTGAGGTATAAATAATAAATAGCGAGAAAATAAATACAAACAACAAAAATCTCCCAGAATTTGGGAACATTTTCATCTTCTTAATGACGAATAAAGATAAAGAAGTCCGAGAAACACAGTTATTTCCCTGCTTTGTTTATATAATTAGCGGCCAATGTTTTTAAATATACACGCTCGTTTACAAACAACCTGTATGCCTAACACGAAGTGCACGACATTTTCCCGACCAAGACTAGTATTAATGAACGCCGGGCCGCCAAATAATACTAGTTTTGCGCAACCCAAGCCATCCAAAAATAGTAGTTTTGAGAAAGATACTAGTTTTGCGCAACCAAAAGTAGTATCTTTCGCAAAACTACTAGTTTTGGGTGGTATTTTTCGCGAATGTTTTGCGAAAGATACTACTTTTGGGCGCAGCACCGGTTCTGAGCACTTCTCTAGCCCCCTCTCTAGCCCGCCCGGCCTGTGGGCCTAAATGAGACACCGTGCACTTTGCGCCGTGCATATACTATAACCATCTAATGATTGGAAGCGTAGCAGCATTAAGTATTATGAGAAAATGTGTACATATCTCCTAAGATTCTGGAGATTCGGAGTCTACCATCGGACCGGGCTTTCAGTTGACCTACGCATAGGAGCATCGTCGAAGCGAGAATGTCCCCTGTAACCTTTTTCAAGATCTTTGGCACTGAAATTAAAATGTTGGTTCATTATAGAGGGAATCCACTTTACTCATACGTGCCCGTAATCACCCTTCAAAGGTACAAGACTTGATCGCGTCTATCAATAGTTGTCTGATTGCCTTTCCACATAATATATTTCGACATGAATATTGCGTCTCCCAATTCGTTTATTAAAGCTAGCTAAATTTGGTAAGCTTTGGTACAAGAACTAACTTTCTTGAAATGAAGTTGTACCAAAGATTTTCTAGAAATTCATCGGTTGTACAGATTTTAAAAAAAATGGTAATCATGGTAGATTAAACATTGGTATAAACGGTCTCCTTTCTCATGTTGTACGATTGTCTATGGCCTGTTTTGGAAATGTGTTTGCTTTGTGTATCCAAATAGCTTACAGTTGTATATTAGCCTAGCTATCAAGCTATAAAAATGACAAGTGTGCAAAGGAGAAATGGTTGGGCACACTGGTAAAATGGTTTTACAACAAGTGTTGCTATCATTATCAAAGTGAACTCAACTTCAATCACTTATTTATCGAGCAATAATATATTGTTTTACGCATTTTAATTTGTTTAGATTATAAAGTTAAATAAATCCAGAGATAAATGATAGATAGAAAAATAGATTAAAAAAAGAATAGAAAAAAAAAATTAAAGCATTGGCGGCCTTTATAAATTATAAAAATTGACATAAAAATGATGTTACATACATCCACAATCAAGTTTAATTTGTTTTTTTAAAAAACAAAAAATAGAAAACAACAACGAACACACGGAGATTCGAACCCGTGATTGCCGATTGCAAACGATATGGCCAACGTATGCACGCCACAGAGATCGACGAGTGTAAGTGTGTCAGTTTTATTATTTAACCATTGATTCTTTTATCTATAACGAACGGATTTTTATCGTGCCATTTTGGACATTTTAAACCATATTTATATGTTACTCTCGCACAAAATGTGTTTGTAATGTGATTATACTCCTTATTTTGGAAAGAATGGTAAAAACGTTGACATTTCGAACACAATAAATGGCATCTTGTATACTGTTTATACGGTCGCTCGACTGAACGTTGTGTGACCTGTTGCATTGCATATTCATGTTACGATCTGTTTATGTATGCTTTTGTTATACTTCTCAATCGCTCATCGCCAACTCTGTACAAGAAACTTCATGCGCTGTCCCAACGCTGTCGTTAGAGAACAATAGAAAAGTCCCTTCGACTCTCCAGAGGGCGTTATCTGCGACCTTTGACTGGGTTCACGGGGTTAATCATATTAATGAGCAAATATGCAAATGAGCTAAGTGTCCCCTCCTATTATATATACTCCTTGTTTATACCATGAACTAAATTGTCCGCTTAGAAGCGCTATTAATTCGCTCTGGTAAACCTATTGTTATCAATACTACGAGAGGATAACCCCAGTGCATATATTTAAATTCGGGGCTAACTGCATGGGTAAGTTTCCATTATGTTGCAAATTACATCTACTACCATGCCTTTAAACTGCTCAATACAGCCGGTTGGTTGCGCACGAGATTTATGTCATATATAGCAACCAGCTTTGTTAACACGGTCGGTCCGTACAGACACACGCTTGGGTCCTGAAGGGACCAGACTCAAGCAAATTGCTCGGGCCAGGCTTAAAAAGCCTATATAAGCATGCTGGTTGAATTATTATTAAAAACAGCCACTCCCAACAAATAAAGTTAACAATTTTGCTGTCAGCCTTCAGACTTGAGAAAAGAATAGTCTTGATCCAATCTCATTTATGCCACAGAGCTTGGATGGACTCAGGCGAATATTTAAATTTGTTGACGGGTTTTATCAGTTTATGGCATCAATTTATAGCGCTGCTAAGCGGGCCTTGTAACCTATAATGTCCTACCTTTTTCACATAATGGGGCCTTCACATGTATCCGTACCGTGTGAAAAATGGGTGCGGACGGCGGCACACACGGTGGGCCGTTTCCCGTCCGTTGAACACGTTCAGGGGACTTTGCCGCCACCGGAGTTTTGAGCACAAAACTCCTGGCGGGTGAGTAAAAGCGGCGGCGAACGATGAGAGCCCGGTATGAGAACGGTATAAAGGACGGCGCACCCGTTTCGCGCCGTTTGCAGGGCGGTGATGGGTGGTGGTGGACGTCGACCATCTCAGCGACGGGCTGCGAACAGGCGCATGCCGCCTGTTTAACCGTTCGCGGGACGGACTCTCACTAAAAGTGAATAAGGCAAAAAAAGCAACAACAACAACAAAAAAAACATGTTTAGCGTCTGGACTATTTCAAAAAAAGGAAGCGTGAGGAGGCCCTTCAAGGCGGTTCGGCCGGTACCCAGTCGTCCCGACCGGTGAGGACCCGGTATGGAGGTGGTATGCACACGGTGAGGACACGGTGAGAACGGTAAGCTATACCAAATGAGGCCGGTGAGCCCGGTACTGTTATGGGTATATACTATACATTTGGATCACCCTTGTCGTACCGTTATAGTTAGTCACACATGCGCACTAGATCATAAGCCCTTCTATTAAAGCTATCCTCTAAGCCGACAATCGTCTGTCATTGTGTCCTGATTACAACTCCTAAATCCCTGTTTTAACGCCTTAGCCACGGCCTAGGTACCAGGCCGGTGAGAACCCGATACAGGTCTGGTGTAGAACGGTATGGACATGATGGACCGAGGACCAGTGAGGAGTTGTTTATGCACCCGGTGAAACGGTTAGCTAGAAATGTATGAGGACGGTGAGCCCGGTACCAGCCCGGTGAGAACCGGTAAGACCCGGTATATAACGGTATGGACCCGGTGACCACAAAAAAATCAATGCGCCCGTTGACATTTTTTACTGATTGTTTGGACTCTGTTGTTGTTTTTCTATTAGACGGTAAGGTGGCCGCCTACCACCAACCGCCCAGCAAACAGGCGCAAACGGGTGCGTCGTCTTTATACCGTCTTCAAACGGGCTCTCACCATTCGCGGCCGGTTTTACTCACACAGTCACACGGCAGGAGTTTTGAGCATGTTCAAAAATTCCTGCCGGACGGGGATGGCCGGCAAAGTCCCCTGAACGTGTTCAATGGACGAGAAACGGCCCACCGTGTGGACGTGTGCCGCCGTCTGCACCAATTTGTCACACGGTAAAGGGCCGGCCAGCTCACACTAATACAGAGATTACCGGAATGTGAGTGAAGCGGCGAGCTTGAGCGCTCAGCTTATAAGGGCGGTTTGATGACGTTATCAAGGCGGTTTGGCCATTACCCAGGCGTTCTGGCCGGCAAGGACCTGGTGAGGAGATGGTACAGGTGGTATGAGCCCTATTCCAGGCCGATGAGGACCCGGTATAGAACGGTATGAACACGGTGACCAAAAAAACCCCAATGCGGCCGTTGACACTTTTTGCTGATTATTCACCGGTAAGGGGCCGCCCAGCTCACACGGATACATGTGAAGGGCCCATTAACATAATCGAGCACTTTTTGTACCCGGGCAGTACATTCTTCTCATATTAAACTCTTTATATATATAAAAATGTGTAGATTGAATTAAGGATGATGAAATTTAATTTAGACATTTCTTGTTTTTTCTTTGTATTGATAAATTATAAATCTAACTTAAAGAAAATTAGCTTTCTTGTTTTTATTTATATTGTAACATATATTTTATTCGATGAAATATGAACTGTTCCATTCTACATACCCCAGTGGCGGCACCATCATCAATATATTCTTTTGTGGGGGACAAGAACAAATTGCCTAAAATTGGCTTAATTTGGTAGCTTAATTTAGTCTGATATACGGTAGCTTAATTTGGTTTGAATTTGGTCTGAAATTTAAGCTTAATTTGCAGACCAAAATTAGACATTTCAGACCAATGTTACGCTCATTTTATGTAATTTGTACATCAAGAGTCCGACATATTCGATTGTTTGGAGACAAAATGGGGTTGGGCTTGAGCTGACCTCCGCCACTGCATATATATCTCTTTTCTCCGTATTCTACTCATGAAGCAATTACTAACCCTATACGTATGTTGATGAATTTACTAAGCGTCCCCTTTTTCAGAAAGACATCAGCCATGTCATATACAGTGACATCATACATCACATATACCAATTGAGGCTTGGAAGTTCATAGTTCACCTCATAGAAGTATTCTTTCACATATAAATTCAATATTATATTATGTAACTGCAGTTGGTAGTTTGAATGTAGCCTAAAATTAATAATATCGGGATTATACAGATTAAATGAATAATAATAATTAGATTAGCTGTGTATCTTAAGCTATTACTATGTATCTCTGTAATCTCAGTGGTAATAATGTAAGAAAGTCGAAATAAATACTCACTTAGCCTATATGGCACTAAAAAGAAAAATGTGTATCATAACCCAACTAACACACAACGACGCAGTACGTGTTGGGTTTTGCACTTGGTGTAAGAAATTCTGAATCAGACTATGAAAGGTGAGTTGCTACATTAATTACTTATGGGGGAACACTCAGATATTAAGTTATATCAGCATCTGCATGAATGAAAACATGGACTAACAGTGCTTCGTTCATCAGAGACTCAATTAAAGTCACATGCTATACAGTACTTTCCAAACACATACATCTGGCAACTGAAGAACAAAGTTCACCTCGTGGAAGTATTCTTTCACATAAAAATTCGATATTTGCATACATATATTCTGTAAATGTTGGTAGTTTGAATGTATATAGTATAATTAATAACATGGGGATTTAAATATACAGATCAGATTATATACAAATATGGACTGTTCATGAGGGAAATGGGGTGAACTATTGCCCCAAGGTGATCTGGAGACCGTAAGCCTACTATTTTCCCGAAGCCTGAGGGAATATAGTAGGCTTAGGTCTCCAGATCACCAAGGGACAATAGTTCACCCCATTTCACGAATAAAGAGATATTTGTTTTATATAACGCATGCAAATATTTGTGTGTGCGATTTTGATCAAATTAAACACGAAAAAGATCTTACAGGCGAGTCGATCCTCCATGCCGGTTTTTATGGCAAAATCGTATGAGGCAGGGCATTTTTTTGTCTTTCAAAAAGTACTATTGACCACCCAATCAATAGTACTTTTTGAAAGACAAAAAATGGCCGGGAAGTGACGTAAAACGCGTAAAGCATGAAATGGACCAAACTATTTTGTGTTATCTGATGTAGTATCCACCAATCAGATGGCTAGAATATTTTTATGCGTTATATAATTAATAATAATTAGCCGTGTATCTTCAACTATTACTATGTATGTCTGTTAGTTCAGTGGTAATAATGTAAGCAAGTCGAAATAAATACTCACTTATGGCACTAAAAAGAAAAATGTGTATGATAACTAAGTTTCACAAAGTGCAACAAAGTTGCAAGTGAATTGTTATTCACTTAGAACCTTAATAAACTTCACTTCGAACCTTATTAAACGTATTAAACTAATCAAAAGTTAGGCAAGGCTTCTTAATATATGTACCTCCTATCTCCTACCTCCATCAAAAATACTATGTACATTCATTCTATACAGTCATACCCCTTTATTCCTTAATTTGATTTTGGATGGAGATTTTCCCAGTAAAGTATTGTCGCTCCGATTGTCGAAGAAATGTCACAAGACTTACAATAACAGGTTAAATAAAAACTGAATGGAATTTTGTGAATGGAATTTTCACCTCAGTCCTGTTTGTAAAAATGTCAACACACGATTACAATGGTACGAAACATGTATCTGGTTGTCATAAGAATGAATATACAGATCTTTGAGGAATTAAGCATCATTTCCATCTATACCTTTTCGCTATTATACACGGTAAATTGTCCAAGAAGGACACAGTTTCTGTACAATGATCATGAAGTCGTTTCAAAAGTCAAATACCTACATGAATGTCGAGGACATCAATAACTGAGATCTTAGTTGGCATTCAAAGGTTGGAATTATGTAGACTCTTTTTATTTGTGAAAGATTTTTTACAGCATCATTTTAATTTTAATTTTTTATAAATCTGCTATGATTTATATCATTGGTACAAAAAAGATATCAAAATGAAGCTAACAAAATTACCCAAACATTAATATAAATGATAACATCAATTCATAAGACAATCAAGTTTAATTTATGACTCTTCCCATGAAAATGATATTCCATTTTGGAGGTCTTAAGAGGAATGTCAAATATCTTTACAAAGAGTATCACTGAATTAGATGATTCCTTGTTCTAAAAGGTGATATGGAAAGTTGGAATTGTAAATATTTTCATGGGATAACAGAGACCTGGGCAGACCTAGAAGTATACTATCTTCGTTTGAGCCAACTGACAAGTTAGCAACTACCAAATGCATCTGACTTTATTATAAATTTGGAGAGATCAATATCTCAAGAACATTTGGGATGAAACTACAAAAAGGTAAGTTTCTAAATCGCAATGGTGAGGAAAATGGATAGACAACGATGAATATTGACCTAGAAGAATCCAGGTTCACAAGAGTTGTGAACAAAGCCAGTGTCACAAGCCTTAAACCGAATACCATCAATAGAGACATTGGTTCTTCCTTCCATCTGTCTACAACCTCCTTCTGATCCAAATTACAACAAATGAACCCTCAACAACGCCCTCATGTGTCACTATAATTCAAATCACAATACGAAGAGGGAACACCGGGGACTGTTAATGCATGCATGTCCGCCTAAATGTATAACACAACTAAATCACACGAGTATGGAAGCATAAGTGTGTCATTTCCGCCTAAACACCAGATAAGGGACCTAAACCCCAGATAAGGCGGGCCTTATCTGGGGTTTATGGACGTAAACCCAAGATAACGCGCCTTAACCCCAGATACGGAGCGTTAACTAGGGATAAGGCGCCTTATCTGGGGTTTACGTCCCAAAACCCCAGATAAGGATCGTAAACCCCAGATGGCGGGGGTTTAGGTCCCTTATCTGGGGTTTAGGCGGAAATAACACACTTAATTATGCTTCCATAATCGTTAACTCCAGATAAGGCTTGCCTTATCCTAGGTTTACGTACCTTATCTGGGGTAAGGCCCGTTATCCTAGGTTAACGTCTCTTATCTGGGGTTAACGCTCCTTGGTACACACATGCAGCATAAAATGTGTCATTTCCGCCTTAACCCCGGATAAGGGACGTATACCCCAGATAAGGCTGGCTTTATTTGGGGTTAACCCTCCTTATCCCCAGATAAGGATCGTTAACCCAATATAAGGCTTGCCTTATCCTAGGTTTACGTCACTTATCTGGGGTCAACAACTTAAACCCCAGGCCTGTTATCCTAGGTTTACGTCCCTTATCTGGGGTTAACGCTCCTTGGTACACACATGCAGCATAAGTGTGTCATTTCCGGCTTATCCCCGGATAAGGGATGTAAACCCCAGATAAGGAGCGTTAACTAGGGAAAGGCACCTTATCTTGGGTTTATAATCCTTATCTGGGGTTTAGGGACGTAAACTTCAGATAACGCACCTTAACCCCAGATAAGGAGCGATAACTAGGGATAAGGTGCCTTATCTGGGGTTTACTTCCCTAAACCCCAGATAAGGATCCCCGGATAAGGGACATGAACCCCAGATACGGCAGGCCTTATCTGGGGGTTTACGTCCCATCTGCCTTTTATTTATTTTTATTTATTTATTTTATTTATTACAGAGCATTTATAAGGCGCTTTTCCAGAAAAGATCAAAGCGCCGTACACAATACAAATAACAACATTATAAAATATTAAAAAGATACTATCAAAGTATATACACAGTTTAAGTATTATAAAAATACAACAAGTATATAAAATACAAATACCAAGAATATAGATACATTAATATAAAAAACGGGCAATAATAGAGCCAATAGGCCATGTAAAGTGATGAATAAATTACTCTGATGGAAACAGGTGAGTTTTTAGCATCTTTTTAAAAGTATGAACGCTACAGGCATTGCGAATAAAAATGGGGAGGTCATTCCATAGCTTAGGGCCTAAGTGCGAAAATGCTGTTTGCCTATTGCACGTTTGTTAGCATTAACAACGAGACGAGTTGTGTCCTTAGAAGACCTAAGACCAGCGCGAGCAGTCGAGCACATTGATAAAAGACACAACATCAGACAAATATGAGGGGCCTAATAAATTTACACAGTTGTACACATGCAGTAAGATCTTGAAGTCGATTCTCTGCTGGACGGGCAGCCAATGAAGTTCACGCAATAGTGGCGCGGCGCTGGTTCGTCTGTTAACACAGAAAATCAGACGCGCACGTGCCTTATCTAGGGTTTACGTCCCTTGTCTGGGGTTAACAACTGAAACCCCAGATAAGGCCTGTTATCCTAGGTTTACGTCCCTTATGGGGTTAACAACTTAAACCCCAGATAAGGCCCGTTATCCTAGGTTTACGTCCCTTATCAGGGGTTAGCGCTCCTATGGTACACACATGCAGCATAAGTGTGTCATTTCCGGCTTATCCCGAAGGGATGTAAACCCCAGATAAGGAGCGTTAACTATGGAAATGCACCTTATCTGGGGTTTATAATCCTTATCTGGGGTTTAGGGACGTAAACCCCAGATAACGCACCTTAACCCCAGATAAGGAGCGATAACTAGGGATAAGGTGCCTTATCTGGGGATTAGGCGGAAATGTCACACTTATGCTTCCATACACGAGACTCAGTACGTCAGTGGCGTAGCGTCATAGGGGCACGGGGGCACGTGCCCCCCTCCCCCATGATTTTCGGGTGGGGAGAGGAAGGGAAGGGGGAAAGAAAGGGAACGAAGAAAAGGGAAAGGAAGGGGAAAGAAAGTGGAAAGACTGTGTTAAATTCGGATCGGGAATCATTAGCCGCGGCCGGGGGAGGGGCGTACCCAAAAGGCCGAATCCAGACGATGGCGCGGCGGTCGTGCGAAATTATAGTTGCAAGACCCCTGGTATCGTACGAACATATCGGCAAAACGAAAATACGTCACGGGAGCGCCGCGGTGTTTCGTGAAAAAGCTGTATATTAGTTATATTTCAGTGCCATATTTCAGAGAAAAAAAACATTTGTAAAGTATAAATCAAATTCCATTGTTTAATTGAACAACGTAATTATGACCAAAAAAAGAGAAAGAGTGAAAGAGGCAGAGGGGAGAGAGCACGGGCAGGTATTTACTCAAGTGAAGGGGTCTATACCCAGGCCCGTAATTGTATAGCAATGTACCTTTTTTGTATAGCAATGTAGGCCTACCTTTTTTGTACTAATGTACTTTTTTTTTGTAAAACGCCCCTTCCTACCCCCGTTTTTTGTAAAGAAAGGGGTCAAAGGTCATTACAAACAAGCTTGGTGACAATAAACTTATGGGTAACATGGGGTGTGCATAGATTGACCTCTAATGACCTCTACATGACCTTTGACCCTTTGTGTCAACACTTTAAACTATTTATTGCTGTTTTGGGAATAACACAATCTGAGGCAATCTGAAAATCAATCAATGGCGGTCAATCTGAGGATCTCTACAATGGCGGTCTGTGGACAGGTAATAAATAGTAGGAGAAATGTGTAACTTTGCACAGGGACTTTGTAAAGATGTCTGAAAGATCTTTCTTGCTCCTTCACTTCCGGGTGATTTCTAAAACTTGTTGATACCCCCTCGTTTGTTAGCAAGATGTTAGTGCAATTAATGACAGGCATAACATTGTAATCAATTTATAATACAGAAATGAGGTTGTAAGTAATCAGCGAAATTTGTTTTCTTCATTTTTGGACACCCTGTATAATAAAATTTGAATGAATTGTACCTTTCTACCAGAAAGGTATGTTCATAAACTTCATTTAAGTGTTTCTTTTGAACAACCAACATTTGTATACATTTATGTCAGGGTGTGCACACAGAATATATCGATTTTTATGTGAAAATTGACACATTTTGATCACCCTGTATTTTCGTTTCACAATTAATTAACCCCTACAAATAATATATGACAGGAAGGGCCTTGCCTTTGGCTTCTTAAATCTGGGGTTCAATATTTATTTCAATGCATGTTTAAATTAGGAAGCATACAGTAAATTGCATTTCATAGTAATATTTCTTTTGTAACACCCTAAATATTTCCTAAGTCACCCTGTATACTGGAACAAACTCTAGATATTCACAATCCTAGATATCTCAGCTTTCTAACAATGTATACTTTTGCGCACTTGGGATTTATACTTTTTGAGTTATTAGGCTTAGAGCATAATCACATATCAAAAAGTAAACACTTAATTCACAAAAACTGGCGAGAGAATTTAGGTAATATGTTTATAAACTATCCCCCAAAGTGACAGACCCATAGCAGTTTCCTACTTATCTGAAAATATTCAAATGTCCACAAATTTAAGGAATTTTCAAAAAATAAAGAAAAACATAAGAAATATCCAAATTAATCCGAAAGTTCTAAAATAGTAAGAGCAAACACTTGTCTTCAATGTGGTCTCAAAATTAAAAAAGTATAGATATAATTCATTTGGCACAATAGTTGTTTTCTGCAGTGGTGTAATATATCCGACATAGCTACATTAAAGTGAAAATTAAATATTTGACCACAACATTTTGGTCTAATCATTTTTTTAGTATTAAAATTGATAAAACAAATGAAGTTTCTGCAACAGCTACATGATGTGTGTCAGTTTCAGCTTTATTATCTTTGTTTCATTCCAATAATGTTCATACACGTGAAGGGTGCACTACACTGAATGGGGTATCCCCTACCCTTAAGGACGGTGTTTAAAACTAAAATCGGAAAGTATGTATCACAAAATCCTCAATTAAAGGCATATTATGTGATCTTTTCCAGAGAGCGCCCTCTATTCATGATTGTTTTTAGAAAGAGATTTTCTTGCAGATTACATTTCCGATCATAAATCATACATACATTCCAAGTTACAGAGCGATACGATTCCTAATTACCTCAAAATCATGGTTTTAGAGTGAATTTAGAGTGAAAAATATAACTGTCGGGATTCCGACAGTTTATTTTCACTCTAAAACCATGATTTTGAAGTAATTAAGAATCGTATCGCCCTGTAACTTGAATGTATGCATGATTTATGATCAGAAATGTAAATCTGCAAGAAAATCTGCTTTCTATTTTTTTTCGATGTTGAGGGCGTTCCCTGGAAAGATCACATAATATACCTTTAAGAAGACTTTACAGTTATACCATTGCGTACATGCTATGATTTTTTATTAATTATGATAAATGGGACATCACCTACATGCAAAAAAAAAGAGAGAATTATATAACAATTATAACTCCCCGCCCTTTCAGTAAAAACAAACAAACTTCTAGACATTCAATTCAACAAGAAGTTCTTTCAATAGGATGACTGCTGTCCTGACAAGTATTTCTTTTAAAAGGATGGTAGCTGTCCTCACAAAATGTAATATTGCTCTGTTAATTGTGCTATCTTCAGTAGATAACAGGATATACATATACATGCATGACAATTTCCACTCATATAAAATTATAACAACATTGAAATATCATTAAAATGGTCATAAAATGTTCCAAATGATTCAAGGTAACTATTCCAGTACATTTCAAGTACATTCAGCACAATATCAATTTCCGTAAGGGTGCACTACACTAAATGACGGTGTTTAAAACTAAAATTGGAAAGTATGCATCACAAAATCCTCAATTAAAAAGACTTGACAGTAATACCATTGCGTACATGCCTATGATTTTTTATTAATTATGATAAATGGGCATCACCTACATGCACTCTGACTATAAACTGTGAATATCATCTAGGTAAATTTTGAGAGATCTTTCAAATTTGTGCTTTTTACTGGAAACATTGGCGATTACGGCGACATTTCCAAGCTCGTCAGAGAGGAAGTCAACTCCATGGGCATATTTTGGAAAATCGAGCTGGTTCACCTACCTATTTTTTCACTTTTTGGTGGGGAAATGTGATCATCTTTAAGAAAAAATGACTCTACGGGGTCCAATTTCGCAATTTAGTGGTCTAAAACAGAGTTTTATATCAGTGTTTTTGTACATATCCCTATGGAGCTCTATTTAGTGGTGTGACCCCTGAACGGCGTTATCCAAGTAAAATACCATTAAAAATAGCAAATAAAGTTATCTTTATCTAATGACATACAATGTTAATGTTGGGCTTCGAGAAAGGGTAACGATTGATACCTTACAGAAGGAAATATTCTTCTACTTGATTACATTTGACAAAACAAGTTTTGGAAAAAGGTACACAATTTAAAGCACATAGTTATCAAAAGCGTTGAATCATAGCAAGGGATTTGTTGAGGCTACAAAATTTGTCTGTCGCATAGCTTGTCAAATATTGTTACGGGGAGATCTTTCAACGACAAAAAACAATAATTTTTATATAATACGGACTTAGTTAGGGATGTAATGACAATATCAATGCAATATGACACTAGATAATGCAGTTCACCGAGTGAAAATACATACAAAGTGACCGGAATTACATGGTTTCGTGCGTACAAATGTATAAAGTAGTGGTGTTCGCAAACATTGTTCTAGTACCTTTAGCATATTGGGTCATCAAAAATAATCAAAGTAAGCAGATTTGAAACATTTTTTTTCTCTTCATTTCCAAAGCTGAAATGATCCCATTTTGTGGAATGTCCCATTATACAATTGTAAAAATGTAGAAATCCATGTTTTTATCCTAATTGAGGGGCCGCCTTCAACACATCTCTTAGTGCCCCTCTTAAGTCGTATAAGCATCTGCATGAATGAAACATGGACTAACAGTGTTTTTAGACTTCAACATGGGCTCATACATTATTTAGGGCTATTCCATTTATTAATGGTACACCCCCTATAGAAGGCAAGCATTTTTTTACTGAAAATATTGGGAATTCCCACCGCAAAATTGTGCTGCCTTCTATAGGGTGTGACCAAAACTGCTTCAAAAATTGGGAATTCCCAGGTTGTTTTTTGTTTTTAAAATTGGGAATTCCCATGCCTTCTATAGGGGTGTGAGGCATGCATTTTATTTTTTGGGAATTCCCAGGTTCCTTTTTGTTTTTAAAATTGGGAATTCCCATGCCTTCTATAGGGGTGTGAGGCATGCATATTATTTTTTGGGAATTCCCAGGCTGCTTTTTGTTTAAAAATTGGGAATTCCCATGCCTTCTATAGGGGTGTGAGGCATGCAATTTATTTTTTGGGATTCCCAGGCTGCTTTTTGTTTAAAAATTGGGAATTCCCATGCCTTCTATAGGGGTGTGGTACTTTTTGGGTGTTGGTGGGGTGGGGGGGGGGGGGGGCACAGGATCAGAGTGCAGAGTTGAGAGGGTGGGGCTTATACATTGAAGTGGCAAGGATGTGTGGACAGGATTCGGGTAATTGGTGAGGAACTTTAAGGCAAAACCAAGGTGTAATTTGGTGAGGATAGTGCAAATCAGTGAGTGTGTGGGGTTGCGTTTGTTATCCTTCACTGAAAGCCAAACTGGAGTCAAGTGACTCTTGAAATGGAGTAAATCGGCCATGACTCTCTAAAGGAGTCATCCTGACTCTTCAAAGGAGTCATCCCGACTCTCCAAAGGAGTCGTCCTGACTCCCCAAAGGAGTCATCCTAGCCGTCGGAAAGAGTCATCGGCCATGACTCTCCAAAGAGTCATCCTGACTCTTCAAAGGAGTCATCCTGATTCTCAAAGGAGTCATCCTGATTCTCCAAATGATTCATCCTGACTCTCCAAAGGAGTCATCCTAGCCGTCAGAAAAGGGTCATCGCCCATGACTCTCCAAAGGAGTCATCCTGACTCTCTGAGCTAATTTGCATATTTTACTTGGTCTTATTAGCCGAGTAAAATGCACAAATCGCTCATTAGCATAATTGCAATGGTACAAAAATTAGCACCGATGCTCGTGTATAACATTTCAATTATGCTAATGAGCTAATTTGCACATATTATTTATTTAAACCTATTAATTTATTTGAATTAAGTCGATGCCTTAATTTAACACCGTGAATGTATATTGATATTATATGCATATTTCTCACTGGTATGAAGGAAGGGTAGTGATTGCTCACTAAGTAAATGCAAATACATTGAGCATAACATCAAAGAGCCAATTACCCTAAAGCCCCCCCCCCCCCCCCCCCCCCCCCCCCAATCCCCAGTTATCTTATACCTGGAGTCACGGTTACTCTATTTAATAATAATAAACAGTTCTAGCTGTCGGAAAGAGTCATCGGCCATGACTCTCCAAAGGAGTCATCCTGACTCTTCAAAGGAGTCATCCTGATTCTCCAAAGGAGTCATCCTGATTCTCCAAATGATTCATCCTGACTCTCCAAAGGAGTCATCCTAGCCAGTTGGAGTCATTATTACTCTCGAAAGGGAGTCCAGCCTACGTGTGACTCTATGTCAATATTGACTCCATTTGAAGAGTCACAAGACTCCTTGAAGAGTCATGCATCATGACTCTCCAAAGGAGTCAGTAAATGTTGACTCTCCAAGGGAGTCATGTGACTCTCCAAACAGAGTCAATATTGACATAGAGTCACATGTAGGCTGGACTCCTTTATAGAGTAACCCTGACTCCAGTTTGGCTTTCAGTGTTATTTCTCTATTAGTTTTGATCAAAGTGGCGCCTAATTTGTATGAAAGATAGAGGAAATAACGGGACGTGTGATTTAAGTATAGAAGTTGGTCAACAATTGGCTCCAAAAAACAGCAAAAAAACCTGGCATAAATATGTTATACCCTACTCACCGACATCGGTAGTATGTGTCGTTCTTAAATATTATGCACTATGAATACCTCTGTGAAGGGTATAACAGAATTACTCCAAAAACCTCTCAAATTTTGCTCACAAATGCCACTAGAAGTGCACGATATTGTGCGTTGCGCGTACTATCGCGTAATCATACCGTGTGGTAACGCGTCGCGTACATGTTTGCGGAAGGGTTCACTGCCGCGGCATTACGCACTTCTACACATGGCGCATAAGCCACACGGGAAATGGTTATATAGACCTGTTGGTTATGGGTTATGGTGTCATGTTGGGTGGGGTAAAACCACGCCTAAAATGGTTTAGAATAGGCATAGGGTTATCATGGTTATACATGTAGTGACGTGGTACAAGTAGCGTTTAGTGAGGGTTAATAAAGCAACCTGATTTTTTTTACTTTAAATTGGAGTGCCAAACAATCCAAGGGACCGAGGGTTTATAAAGTAGCCACAGGAAATGGTTTAGGAGGGTTATGATTATTATAATCAAACTTGTTTGCGTGTGTGTGTGTGTGGTGGGGGGGGGGGGGGGGGGGGGGGGTGTAGGGGGTTTATGTAGTTTCAGAGCCTAGGTAATGTGTGGCATAACCATCTAGCGGAACCTGAGCGTAGCGAGGGTACGCCGCTAGTATAGTAATGACTAATATCGCTACAAATCCAGCCTCGGCATAAAATAAATTATTTAAAAACCTTGTTTTTTTACGTTCAAGAGCGTTTATAAAGGGAAAACCAATTCAACCTTGTTCATAGTTCTCCAATAATGCCTACATGATATTTGCATATTTATTTATAAAACAGCCAACAAACAAGCAAAATACCAAATCCACAAAGATTCTTATCTCCAGTAATTATAGAATAACAGTGATACCATTCGCTATAGGGTATTTACATCATGCGGCCGAGTGCACCAATTATGGGTAGCTGAAGAATAGCGCTACCTCGCTAGTATTAAACTGAGGCGTAACCCAAAATTTTGAGAGCGCCAATGCGGGGTAAGCTACTAGGCTAGTAATTTGCGGGGTAATTTACGCTACTGTTATACCTGACCGGACTCAAGAGTAAGTTGGGGCATAACGTTTTATGCCACAAGTCAGTCAATTCTAGCAGTAGGCCTAGCGTAAATTTGTTGTGAACATTGGAGGGGATGATTCGCTGATGCTGAAGGACCAATTGGGCTTGCATGCCCAAGCTGAAAGATTTTATATTTTTGAAAATCCATTCATGCAATTTGGTGCATTTTTTTAGTCAAAATTTAGATCACTCCTTTTGGCCATTCAAACACTAATCGCACCGATTTTGGTAATATTTTGACCAAAATGTACTGATTGTCCAAGGATCTTATATAAATAATGACTAAATAAATAACTTATTATTGTTTTTATTACATTAAAAACTGATAAAGCCAATTTTTAAATGTTTCATAATGTTTCTTTGAATTCCTGATGAAACTATTTCCTGATAAAGCCAAGTTTCAACATTATTGTGAGTGAAAGGTAGAACTAGAAGAACGAACAAAAAGAAAGAAAAGCATATCGTGCCGTGCGTGGTCTGGGGATCGAACCGGGTTCTGCGGTTAACAAGCGAAGGACAAGGTATCCACGCCACGGAAGTATTTGTGTTAAGAGATGTGTTATAATTGTATATCATTGTTTCCATCGGGTGCTTGTGTTTGTCATTAAAATTGTGCTTTTTGGTGCAATGTTTGTATGTGCCCCTCGCCCAAAATATGTTTATAATGTCATGATAGTCCTTATTTTTGAAAAAGCGGTAAACAAACTTAGAAATTTTTGGCCATAAAATGGCATCATTTTTTCCGGATCGCAGGCCGACTCCACGTGATTCTTGATTTACACTCACCTATGACCTAGCGAGTGACGACACGTTTTTAATATTGCGGAGGACCATTCACGTCAGAATTTTACAGTAAACTATTATAGGTTAACACTTGGCATATGCGCCAATTAATTTTGTAAGGGGACGATGCTGATTAATGTGGATATTTACCTCGCTAGTTGCTATTCTGGTGTTACTTGCCAGTTATGCTCTAAGAATTACATCGTTAGTAAGTTACGCTACAGTTTGAGCATAACTACTAGGGAGGTAGCTTACCTCCCTATTAGGTTACCCGTCATTGGTGCACTCGGCCGTATCATCAATCATATAATATTGCTATCTTCAGAAGATAGCAAACAAATTGAATGAATAACATGCTTTCGTCAGTATAATATGATCGCAATGTTATCTATATAGATAGCAAATAAAATGGCTACTGTAATATTACCGTATTTAATAGCAGCAAAATAATTCAAATCTTAACCTACATCAACCCATGCATCAAGCTTAAAACTGGTTAGTTCGTGCAGACACATACCTGATGCATATGAAACCAAAACACGTGAAACTTTAAACTTAGTGCAAACCTTAAGGGTGGTGATTGTGAATATAAATTAAACAAAAGCTCTGGATTCCATTAAAAATATGATAGCTATGTGGTCAAATCATTCTCTGACTGTGGTGGAGACCAGTGGTGTAGCATTATAGGTGCTCGGGGCATGATTTCGGTGGAAAAAGGAAGGGGAATGGCGAAAAAGGGAAGGACGAAAAGAGAAAGGGGAAGGGAAGAGGAAAAGAAAGGGGAAGGAAGAAAAGAGAAAGGAAGAGGAAAGAAATTCGAAAGAAAATAAATATTTATCATCAGTGGTTAGTTCGGATCGGGAATCGTTAGGCGCGGCCGGTGGGGTGGGGGGGGGGGGGGGATCAGACGATAGCTGCATAGTTGCAAGACCCTTGGTATCTTTCAAACACATCGTTAACACGAAAATACGTCCCGGGATCCGCCGTGGTGCAACTCACAAATTGAAACTATTCTTCATCTACTGTACCAATGAGATATTATAAAATATATTTGGAAAAAGTTATGTATAAAAAGTATAATAGCGTCATATAGTTTTAGTATGCCAGTTACTTTTCAGAACCCCTAATGATCATGATGATGATGCCGAGATGTGTGTGTCAGTTAATATGCATTTAAACCTTTGATTTGTGTGTATGTTTGTAGGGGTGTGCAATCCCTGAAAGAGTTCATGCAATATATAATATTAAGGAAACATAGTGTGAAGGATTCCATGTTGATCTATCATGGATTTCATCTTGGGTCTGACACACAAATTAAAGGTTTTAATGAAGAACTGACACACAAGAACTCAGTGGCGTACCCAGGGGGTGCGGGGGCTCGGTGGCCCCCTGAAATAACCCCGTCGGTACATACGAGCCTCCGTCGGTACTTTTCTGATTTTGACCATGAGTTTTGTTCTGCCGATTTTGAGGATAATGTTACCCCTACCCCCACACTTATCAAGATTTTAGCTGCTGACGGAGAAAAAATTGGGCAACTTTTACGATTTGTTTTGGAGTCTGTAATTTGTTTTGGTCGGTAGGGGAGATGCGGGAGAGTTGAGCCATTTTTTATATTTTGTGTCACCATATGCGGAAGAAAAGTACAAACCTGTAAAAAATTAGTGTAAGATAAACTTTAGAGTGTTGTTTTCGTTGTGAAACAATAACAGTTGGGATAGCAGTTAAGGCTTATTTATACAAAAGGTTTGAAAAAAATTGGTAAAGTGGCTCAACTCTCCCTACAGTATGGGAGAGTTGAGCCACCATTACAGGAGAGTTGAGCCAGCATGATAAGTCAATGGCTGGTGAAAAAAACAAAATCATATTTTTTCAACTTTTTATTTATTAATCCTTAAAGTAAATATGGTGCTCAATTGTTATTTTCATGGCACAAAATAACATTTTCTCTCATTTATTATATATTTTTCACCTTTAGTCCAAAAATCAAAATGTTACTACATGTTTTCCCTATGCTCAACTCTCCCCATGACCAATGGCTCAACTCTCCTCATGGTGACCATTTTGTAAATAACCCAATCCTGTCTGGTGTAGAACTTTTGGTAGTTTACAATAGTTCTCTAAAATAATGGTCATATATACCCCCTTCAATAAACAAATTACCGCTATGATATTCTAAGTCTTGCTATGGGAAAAAAGACAAAACATTTATTTTTCTATTTTTCACTCAAAAGTTAAAAAAATGATTTTGTTTAGGTATCTTTGATACTGAGCACACATGACAGTAGAGTTTAACACTAAGAATGTCGTATTGATGCTATATAACAATACATGCCAATATAAATTTTAGTAAGTTACTACTTTTCGAGTTATAGGGGGTGGTTCAACTCTCCCGGTGGCTCAACTCTCCCGCATCTCCCCTACATCATGCCTTTCGTCGGTACAACTGTCATGGCCCCCTCCAAGAACTGACACACAAAAACAAACACATCTCCATCCTCCTCCCAGTTATGTAAAGAGCATTTCATAGGTTAAATTCCCAGAATTCAACAAAAGAATTAGTCCATCTTCCACTTTGCGACGGATGAACTCCCCACCCTTTTAAAAGAATGTTAAAAGAATGCAAACTGACATTGTTTGCCATTCCTTGGATTGGCTTACATTTTTAGTGAAAGTAAAAGTATAGACCTAATGGTCGATTAAAACAAATCTTTTGAATGAAAGCAAAAACAATTGATGATGATTTTCAATAAACACGCCAGATATTTTTGGTACGCCTTTACCAAAACGTGCCTGCTCTATCTGACTCACCCTGTAATAATAACAAATGGCCATGTATGTTTTTGTTGTGAATAAGACCCAGATTTATAATTGGATGCAATTTCACATTTCACAATTTGTACCATCAGTTTTTAGTTTTAATGACAAATAATAAGCTATGGGTTAAGCATAATCAGAATTTTCTCGAGCTTGAAATTTCAAAGCGATCTTCAGGTTATTCTTCAGAACTAAGATTGATATAACAAACTTGTTTTTGAGATTAAAAACATAGGCTTAGGGGCAAGAGACAAAGCTCTGTTTCCTATAAATTAGGCCTCATATGGTAAAGTTTTTCGGTAAAATGTTTCATTTTGCTGTGTCCCTGGGTTCCTATTCATAAATCCACTTCGCACACAATACAAATGTTTTGTGCAGTGGCGTGAGTCTCGAATTCTGGGGGTTTAACCCACTACTTTTTGTTACATAGAGTTTGCATCGCCCCTCCCCCCAGCCCCCTCTAGTTATGGCACTGGTATTTTGTTCAAAACAATAAAAACATGGGATGTATTTTTAATTATTTTTTGTTTCTCGTGGGACACTCTTTTGCAACGCCCTGTATCTTACACAAATTAAATCTCAAAGTTCGCAAGAAAACTGAGTATTGTAAGAAGTTGTACTTTTCACATTACATACAGTCCAAAAATGTTAGCATCGTCATAATTTGCCTAAAACCTGGCTATAGCTGGCCCAGTAACAAGCTGATTTTTGCAATTTTCAAAAAAACACATACTATGCCTACTCTGTGATAAATGGATAATAGCAAATGAAAAGAACTTTACAAATTACTTTTGATGGCTCTGAAAATCCAGGATTTTATGGCAGGTTGACGTGCACAATTCCATGACATTTTTGTAGTCATCATTCTATTGTTCTCTGTGTAAATAAGAGCATATGTGACCAATTTTACAATGATTTAGTCAATTCTTTATAGGATGAGGAACTTTGTTGTTTGATGGATTAGACCCCTTTGATTACCAGTGGGGCATCACAAGTGGGAGGGGAATTTCCCCTCGGTCACGATCCTCAGCCCTCCACCCCAGTTAAGCCTCCATGTTGTCCCCAAATAATCAAGAGAAAAACTTGGTCTGAAATGTTTAAATTCAGACCACTAAAAATTGAGCTAATTTCACGCAATTTTGACATTCAGAGATGAACTTTTTTCAAGCTGATTTCAGTTAGGATTTTTGTTGCATACTAATGTATATATATTTTTTCTTTTGTCTCAGCCCTTGAGCTATCTTACCTCATGCATTTATCTCATGCATTTGTATTTTGTTCTCGCACCCTGTATTGGGCTATTCTAGATAATAATGACCCCCCCACCCTCCCCCTATCATTGCCTATAGAGGACATCGGAATTCAAGACTTTTCCCCCACCAATTTATCAATGGAATTCCATACCTTTTTGGCACATGTTATTGGAATTCCAGCCTTTTTCACAATTTAGACCTCCCCCTATAGAGGACATCGGAATTCCAGACTTTTTTCCCACCGATTCCATACTTTTTTAAAGTTTGATCTGGAATTCCTTACTTTGTTTGAAGTTTAATCTGGAATTCCATACTTTTTTAAAGTTGGATCTGGATTTGTCCTCTATAGAGGGGGGGGGGGGGGGGGGGTGGGGGTGGTGGGTGGGGGGTGGGTGGGGGGTCATTATTATCTGGAATATAGCCAATTTTGTCATCCTCGATTGCCTCCACCCACACCTCTCTCATCACTCATGAGAAGGAGCAGGCGAGTGCTGGGAAATGTTTTGTTTTTTATTGTTTTTATGGATTGTCAAAATGATGGGTTATAATATAATAATAAACTAACCAAAAGGTTTTTTTGCACTTAATTAATTTTTTAAATGACCAAATGTGTGGAAGCGCAAACCTAATTTTACATGAAGTGCACTTTAAGTTTTAGGCATGCATCAATTGCACAACAAAATACAACTTTGCAATGTAAAATATAAATTATATGCACCTTATTCTGTCAACAAATTGATGCATGAATAGTATTTCCCAAATGTTTAAAATTCAGAATACAGTATTGACATTTTTTTAATTTTTATGTAGGCCTATATATATACGAAAGTTATTCAATAAGTTCTACCTCCTCACTCATAACATCCCTAATCCGATCAAAGTCAGAGAGAAATTTTGGATTTTCGGAAAATTACCCTAAAGATTAACACATGGTGGTTTTTTCTCTCTCCGTATTGTTTGATTGGATACTGCCAGATTTAAATAATGAAAATACAAAAAATGAATGATTTCTGAATATAATACTGTATTATCATATTTTATAAATCAGATTGTAGGCAATATTAACCTTTGTGGGCTCTCAAATGGTATAATATCAATTTGAATGTATTGCTACGTCTTTTTACTATATCATACTGGAATACTGCTATTCAGTCAAATTTTCATTGTTAAAAGTCAAGCCACAGTGATGCATCGAATGTTAAATCTTAACATTATAGTTACTTTATGAGTTTTTCTTTGCGACCGTTACAATAGTCAATCAGGTAGTCAGTGATAGAAAATTATCTATTCGAGCATGATTCGAGCAACTTAAAATCTAGCCATTTTAGTCCTGTGTATATTGAAAAAGTCTTGGTTCTATGAAAAGCAAATAACCTTTGCAGCGGTTCACTAGGGTAGTGTTAACATTAATGGCTGTCCAGGTCTGGGATTGGATAATTAGAGGGCATTAAAATGCCCAAGAAATCAGTCACTAGTTATAGTCTGTTCAAGAGATATCTGTAATTTAGAACGGTTTTATTAAATTGGCCGACAGGTACGTTTAGTCTCTTAGAATTTGGAGTCTTGCTGTTTTTTATCCGTGTCCGTTGCACTTACATGTAATGTACGTTTGGAGTTCACTGCATCTCCAGAAAAGTACAACCAATACTCAAACCAATTTACTATGAATTTGTAGCTGAGATTTAAAGCTACAATTGTGAAATATTTCATATGACTGACTTATTATGAGGTATGAGGTAGAACTTATTGAATGGCCATCGTATATATTATATATATTTTAATTAAAGGGGCATTAAGAGATATGGTGGAGGCAGCGCCCTCAATTACAAAAAATATATGATAAAAACTGGGATTTGTATATTTTTACAATTATATTACATATAATTTTCGACTTTACAGCTATTTTTTGGACGATTGAGCTACATTTTGGCTCTAAACAAGCTTGTACCAAAGAATATTTCATTTTGGGAAGACATGCGCGCGTAGCCCGCGAAAATTTTCATATGTGTACTTTTGACCATCATAAGTCCATGATTCCTTTCGTCAAATGAACCGACAGTGCCAATCTCAACCGACACGATGTCATTTTTGGCGGGATTTGGTGTGTACTTTGTTTGTAAATTTCATTTACAGCCGTACTTGATTTCATTTGGGGGGGCAAGGGTTCCAAGTGGGGGGGGGGGGGGGGCTCCCGCCCGCCCCCCCCCCCCCCTCCCCCCGCTGGTTACGCCACTGGTTGGAACATATAGGTTGCCCCAATGATGGGGCAACTGGTCCGTGCCAAGTAAAGGTTTTAGTTAGTGGTAATTGGCCTTTTGTTTGGATATTTTTTAACATTGATTATATGTTATATGTAAACAGTTTTTACATGGGTGATATTTTTATAGCAATTCCATAAATATTTACACGAGCTTTAAGCTTTTATATCATGAAATATGCTTAACCGGACTAGTTGCCCCATCCTCCCCTATTCATTTATTTATTTAATCATTTTTATTTATTAATGTTTTCTGATGTTTATTTGTTTTAATTTGTTTATTTTAAAAGTAATTTTTAATTTCCCCTCCATCTGAATGACTGATGTGTGTTCCATGCACTGATGTGCATGTGCAACGCAAGTCAGCTACATAAAATTGGGGTGGGGTGGGATTTAAAAAAGTGATCGTATATTTAAACATTGATTTCCTTGCGAAGAAGGCAATATTCTGTTTCAAGTGAAGCATGGATCATCAATGAGTCTGAAATAGGTCTATGAAATTAATTTCTTGATAAATGACATTTTGACAATACTACAATGTATACTGTAAAACGGGGGTGAATAGGGACAACAATGGGAACAGTTTTTGAAATCTCAAATTTTTGTATTGATTGTACTATCCAAATGTGGAAAGAGCAATATAGTGTTCAGGAAATGGTTCAGTGGATGTGAATGAACCAAATGTAGCCGAGCCCAGGGTATCAAAAATAAAGATGTCCTTTTATAATATATACATACTCTTTGACATTGGTAAGAAATTCTGAAAGCAGTTTTCATTTCAAGCTTTTTTGCATTTTATCGTAAATTTTCTAATATTTGGGGTCAATAGGTTTATTTTTACAGTAATTTTCAAATTGCAGACATATAAAATCTCCATATTTATAGAAAAGATGAAAATTTGATACTGAATTGATACTATAGAATTTCTTCGAATTAAGCTTTAAATTCTATGGTATCAATTCAGTATTAAATTTTCATAATTCTTTACCTATGAGTCAAGTAATATTTCCATACCCATCACATTATTTCAAATTTTTATAGTGGCAGTTCAAAGGCATAAATATGGGTGGATATGATTATAAACAAGGTATTTACAAAAAAACTGGTCAACATCCTAAAATGAATTAACAGACGACACAAAGGAAATATGAAAAATTTAGACAGTGTATGATGTATTTTAACAAAAACTCTTTGTTTTAATGCTGGGCCCACTTTTCTCTCTGAAACCCTTCATCGTCTGACTCATTTATTCTATCCCATGAGGCCCCACCTGTGTATCTCAACATTTGATGAGGTCGGGTTGAAAATTAACCCGACTAAAAAAACTAAGAATGTTTTAAGGTAATTTATATGGACATGCAATAGAACAATAAGTACTGTAAATGGTCCCAAATGTGTCCAGATTAAACGTTATCTCTTGAGACATTTTATTTGTTCCCACAATATAATGAGATCTACCAGTGACCCTTGCCATGAAACGACCTCGTGTGCCGGCCAGAACGCACGTGCATGTGTTGCATAATACCATTACGACTGTTTCAAGTCCTTATGGTTACAGCGGTTTATGTTGGCGTATGATAGTCACAGCATGGTCACTGGGGGGAGAAAATAAGGACTTGATTTCAAGTCTATAATCAATATAGTAAACACGACGAATGTCGCAGATTTTGCAAAACTCTATCATTTGTTTTATATTATTTAAACCATTTCTCCACAATTGTAACAACATATGTGTTCATATTTTCATATCCAGATCTAATATACATTTTAAAGACATCTGTGTACAAATACTGATTCAAGATACATGAAAGCAATTCATAGACTCTACCACAAGGCCTGAATCTGAATTCAAATGTCAACATCCCAGGATGTTGACAAAAACTACAACATAGAGACTAGTGCTAAAACTGTCCCTATCCACCCCGTTTTACGGTTCACCTAAGGGACCGTTCATTATTTATGGTGGAGGGCGGTTGGAGACAAATTCGAGACTTGTATGTCAAAGTTACCTACCCTCCCCCCTACAGCTGAAACTGAAATGTACATGACCCCCCCCCCCCCCCCCCCCCCTGATAACCAGTAGCTTTTTTTTCTTTGTTTAAGAATAAATTATTACATAGCGCTCCCTATTTCAACATATGAAAGTTACATGACCCCACACCACCGCCTCCCCCTATAGTTTACCCAACCGCCCGGCAGCATAAATAATGAACGGTCCCTAATGTACATTGCGCCGCACTGGTTGTACGTGCAAATATTGAGAAATACTAGTATAATATTAAAAATAGGATTGATAAAAAATTGATAAAACCAAATGAACTTAATAACCGTTCAGAAAATTCACATTCATTTCCACGGCATTTAGCCGGGCATTTAGCGATGGGTAGAGATACTGTATATGGGTAGAGTATACACCGAGGCTAAGGCATAGGGCAAAATAACAAAAATAACCTGTTTAGGCTTTTAATAGAATAATAGCGTCCCCTCCCGCTTCCTTTTTGGGGGTCTACTTCAATTTTCTTTTTCTTTTTTTATTTCAGTCATAACTTATTTCTTCAGGTGTTTCAGAGTTTATAAAAATACATATAACAAATTGGTATCTTCCTAATATTAATATGTATTCAAAACAAGTTTTGTAGTGACCAACCCCTCAGAACCATGACATAAACAGTTTAAAAAGGGCCCCCTCTTTTTTTAGGTTCACAAAAGTGTATCGCTATTAATTAGGGCAATTTTGTGGGGAAAAATGAAAAATAAAAAAGGGCCTCTTTTTTTGGAAAAAGTCAGGACCCTCAACATGTTGTTATTTTAGTTTGCCTAGCTCAATCAAAGTTCTATTACATTAGGAACAGATTGTGCACTCACAGATAGTCAAAACCAGTGGTTTTGCTCAGTGTACAAGTACACATGCAGTACACATGCAGCAACTCTACATGCTGTGAATGTGAGTATAGTGCATAGTTAATTAACATGTTGACTTGATTACATAACAGACTGGTGTAATATTACACACATCACTGCATGCACTGAGTACATAGTAGCCTGCCCTGCGCACAGTGCATGCAGTGGCAGTGCTACATGTACATGTAATAATCATATACCTGTAAAACAACTTAATTTCGCTAGCAATTTAATTTCGCTAAGCGGTTCAATTCGCCAAATTTAATAAATTGCGAGTTATATTATTTATGATGGTTATTATCATAATTAATAGGAAGGTGTTACAAATTAGTGAAATTAAATTGCCGCAAATAGTTTTATTAAGTTGCTGTGAAATAAGTTGTTTTATAATAGACTTTAAGATCGCACTTCCAGTATTTATAGTAGGGGCCTATTCATATTTATATTCAATAGCACAAATGTTCATGTGCATTTATTTATATTTACACTTTGTATTTCTTGATTGACAATTTAATTATCAGGTTAGACATACTTTCTCTTCAACAAACAATTAGGTATTAAGTATTACAGAAATGAATCAAATCACGAAAATAGCTTACTGCAAAAATATAATTGTAAATATATGGAAAATATAAGACCGGATTGCTATTTAATTTAATAATTTTCCACTGGGCTTGGGTTTTGTTTTGCATAGGGGAGCAAATAAAGTATTTTAGTAAACATTAGATTTTCAGGGTGGCGATAGGAAGTTGTAGGTGGGGGGATTGGGTGGGGGTTTTTTGCTGCCGAAAGCGGGCATTTTTTGTTTGCGCCGCCGAAGACGGTGATTTTAAAAAAAAATGTATTCCTTCATATTGATCGAGTTGGGTGGGGTAGAGGTTTTTTTAAAGATTTTTTACTCATCGGGGGTGGGGGGGGGGGGGGGGGGGACTTTGGGTAAACTTTTTTTGTTGTTGGCCTGCACAGAGGGGCATTTTTTTTAAAACTTCCTCCCCCTGAAAATATAATAGTGCGTCCCTTAAGCCAGTTGCAGCAAGATCAGTTCAGAAAACAAGTTGGTAATAAATATCAAAGTCAGTTTGTACTAATATTTTCTCAGCAAAATCACTTTGTAAACAACAAAATCAGTTACCAAAATGATCCGTCAGCAAAATAAGTTAGTATGATCAGTTGGTAAAAAAGTAAGTTTGATCCGTTGGCAATCTCAGCCATCAAAGTTGGTAGAAAAATTGGTGGATCATGAGTTGGCTCTAGTCCAGTCAGCATGATGATTTTAATGGGAATTCCCATGCCTTCTATTATATACTTCGAGAGGAATATGGCATTTTTTCTTGGGAATTCCAAGGCCAAGATGTGATTTTTTTTTTTGAATTCCCATGCCTTCTGGTACCCTCGAGAGGAATATGGCATTTTTTCTTGGGAATTCCCATGGCCAAAATCCAAAATTTGGGAATTCCCACTGCCAAAATTTGATGATTTTTTTGGAATTCCCATGCCTTCTATACCTTCAAGAGGAATATGGATTTTATTTTGGGGAATTCCCACGACCAAAATTTGATGATATTTTGGGAATTCCCATGCCTTCTATACCTTCAAGAGGAATATGGATTTTATTTTTGGGAATTCCCACGGCCAAAATTTGATGATTTTTTTGGGAATTCCCATGCCTTCTATACCTTCAAGAGGAATATGGATTTTATTTTTGGGAATTCCCACGACCAAAATTTGATGATATTTTGGGAATTCCCATGCCTTCTATACCTTCAAGAGGAATATGGATTTTATTTTTGGGAATTCCCACGGCCAAAATTTGATAATTTTTTGGGAATTCCCATGCCTTCTATACCTTCGAGAGGAATATGGATTTTTTTTTTTGGAATTCCCACGACCAAAATTTGATGATATTTTGGGAATTCCCATGCCTTCTATACCTTCAAGAGGAATATGGATTTTATTTTTGGGAATTCCCACGGCCAAAATTTGATGATTTTTTGGGAATTCCCATGCCTTCTATACCTTCGAGAGGAATATGGATTTTTTTTTTGTGGGAATTCCCACGCTCAAAAAGTGTCAAATATTTTGGGATTCCCATGCCTTCTATAGGGGGTGTACCATTAATAAATGGAATAGCCCTTTAAAGGGTATCAAAATCACTCAACTTTTAAAAAATAATCATGGTTTGTCTTTTTCAACGAGGATAATTTGAGCGAAAAGCGTGGTCAAACTGGCAAATGAAAATTAGAAAAATCAATGGCAAATTGTTGATGAAGCATTATTTTGTGGTCTACATGTCCAATATGAATGAAATTGACAACAAATAAAAGGTCAACTTTGATGGCATATGTGTGCTAAACAAGTAACGTTTTTCTCATCACAGCGAAGTTGGTTTCCATGTGATACCACCTTATATTTGTTAAACAAAATCTATCAAACTCCAACATCCCATGTGAAAATTAACAGTGTTTCAACTGAACAATTTTATGACAATCAGCATCATCATCATCGTCCTTGGACGGAGCTGTGGAAGGAGCCCACACATAATGGCATCATATGTGATGCAGCACATCAAAAGGGGGAACTTTGCATTTGAAGTCAATATTGAGTTTATTATGTGTGCTCTCAGAGCATTTTCTGAGCTTTAAAATGTATCAACATTTATCAAGGCATTCAGATTTTACGAGTGATAATAACTCCTAAATTGTTATTATTTATTATTCCTGTCTGTTTTCATCTATATCTTGAAAAACACACAGCCGCGAAGCCCCCCCCCCCCCCCCCCTTGATATGCTGCATCACATATAGCTTCATCCCTCATGAACTTATGAGCAACTGAAGTTCATGATATCAACAACACCATTTTATACCGCAACAACCTTTCCTATTTTGTGCTTTTCCGCTGCCAAATTATTAGAGTTATAAGCTAAACCGAACCCTAATAATTTAACATAAACTAGTTAAGACAACGTAGAAAAGGATGATTGGCAAAAGGACAAAATAAGTAAGCCTAGTTACGTGTCCCCATTAAGTCCGCAGAAATCACACTCTGATACTTGGAGTTTTGCATATCTGTTTGAACCAAATACAATACAAGTAGACACTTCAAGATCAAATGTTTTGATATAACAATACTATTTTATTTCCTCTATAGATTTCAATAACATCATTAGAACACAACAGTTACTTATTGATATCCCCTGAGCACCAGGCTTCTCGTTACATTGCGTTTTCGCGTCTGGGGACGCAATATTTTTGCTAAAAACGCAGTACATTTTAAACGGGACTCTTTATTGCGTCCAGCTAGACGCAATAATTTTTAATCGTGTGTCAAGATAATTGTGCATGTGTAAGCTCACAAGTATCAGTTTTCGTGACAATCCGAATCAAAGTATTGATTGATGGGGATAGGTTAATTACAGGTAACATTTGAAAGTCATGACGGGTGTTGATGAGCCAGGCTCATCAGGGATTTTTGACTTGGACCCCATAATTTCTTCTCGGACCCCATAATTTTGAGAATTGGTAGATTATGGGGTCCAGTGGACCCCATAATATTTGTACCTAACGAGAAGCCTGCTGAGCACTACCTGCCGATCTAACAGTGTTTCTGATTGGTTAATATCTATTATATTTATTTGAATCACCAATTACAAGACATGCTTCTAAAATATGTTACTCTCAATATTTTCCAGGGATACAGTTATTCTAAAATTGTCTCTGATTGGTGCAGTAAATGATGTACTAGTATCCGTCTTTCTGACCAATTGGCAGGTAGTTCTCAGGGGTTAAGCATATATGATACTTAGATTAAAGATCGTGGCAGCTAGGGGGGCCCTTTCTTGGTTTATCCTTCATGTAATTCTGCACGGAATTAGCCTAGCACAAAATCTGTGTTAAACAGTGTTAAAGGATTAAAGGATTAGACAGCTTTATTCAGTAATAAAGGCTTAACACCAGTCTAACTCATGAATGAATTACACCAAGGATACACCCATTTCTTACACACTTACCCAACATACAGGGTGAGTCCAAAAAAGTGTAGGCCTACTCAAAGTAAAATAATTATTAAAAATATGTTTTATTAAAATATGAAGTCAACCAATGTATGCGACAATAGATGCATTTATTCACTATCATCAGCAAAAAGAATCATGACATTTAAATTGTACCGTTTACTATGACTATTTTGGTAAAGTTAATGCATTTTTAACCCGAACACAATATTGAATATTTGACTCAATAATGCTCGATATTAATGAACAAGTGCAATCATGTATCGGTACACAATAGCTAACTAATAAAGACAAATAAAACATGCTCAGTTATTTTTTCAAACATTAAATGCGAAAGCATAGTGGAATTCAATAGATCTTATAAGTATCGCAAATCTTGTTCGGTTTATAAAATGTTTACTTTTACGCAAATGAGCATAAAATATGTTTACCTCAACCAATTTCAACCATCTAAAATTCTTTAGAAAGCTAATGAGATAATCTGTCTGCTTCAATAACAAAGCTGTGACATGTTCGCACAGATTTTAAGATATAAAATCCCAAACTTTAGGTTTTTTTACTCGCCCTGTAGCTCTTAAAACGTTGATGTTAAACAACCTTTACTTCAATTGAACTAGATTTGTCATACTTGGGCACTCTGTGTTTCTTTACATTTGGATTTGCAGCAATGTTAACAGCAGTATATAATGAGCAATGTGTTGCCACTCTTTCTTTCATTCATCATAGTTACAAAATTGTGCAAATCAATCATACGCGTTGTATACAAGCATTATAGTAAAATTCCATATTTTAAATAGCTTTCGTAATCAATTGATTCAGTTTTAATTGACCTTTTATTAAAATTACACTTAATAAATATTCCCTATTTAACATTTATCTCCAATATATATATAAACATATTATTAATCTTTAAGCAAGTACTAAATATACATAAGTCAGTCATCTTAAATTTAAATATTTTGTCCATTTTGTGATTAGGCAACGGGGAGAAAAACCCTGTTGTACGGGCAAACAGACCTCTCAGGTAGGACCCGTGTCAGCGTTGGAGTGTGTATGCGGGCAAACAGACCTCTCAGGTAGGACCCGTGTCAGCGTTGGAGTGTGTATGTGTGTTTCCCAAAAATGCAGTGAGCATGTTGGTGAATTTGAAATAATTTTTCAACAATTTCAAAAAAAAATCAATTAGAAAAAGATCCAAAGATTTTCATAAATCAAAGAAAAAGATCAAATTAAAAAAAATGGGTTGGTCTGCCCCATAGAACATGGTGTTTGTTTATTGTCGCCTTATTACTATCTTTACATCTATAAATATACTCTATAATGCGACCTGTCACATATACAAAACGTTAAAAATACATTAGATACAGTATAACAGTTTATTGTGGCATTTTTTACTTTTGACTTTGTATTATATATATAAAATACAGTTTATACAGGTAATTACAGTATGCTAAAATAGAACTCTTTCTAATGGCCTAATTCTTTTATGTGATTCACTAACTGTAAGAAAAGTAATCAAGAGAGATTTTAGCTCTGAGTAAAGCACATTCCATGGCAAAAATGGCACATCATTTGTCAATATTTTGAATTTTCTGAAGAATAGCGCAGAAAAAGTGATGTCATAATGACAAAATTGGATTATCCCGGCCATAATTTCAATTGTATGTAAAATGTTGTCAGAATGTAAATCCAAAGAGGGTACGGTAGGTTTATCCTGGTGTTTAAATCTTTTTATTTGTCTCATTTTCAAAATAACAAGTACATACACATAAATTAAAGAGGAATTATAGAAAAAAATGTTACATATTATTAAAGAAGTTTAAGACCTGATAACCATCAGAACAATAAAAAGAGTTCTCTTTTGTTGAAACACCAATAGTATACTCAATGAAATATTTTACTATGATATTAATGATATTAAATAATAACTTTTTTCGGTGGGCAAGTTACGGTCCTTATATACAACACATTTAATATACACTATTACCAATCAGTTTTTGTCATAAAATTAAATTAAATCCTTTAGCAAAGTTTTGGATTTAATAACAATGAGAATTATATTGAGAATAATTAATAGTTATTAACAGATTTGTTTTAAATGTTACATATTAAACACATCTACAAGTGCTTCTTTGTCACAATGGATCAGCTTGGTTGCAGGGAAATACTCGAAGGTTGTGTTACTTTTATAGCGCCATGCAAATGCATGGTATATGCACTGCATTGCTAGGAATGGTAGGTGCACACAGTTTTATTGATTTATTCAACAACAACAACAAAAATACTGCAAGTCATGACTTGCGAATCCCCCTGGCTGGGAGATCAACTAAATGAGGTCAACGGTCATATATGGGTCATGTTCCCCCGGTGTTCATGTTTCTTTTCTCCAAGTTTGAGGTCAATCGGTCAACTTTAACGATTTGACCTCTGGATGACCTTTGACCTCAGATGACCTCTAATTATTTTTTTACATGTTCCCACGGTGTTCATTGCACAAATTAACCCCTTGTTGACCTTTGACCTTGGTTGACCTCTAATGACCGTTGACCTCGGATGACCTCTAATTTATTTTAGACATGTTCCCCAGTGTTCATGTTTCTTGTCTCCAAGTTTGACGTCGATCGGGCAACTTTTACGATTTGACCTCTGGATGACCTTTGACCTCAGATGACCTCTAATTTATTTTAGACATGTTCACCCGGTGTTCATGTTTGTTGTCTCCAAGTTAAACGTCAATCGGGCAACTTTTAAAATTTGACATCAGATGACCTTGGATGACCTCTAATTTATTTTAAACATGTTCACCCGGTGTTCATGTTTCTTTTATCCAAGTTTGAAGTCAATCGGGCAACTTTTACGATTTGACCTCTAAATGACCTTTGACCTCAGATGACCTTTGCAAATTAGACCCCCAAACAAGCAGCTACAGTGTTTGACCATGGCCTACCTATCACTGAAGGTTTGAAGTCAATCCGTCCATCCTTTCAACAGATACAGCATTCGGGCAACTTTTACGATTTGACCTCTAGATGACCTTTGACCTCAGATGACCTTTGCAAATTAGACCCCCAAACAAGCAGCTACAGTGTTTGACCATGGCCTACCCATCACTGAAGGTTTGAAGTCAATCCGTCCATCCTTTCAACAGATACAGCATTTGGAAAAAAAGGCTAACCAAAAGGCACACACACACATACACACAGACATACGCACCCCCATTGACATGATGACAAAATCCCCTTCTGGTTTTACAAACCAGGGGGATAAAAATGTAATACTTAAACTTGATCATTGCGTTATTATGTTACACTAATATCATTGAAATTGATAAGAAATGGTAAATAAATGTCATCAAGCTATCGAAACCCTACATTTCTTCACAATATTTTAGTAACACATAAATTAACATAAAATACGTTAATTTTATTAATACTAATACTAATTTTAGTACGGTAATGTTCAAGTTTTTCAACCGTTTCATTGATACCTGTTGGTACCTTAAACAGGTACCTTATCAGCATGCCACGGCAGTACTGTGTATTATTGCCATACTGTGAATTGGCTTTAAAATAGCAGGCTTTATATACTCAAACTAACGTAATATTAAGACACAATGGTCGCATTCAACATTTCAAAATTTGCAATAAAATACTTCAGCTAATTTTGAGGTGCATATGGAAAACCCCTTTGAAATGTGTCAAATTTTAAAAATTTGGGGGAGATGTCAAATCTGGTGGTGTTTTTTTAAAGGCTTATTAAAACCGCTCCAAACATTTTATGATACAAAATGTTCTTAAACATTAAGTATCTTTTTAACAGTATACCCTGGTGCTGCATAGAAAAATAAAGCTAAGAACAACACACCTAATAGTAACAAAAAACCTTTAAGCATTAAGTAACGATATTTTAACAAAAGCAAGTAGTACGCCGAACGGAAGGAACCAAATATCCATAGCATGGAGTTGTCTCCTCGTCTGATGGGTCAAAGGTCACATTACAGCACAGCAGATTGTGATTGGTTGGTTTGTTCATGTGATGAAAGAAAAGCAAATGAGATGGTGTTAAATAGGAAATATCATGCAATTTTTATCCAAAATAGACATAAAAAGTTTCAACAGCAAACATAATATTTCCCAAGGGTTTTGAAGACCAATCTGCTGTCTAAATTGAGTTTGATCCAGAGGTCAGATTTCTTGACTAAGGCAAGGGGGGGGGGGGGGGGGGGGGGGGTCTTTTTGTGACATTTAAAAAGAAATATGGAACCACTTGGTCAAATGCTGAAATGTGGGTTTTGAACAGCATTACAATACATGTGCCTCTATATCTCAGATTTTTAAGTGCATGTGTGAATCCCATATCATATGGAAAATAGTATGTTTCCTGCTGGCTTTTAAATAGTGGCCTTTTTACATTTTACATTGTGTCCTTTTTGGTTCTACCTATGAGTAAGCTATTACAAATTAGTCTAGTGCAAAGACTTATATTGTATATGAGTTACACAGATTGATTCCATAATACACATAGACTATGGGCTACCCTACCTCTTTTGTAGGATTAAAATCACTACCTCGTCACGGACAGTATAGTGATTATGACATTCGTTTTGGGACTAAAATGGTCAAGAGTTTGAATCCCAGAATCGTCAAGATTTTCAAGTAAAACTGTTGCTTTCAATTTATTTTTCAAAATGGGGACAAAGTTACTAAGTTAGAATACTTAGGACTAGGTTAATTTGTGATAGCTTACTCAGAGGTAACACCTCCTATTTAGTGTTGTATTTACTAGGGAATTGTTTATCAGGGAATTGTTTATCTAGGAATACAGTCCGCTCTGACTATACTATACTCTATTTGGCTTCCTCTGGACAGTGACGTAATTATCTTAACAGGTGCAAACGCACACGTATGTATCTTGTCTTTCAACGCTCGTGTGTTTACGCCAGCTCCTTGAGAAGGCGTACGCGTTATATGCTGCAATTACTAGAATATGCAGTTACGATACGTCAGTCTTGTGATGGCCAAATAGACTATAGACTAGACAATGATCAACTATACTTGATTCCATCTGAAGGATGAATGTGACATAAGTCCATATTCCAGTGAAAGTGCAGATAGACGTAACATTTACGCACTAATGCCAAGAGTTCTCTTTGATAGCGCAATAACATCCATACAAGTGTATTACAATCATGCATCCAATAATAAAGCCACACTCACTGGAATAGGTGTTGGCATCATGTTCATATACTTCAGATGGGCCAAGAATTTTCTTAGTGCTATTTGATATAGTTTAATGTGCAGAATAGTGCCTGTATGTTTTAGCATTGATTACTGTAAAAGTGGAAATTTTCACGCTACATTTATTTTCGCGGTTTTCACGCTAAAATCAGCAAGCTCGAAAATAAAAACACGTGAATATATTCATTTTATATGTAGGTCTATGTACAGAAGCTCAAAATCGCGAAAATAAAAACAAGCAAAATTGTTCAAAATGTGCGTAGCGCGAAAATTTCTACGCGCGAAAATTTTCACTTTTACAGTAGTGAATTTAGTGTTTAGCAGCAACAACAACAACATCAAGCAAACAAATTTACACAGTGTGCATGTGTGACACATTTAAACAATCACATATTATTCTGGGAAATGTATAGCTTTCTTAAAAACCATACCGCTGGATTTTTCAAACTAATGCATATTACATGGTACACATTTTTTCTGCGAAGTCAGTACTGAGAGGATGTTGTTGTGGTAGGGAACTAAATAATTTGAATGTTTGTGGGTTAAAATAACTTACACATGTATTCAAATTAGATATTTTTATCACCAGGTTGGCATATAATAATTGGCAAAAAGCCTTATCTGCAAAAACTGCCTTTGACTATTCAGATTTGTATCAAGAGCCCAACACAGGGGTTACAATACAACAAAATACATGAGGAATGAAATTGTAAATAGGATATTTTGACACTACCTTTTTTGCAAAAGTAATGTGATAAGAAAAAAGTGATAACAAATGACATGCCAACTGTTCAATATATAAAGCATGAGCTAAGCAATGATGTTGTTACAATTTGTTTCATATAATGTCAATTAGCATTTAACAAGACTTAAAATTTTAAAAAGTGATCGGAAATCAGAAAAACACCATGGTAATTCCAAAAAATGCTGTACATCAGACTGAGTAAAACAACAACATAAACAAAAACAAAAATATCTTCTGGCAAAGGCAAGCTGTTTCCTGGGAAATTATCATAATAAGCTTTACTGAGAAATTTCAGCATCAGTTGTATAATGAGGGCAAAAGATGTTGAAAGATTTCCCCCAAAATTCAGGTTGGTCCACCTTGACAGACTGGCACCAATGTAAAGGGTTCAACAAAAGAAAGTATACCACTTTGTTTATGTCATTTTGAGTAACTTTCAATTTGTTTCTGACCAAACAGGCTAGATAGGCATTTAGATGAATCTTTTAGGCATAATTTGATACCAGATTTGCCCCCTAACAACAAAGATAAACCATGATTAGCACCATTTAAAGGAAAATATCCCATTTTCAAAAGTCGCATTTCGAATACACAGCACGAGAAGAAAAGACCAATATTGGGGTATCTCTGTGTGTTTGTATAGCCAGGATTGACGGCTATCGATCGCACAGCGCATCAGTTTAAATTTGAATTAGCCCGCGCATTGAGGGATATGCGCGGTGATCAGTACGGGATAAATACGGCATATGTCTGTGTTAACAATTGGCCCTTTCTTCTCGTGCTGTGTATTGGAAATGCGACTTTTGAAAATAGGATATTTTCCTTTAAATGGTGCTAATCATGGTTTATTTTTGTTGTTAGGGGGCAAATTTGGTATCAAATTATGCCTAGAAGATTCATCTAAATGCCTATTTAGTCTGTTTGGTCAAAAACAAATTAAAAAATACTCAAAATGACATAAACAAAGTGGTATACTTTCTTTTGTTGAACCCTTTACTATAACTTTAAAAAATCACAAATATGCTTGTAAATAGACTGAGCATCTTCATTTTTCGTAACGTTTGACTTTGAACATTTTCACCGTCTTTTATTTTTTATATTTAGGATTATGATTTTGTTAATCCCCTAATGATTTTAAACAAGAATATGGAGTTTGAAATCAAAGTTACTTAGATCACGAGGTGGTGATAATAATTAATCTTTCCCTCGTGGTGGTCGAGAAATGAACAATTCATTTCCTTACTAGGATTTGAACCTGGGACCTCCTGGATTCCAGAGACAGGTGTTCTACCAAGAAAAATTGGTATCAAAGCACTATAAATACATTTAGAGGCTTAGGGTTCTCAAACTGGAGTTATGTTCTGTTTATACCATGTCATTGCTTGAAAGTATAGCTCTAAAATGGCCCAATCTGATTTTGTACCATGATACTAAAGTGGACATAACTTTTGATAGTAGCAATCAATTGCAATGTACTAAATGGCATATATCATCTACAAAAATAGATTCATATAACCTTGGTATATTGTTTAATATGATGTATGGTGTTTTTGACTCGGTCTGTATGTGTCTTATAAACCTGCAGTAATTAAATTTTCTACTCTGTGCACACATTTTACATTAGAAACTTGCTGTTGGCTGTTGCCGTGCAAGTCTTTGATGCCTAATGCATGCAATGTGTGAAAAATATGTGTCAAACAGCATTTATTCAATGTGTAGAAGTAGGAACATGCCTAAGACAGAAACAATGGCACACTCTTCAAGCATCCTTACATCATATTGTAGCACATCACTCAATCCAAATAAACGCGAAAAACCACACTGCTTTACCTACCTGACTAACATACCAGTGTTTCTAGTTTTAAACACCAAATATCTTAGCCACTGTGTATCCGGGCATGGCATAGAACAACAGCCCGATGAAGAGGATGAGCAATGCTACGATCAACACTTTGATCAACAAGCAGCGATAATTTACCCACAATGCTTGGTACATCCCCTTCAAAGGGTTAACAAACCAGTTCATATTTCCATCTGGCCGGCTGTGAAAGCATGAGTGTGATAAGTATGGAATCGGGAGAATATATATGAGTTAGTTTGTGTGTGTTACAAAAGCAGTGCTACCAAATCTGCTGATGGGCACTCCATTAACCTGCCTCTGTGCAGTGACTGTAGAGTGGACTTATTCCAGCGACTGATTACTCTTAAGTGCCAGAGTGGATTTTTTTCAAGTGACTGGTGTATCATTCAAGGGGTAAGTATTTTGATACATCTTAAATGCACAAGTACAGTGACCTGAGTATTGTAGTTGCACACTTGATTATAAACTTCAATCACTGGAACACACTCTAAAGCCAACACTCAGAGGAAGATGCTGGAGTACACTCTTAAAACACAGGGTCAAATAGGACGGTGTCAGATATCCACATAACCTAAAAAACAAGGTAAAAGTTTGACCAAATTTGACAATTTTTTAGGTTGTGTGATAATTTGACCCCATTGTTTAAGAGTGTATAGATATGACATTTTCTGCCGATGGGGTACTATTTGTCCCAATTGTTCCATTGAAATCAAAGGTTCAGAAATAAATTCAAACTACTTTTCATTTCATAGCAATGCATACCACCACCATACAACGACACCATTTATACTCTGCTGCTATAAATTGTTAGTAGGGATGCTGCGTATAAATCTCTATATCATAAATATGCAAAATGATGTGAAAATGATGTGTTAACATAGTTGCTGCAATGTGATTAATATAATAAATATATTTATATATGTAGGTATGATTTGCAATGTATGATAATATGTTATGAAAACAATACACTGGATAACATTATACAGGAGGTGATATTTCTTACTGTAAACAACATTTGAATAGGTAGAAACGTATGTTATGTTTATATGGTGGTATGTGTAATATTTCTCTTACTTCAAACTTTAAAAATTTCACTAATCTCATAGCTTACTCACTTTATAAAATCATTTAATTTCAAGAAAGAGAGGTTTGACAAGGATTCGAACCTGTAATCTTCCGCACCATAAGCGAATCCTATAGTCTCTGTCATAATACCTTGGACAAAATTCAACTAATATGTGCGTGCTTGCGTACATTCGTATTAGCGTACATGCGTAAACCCGGTAGTGCGTACCGGGCGATTTTAAAATGATCGCGCGTCCTCCTTGGTCAATCGCGAAGTCGACACGCGCATGCATGCAAACTTGTACGCGCTTTTCATGCATTTGGATGCAGCTCCGCGAACAACAACAAAATACGCTCGCGTGAAATAGCGCTAATTATGTCCAAGGAATTATGACAGGGACTATAATCCACTGAGCTATGCAAACCGATCTGGCAAAGGTGGGATAATTGTTTGTAACACTTAGCCTAGGTTTCTCTCAAAATGTTGTTTACGGTAAATTAATACGCGTACAGGACCGTTACCACCACCATAATGCAATATGCTATAATATTAAATGCACTAAACTAAATATATGGAATCAGGGTGTGTTTGTGTGATGAAAACAATATCATTAGCATACAAATTGATTAGTACACCAAATCCAAGGTGGAAAATGATCCTTTGTTGAATGATTCCAGTAATACTTTTTTTTGGGGGGGGGGGAGGGGGGGTGGGGGCTGCTGAATCTGAGACAAATTTTGTCACCCTGCTATGATAACTGCCTAACTCATTTTTCCTAGCTTTGTGTAAAAATAACATGCTTCAAGCATAGAGATCAACATGTTTACTAATCTTTTTTTTAGAGAAAAACAACTGTTTAGAGATAATTGAACCTCTAACAGTATCACCGGTTTGATTGGTTGTCGATGTAGGCATTATAACAACAGATGCACATGGCATGGAGTTAGGCAGTTGTCTTAGCAGGGTGACAATTTGATAGGTTTAACATGGATTGGTTTAAAGATGTTATGCCACCCTATAAATTGGCTATTTCCACCATTGGTCATTCAACAAGGATATTTCCACCCTGGAGTATAATATACAATGATTTGTGTACACCCAATCACCGCCACCACATATGGACATAAGACATAGGGTATAACAATTATAGTACATATATATATTATTGCCATTTATTTTTCTTTCCTGAAATGAATACCAGAGAGTAGTATGTTAGTCTCAGTGAATACTTACCATATATTCTCAGGGTGGGGGAAGGCAGTTAATATATCATAAAAAATTCAACCCTTTCATATGCAAATACTTCACCAAAATCTATCGTACGAGGATTCTTGGTAAATGTTGCTCTTCTTTATTTCCTATAGTGCATGTCTTCTAAAAAACATCACTTTTCAAACAACAACAAACAAACACATTTCTATTATATGGGACACAAATGCATAGCAGGCAAGATATTATAACCGATATAACCCACTCTGAGAACAATACAGGAGGGGGCATCACCACCTACAACACCACAATTTGCATTAATATGAATGGTTGCTAACGCTGGCAAGGTAGAATAGTTAGCAAGGTTATAGGGAAACAATACACGGGGTAACAATACATAATACCTCATTCATTTAACTCTGTGCAGTAAAGTTAGAGCGTATTTCAATGATCGCACCTCATTGTGACGTTAGACAGGTGCCAAACAATTTGGGGTTCCAGATGTGTAACCATGGATATGAATTATCAGGACCAAGATGATCTAATCTTTCACCTTTTAGAAGACTTCAATTTGCCATGGTCTTCACTAAATTGAAATGAGCGATGAAAGGTAAACTTTTTAGAAGCAGTGATAGAGGTATGCTGGTTCCCTGCACCCTGGATCCCCGGCCCAACTTATCCATAGGTGCAGGTACAGGCAACTCAATTGCCGTCCGTAACCGTAAGTTCAACACATTGCATTGTCGTTCTGTTATGGCATAAGGTAAATAACGATCAACGCACTGTAGCTGAGACATCTCATCGAAAGGCTGAATGCATTGTCGCGCTGCCATAGTTACGGCGCGATGGGGAACGCGCTATGACATGCGTGCATGTGCGTGTGAAGTCCGGTGCTGTGGTTAGCGCAGATACACGTGTAGTTTGTGCCAATCAGCAAATTTGTTACCATTCTAAGCGTGATGCTGGCTTGATCGAATTTTTTTGTTAATCATGACTTTTATGCCAGCAAATCAGCTTTGAGTGGAAATCGGCGCGTACCTGCATCTATGGATAAGTTGTGTGGAGCCCATTGATGCAGGGAACCAGCATATGATAGAGGATAAGGAAGGATTATACTGAGTCACCACCACATCGCCTCTATATAACCTCCATCTTTAAACTGGAAGACCCAAAGGATGGGAAAATACAACTAAAAGATGTGAAATATTGTTGTAAAAGACACCTGCGTGTGGGAATTTGCACCAAACAGTTCTATTGACCAAGGATTTATTTTACAACAAGTAGTCGCATCCAATAATTGGCCAATGAAATGGGTATAGTGATTAAAGTGTATCACCTCCTTCTTTTGGATTCGGAGGGGCACCTGTCCGAAAGTATCTATTTTTGAAGGGGAACGCACCCCTAAGAGCTTTCCCTGGAATCCCCTGTGCCAGATAAGTGTTGGTATCAGATTAATTATTGCCACTGCTTAGATGCTAAATCCATCCATGTGATTTCTTACTAATCTGGAAAATACAGGTTGTCCCTTACTTTCTTGCATTCCACCTAATTTGGAAGGTTTTACATCCAATAAGGCTTTGAGTAGCAAATATGAATTTGTGCGATTTTGCTATAATACAGGTATGATATTTCCTAATAATAGCAGGTCTAAAATACGGAACGATTAACCTTAGTAATCCACAAAATAGCCCTGTGGCAAACTATTTGGTAATGGCAATATGAACGCATGATATTAGTGCTACTTTCGGTTGGTAAAATCTGATGAAAATAACCCTTGTAATCAAAAATGCATTTTGAGCCCTGATTAGTCGAGAGATGTTAATTTGGAGAGATAAATGGAGCTTGGTGTGTAATCCTAATGGATCATTAACTATCAATGGGATTAATACCACAAGGGATTAACACTGCTAGGGTTTTAAAAAAAGTGCAAGTTGTTTATCTTATCAATAAGCGCATATAACTACTGCAACTATACCTTACTAATTGTTATCAATATTGTACATTTTATTCAAATGCGTTACATTGCTTCTAAATGGGAGTACCATATTTGGCTCAGATTAATCAAATATATTGCAAGTAACTCCCTAAAGTTATAGACATTATAGGGTTTAAACTATCGCATTAGTATTGTATCTAACTGATATAGGGCTCAGATTATCAAATATACAAAGCAACTACCTAAGTATCCTTTAGTATATAGGGCTCAGATTATCAATATTATGCTATGTATAGCTACCCAACTATCCTGCAATGCTAAAACTAAAGGGCGACATCGCTATAATAACCAAAATAATACCTGTATCAAACCATGATAACCTATCGCACAAATTTACACATTAAATATCTTCTTGACCGTATATCCCGGGGCGGCGTAGACGAAGAGTACTATAAATGCTACGATCAGTGTCACTATGAGTATCTTGAGTAGCACAAAACGTAGTCGCGTCCAGAGTAAATACTTGAAAGATTTCCAGGGGTTGATAAACCACATGAACGATGTGTCAGGACGTCTGTGAGGGGAGGAGGTATAATTTGTTTATAGTTTGATCAGTTCCAAATTGGTGAAGCCTTGTTACCGCAGTAAATGAATACAAAAGGATGTAGGCGGGCATAAGGCAACAAGCGCAATGTGCATCATATGCGCCAGGCATGCTTGTATCCAAAACCGGGTGCGTGTGTCCATAATCTCGAAATGCACTTGGTTTACTTTACCGCGCAGAACGATATAAAACAAATATTTTTTCGCCTATTTGGAATTGATTAAACTATAGTGTGTTTGGTAACAGAAAAATAGACAAGTATACAGTAAAATAGAAAAATAAACAAGTGTAAGAAAAATAGAAGTCTTGTAACAGTTCAACCAGCATTTCTTGAGCAACACCAGCATACTTCACTTTCATCACATAACCACTAGTTTCTGTCACCAGTGTTTACTGGTTCCCATTGACATAAACTTCAAGATATTAAGTAAAATTATAAGCATTTTCACAGAACCTAATAAATCATCTGACCTAATTCAGAATCCCTGTGTGTACAAGGACGTTATACAATCTATTTCCCTACTCCACAATTTGGTGTTTTTTTACTTATCCATATTTCCCGCTTGCTAGGCCGACTGTTTATACACCAGCGGTAGAATGCGTGTTCAGTCATACACAAGTAATTGAATAAGCACACTTGTTCGTTTTGACAATCACTACAAAGAAGTAAATGATGCATGTACAGTTGAACATTTGTCAATAAATGACAAAATGAGGTCAAATCACACTTATTTTTCAATGGATCTGCATGCATGTTTGAAAGTCACAATTGGTGACATTTGACTTGGTACACCTGTTATGCTAGCTTCCATGAATGCATACCTAAACCCCAGGGCATGTTTTTCGGAAAAACTAGGTCAAAGTTAGAGAAAACTGGCTCCCACGGTACCCGGGATCGAACCTGGGCCGCTTGCGTAGCAATCCCGTCCCTATATTATTGAGCCAAGTAGTAAGCTTACAAAATCATAAGATTTTCCTGCGATAACCCAAGATAACTGGGAAGGTGCGCACTACCAGCACCGTAGAGTAGTATTTAGTAGCATTCAGAACTGTACAGGTTACAATCACAATTGGTGTCATTTAACTGGGTGCACCTGTTATCCAACATCTATGAATGCATACCTAAGTAATAATAGGGATTCCTTTAACAAAATTCCAGCCAAATGTGTACCAAACACACAGGAGGTACAATTAAGGATGTGATGATATACCAAGAGGAGAAAAAAGTACAATCCAACAAGATTGATATTCCGCTGGCTGTAAAATACACAACACCATGATAAGAATTATTCATGAAAATGATGGTTTTACATGTGCATACCATACCACATACTAACCACATACAGAACCAATTGTATTTGTATCGCTCAGCAGAGCTATATATAGCTTTAAGTATATTTAACCTTCACCATGATGAAAAGGGTGAAATAAGAGATGTCCCTGTGAATTCATGTACCTTGCTGGACAAACCAAATCCACAATCGGTGACATTGTGCAAAAACCTCCCAATACTCTGGCATGGGATTAAAATAAGCCTTGCACCAAAGCCTTGCGACCATCTTTCTTCCAATATATTGGCCATGGGAATTGCCTGCTTTCAGGTAGATATGCATTTTCAAGCCATGACCACAATCACCAACCAACCTCATGCCTGGTAGTTAAGCAAACATGCCTATAGTTCAATCAGTTCCAAATTGGCGAGAAATATTCGGTTTTTATCTCTCTGCGCGCAAAAGTAATCCAAAAGTATGCCCGCGATTATGTCCACACCTACAGGGTATTAGCCACATGAACACATCACGCATATGATGCACAGTGCGTTTAGTTGCCTTCATGCTCGCCAGCGTCCTTCCGTATTCATTCGCCAATTTGGAACTGACCAAACTATAGCTTATTTTGCAATTCCTTTCCCATGGGATTAAAATAAGCTTGTGACCATCTTTCCCGGGATATATTAGCTTTCAGGTAAATGTGTATTTATCCAGTCTTGACCACAATCACCATTCTCATGCGTGGTAGCAAGGCCAATATGGCAACCTCAAAGCATGGTAGGCAAATACAAATCAAAATGTGTACCTGTCTGTGTACCAGATTTCTCAGTTCACTTCACATTACGCCCCCAATATCTTCTTGACAGTGTATCCAGGTGCGGCATAGAAAAAGAAGGCTACGAACGCCAAGATCAACGATGAAATGATGAACTTGATCATACACCATTTTAGTTTGGTCAACAGCATGTACTTGAATGATCTCCATTTGCCGAGGAAGATCAGAAAGAACAGATTGGGACGACTGCGATAAGTACAGACATCAGATGTTGTGAAAAAGAGCAGAAAATTACGATAAAAACAGCCATCTTGATCGAAAATGGACTGAAATAAGTGTGGTGGTTTGAAAATGCAAATCAGCTGAAATTCTCTGACCAGAGAGGATATTTTCCCTCTGCTATAGCTGGTATTAGAAAATCTACATCTAAACAAATCTACACATATATCTATCTATAAAACAAGAAATGTACTTTATTCTACGATGTTAGTATCTATAACAACTAATTAGACAAAACATTGAATCAACAAGGTTATAACATTTAGAGTGAGTTATGGGTAGGCCAAGTTGTAAGAATGGTCTTGGAGAAAGATGAACTGAGATGGTATTATGCATGAAGACAGGTCTGAAGGTCACAGGTGAAGTTCATGGAGAAAATGATTTGATGAATTGTGACAATGAACATTACTGTAGAAACAGCTCAGTTGACCAAACTGCCCAATAGTGCATTTGAAACCAAAACCGATTAAACATGTTCCGACTTGACATAGACACAACGATACCATTGAATAAACTGACCCAATTGCAATTCTAGTGTCATTTAAGCGTAAAGATGTAATGAATCCCACTTTTGGGGGGTTTAAATTTTAACAATATACATACGTTTCAGTGTAATATTATCGATCAAAATATATGTTGAAAACACAAATAACACCAAAATGTCTTTATATGGTCAGTATGTTATAACATATTGGCAACTTGGCATCACCTACTTCATCAGTAACATGTGATATTACCATGCACACAGAAAATTGCTGTGCACTTATACACGATTAAGTTTTTTAAGCTCATTTCCGTCTGGGGCATTGAATCCTTACTGCTTTAATGACACCTTAAAACTATTGGGTCAATCTCTAAACCAACACCTGAAGGGGGGTTATACCTATGTGGCTATGGGGGCTGTGCACTTATATCATGGAACAAATAAACCACCACTGGAGTTGTGTGCATAGATTACAAACAAACAAACCATGTTTAAGCTCCGAGAATTTTCTTGACAACATAACCGGGCGAGGCATATACAAATAGTACTACAAATGCCAAGAGTATGGTGGTAATCAAGAGTTTGAGAATCACCCATCTTAGTTTGGCCCAGATAGCATATTTGAGTGCTTTCCAATAGCCAAACATGCCGAACATTGATACATCTGGACGACTGTATGGAGGGAAAGAAAAGGAAAATACATCTCAACACTGTGTTAAAAGAAAACATAGGAGTCAAATGCGATGTTTTCATGACTCAAAGACTTGAATTGAGTCATATTTCACTCATAGTTAGCTTTTTAGTGACCTTTTTCATGGCGTTCAAGTCACTAGATGACAAACAATCACTGCTTTTAAAATATCTGAATTCACTCAAATCACAAATCCAGCAGAATGAAATTGACATGACTTAATTTGAATCCAGATATTTTCATAACATGACTTGACTCAAGTCATATCTGACATGACTTGAGCCTTCTGCTATACTTACTTGAGTTACCACAACAATTATCATGCTAGTTCACCTCATTCAAACACTTGTTCTTTGACCATCTTTTCCAGCTTCTTGATTTCTTTTTTGCCTACTATTTCCTTGTCACTGGCTTTACCAGTAGTAATCAACACAGAATATCAGCACAGATTGATCTATTTTACAAAATGAGTGAGACCATAAGAGGGATTTGTGTCAAGGTGGGGTGTAAAATTGGTGCCAATGCAAATTCAACTATACTTCAAATGGAAAAAATAACAGCTAAAAAGCCTTCAAATTAGTCAAATAAAAAGGTCTGAATGAAGCATACTATTTTCATGCAGGTTATACATCTCAATGATATAGGTCAGCCCTTAATTGTCAAATAATGCCACTTTAAAGTATAACAAAAGTTATTTCATGAATTGAAAACATTGTGTACATCATGCAATCTACAATCATGCAGGACTGAACTATAATGGTATGCAATACAGATCAAGTTAACTGATATAGGATATAAAATGATAAAAATGCAATAATAAGGTAAGAAATAGATGAAAAACACAAATATGATATAAGAAAATGCAAAACAAAAGATATATGTGAAAATCATCATGCAATAGAAAATCAAGTAAAATGGCATGGAAAAAAGACATGTGAAAACAATCATGCAAAACAAAACTGAAAACGATATGTTAAAAAGGGGATCATGCAAACAAGAAAACAAAAAAGATGTAAAAAGATAAATATATAAAGCAACAAGATGGATATGTAAGCATGCAATACAACACAATCAGGCAAAATACGTATAGATAAGGAGAATATGGATTACCTTTGTTATTACTGTAGACAGATTGCAACGCCGTTTTATTTGGCAAATTGTTATTAACGCTCCAGTTCAGTCTTATCATGACCATTCCACAGAAATAAGGAGAAATGGTCAAATAGGGAGGGGGGAGAGACAAGTCCATAGTACACAAATACTACATGGTTATAGTCACTGTCATAAAGCTATGGCTAAAATATTAAAGCTATTTCCGCGCACATGATCTGTTGTTGTTCCCGAGACGGCGTCCAAATTCATGATATGCACGACTACAAGCGACCATCTATGCATGCATGCACGTGGGGATTTTACGTTTGACCAATGAGGCAGCTTGGTTATTTTTTGAAAGCTTCTGGTACGCACTTACGGATTTACACACATACGCACGCATTGCTGGGATTTTGTCCATAGCATAACAATGTGACTATAGAAGAAGATAAAGGCAAACTATTTTCCCACTGGCTACACCCCTATCACCTACGACTCCGAAGGTTGAGGGGTGATAGTTGCTTATAGCCAGTATCAAGGGATAATAGTGTGCCCCATTTGTATACCATAGAAAACATGTAGTTTTTGATTTATTACAGCATTGTGACTCTGGGGATACCTACGGTAAGAATTGGCTAACGAATTTGAATGACTAGGCGATGGGGCAGCGGCGAAAAAAACCTGTTCTACGGGCAAACGGTCCTCTAAGGTAGGGATGGGCGAGCAGGTTTTTGAAATTTATTTTGCTTTTTGCTTTTTTTCCCAAAAAATCCACACACAAAAAAAATCTTCAAATATCTATATGTTTGGGAAAAAAATTGTAAAAATAAATTATGAATTAAATAACAAAATGGGTCTGTGAGATTTTTTCATTGCCTTAGCTCATAAAAATGTTTAAGGTGTACTATTTACATATACTGTTATTTGTAAGAATAATCACCCAACGAGTCAACCTTTACCCAACTCCCTCCCCATATCTTACGGTGCGGGCATTATGCAATCATCTCTTGGTCATGAAATAATGTTATCTCTATGAAGGCATCCATTCATACCATACGCTACTTGCATGGTAAGATGACAACACATTAAAAGTGAGGCTCTCCCCTCATCACGACTGTCACTCAAAGCGAGGCTGTTTAAAGACCGTCTTTTGTTTACCATTGCCAAGTCACTTATTATGATCGATCCCACTTGCAAACGAACTCTTTCATCTAATCAGATGTAGGCTATGTAGGCTAACAATCAGCCTTTTCTTGCTGACTGCAAAGCATGTCTTTTGTTTCATGTTTCTTCTCTTCTTCCATGTTCTCTTGTACCCTGGTGATTACTACGTACTGCGTATGTTATTTTATGCGACACGAGCTGCCAATGGCGCAACATGCTTTGCAGCTTTGCCGTAATGCACCCGTATAGCTCTTATTATGACGCACACAAACACATCATATCTCGGGATAAGAGGGGAGAGCCTCACGTTCGTTTTGGCGAATGCTTGCAAGTAGTGTATTAGCATGATTCATATTTGGGATTTTTCTCCTCAAATAGAAATGGCAAAAGGTAGGCTAACTGCCAAAAAGACAAAATTGTTCCAAATGCAAGTTTACAAATGCACAGTACCTTCACTGCATACATGAAAGCAAACGGAGTACACGTACGCATGAACAAAATAAGAATCATTTGACTAAACCAAAATATTTTCAATTTTCTAAAATACAATATATTTCCCATCTTCGTAAATACCATGACTATATCATCTATAATCGACTGATAATAAATTACTACAACTAACGATATTGTTCAATTTACAATAAACTTTAAATAAAATAAAGATTCTCTCTATTAAAAATATATTAAATAGTACTTTCTATAACCCATCTTATTTACAATGTAAGAAAACAGCAGTTAATGTGGTTAGAAAAGATAATTAGACTACATTTTATCATACCTTTGATTAGGCCAAATTAAATTAATTGTTTGTCTCAAAGCTCCTCTCCTGTTGTAAAACTAATGCGGAATGCAGGGGTTTTTTTCTATTTTTTTAATTATTTTTTTAATATAAAATATTGAAATCCTTGTAAAAGTGAACTTTTGTATTTAAGATGATGTGATCAATGAAAATCTGAAAAATCTTGGATTTTTTTTTTTTTTGAAAAAAAAAATTTAAAAAAAAAAACTTGAAAAAAAAAACTTGAAAAAACCCACTAATGCGCACCAATAAACTAACGCGCGCGGAAGCTTTGAGACAAACAATTAATTTAATTTGGCCTTAGGTGAAACATGAGCCCAACATTTAATACATTTTGCTGGGGTGTTCCACTTGTTTACTAGAGAACCATGTAGATTCATAAAAATTGGCCCATTGGTTCCAGATTTGGACCTATTCCATTTAACATCAGAGAAACCACAATTGACCAATCACGATGGTTGACACTTAGATCGAGGTAATTATTGCGCGACAATCTGGTTCATGTTACTGTGACAAAGTACTACTCCTGTGTATTTGTGGTGCTGGATCTATAGCAGATTCATAAACATTGGCCGATTGGTTCCAGATTTAGACCTATTCCATTTAACATCAGAGAAACCACAATTGACCAATCACGATGGTTGACACTTAGATCGAGGTAATTATTGCGCGGCAATTTGGTTCATATTACTGTGACAAAGTACTACTCCTGTGTATTTGTGGTGCTGGATCTATAGCAGATTCATAAACATTGGCCGATTGGTTCCAGATTTAGACCTATTCCATTTAACATCAAAGAAACCACAATTGACCCATCACGATGGTTGACGCTTAGATCGAGGTAATTATTGCGCGGCAATTTGGTTCATGTTACTGTGACAAAGTACTACTCCTGTGTATTTGTTGTGCTGGATCTATAGCAGATTCATAAACATTGGCCGATTGGTTCCAGATTTAGACCTATTCCATTTAACATCAAAGAAACCACAATTGACCCATCACGATGGTTGACGCTTAGATCGAGGTAATTATTGCGCGGCAATTTGGTTCATATTACTGTGACAAAGTACTACTCCTGTGTATTTGTGGTGCTGGATCTATAGCAGATTCATAAATATTGGCCGATTGGTTCCAGATTTAGACCTATTCCATTAACATCAGAGAAACCACAATTGACCAATCACGATGGTTGACGCTTAGATCGAGGTAATTATTGCGCGGCAATTTGGTTCATATTACTGTGACAAAGTACTACTCCTGTGTATTTGTGGTGCTGGATCTATAGCAGATTCATAAATATTGGCCGATTGGTTCCAGATTTAGACCTATTCCATTAACATCAGAGAAACCACAATTGACCAATCACGATGGTTGACGCTTAGATCGAGGTAATTATTGCGCGGCAATTTGGTTCATATTACTGTGACAAAGTACTACTCCTGTGTATTTGTGGTGCTGGATCTATAGCAGATTCATAAATATTGGCCGATTGGTTCCAGATTTAGACCTATTCCATTAACATCAGAGAAACCACAATTGACCAATCACGATGGTTGACGCTTAGATCGAGGTAATTATTGCGCGACAATCTGGTTCATGTTACTGTGACAAAGTACTACTCCTGTGTATTTGTGGTGCTGGATCTATAGCAGATTCATAAATATTGGCCGATTGGTTCCAGATTTAGACCTATTCCATTAACATCAGAGAAACCACAATGGACCTATCATGATGATGCCACATCATTTAAATGCTGTTGATTTTGCTGTGATATAATTGGACTCATTCACACAAAATCCTGCATCCATGTACGAACCTTGAACTCCCCAGGTTAATGTAAACATGCCATCTAAACAAGGGACACAAATTGATTATCATTCCTTTACTTTCATCTTATTTGTTCAAGTAAGAAAGAAAATCAATTTGGACAAAGCGCGAGGGAGCTTTGTCACTATTCTCTGGATATGAACTACTTATGAAGTGATTAAGACACAGATAAGCATAGAACCATATAATGTGTCAATGATCAGATGCAGATTTCAAACCACTGCCCCCCCCCCAAGTAGAAGATCTTTACTGAAATGGTAAATTGGGCCAAAGTTTATGAATCTACTAAAATGTTATTATTTCTATGATATACCTTTTTTGAATGAAAAGCAGAGTTAAATGCAAACTTTTTACAATGTTGTCTAAAATAATGATTATTAGACAGAAAACTGATGACCAAAACAACTATAAACACACTATCTCTTTCTTGCATACCAACTATAATGGACGGTAGGAGTCTATCTAAAAGAAGCATAAGGAATTACCAAAGGATTATGTTCCCCTTAAATGCGAAAACTTGAATGAGTCTTGGCTGTCAAAAACAATATCAGGGTCTGATTGCATAAAAGTTAAGCTTTATCTTAAGAAGAGTGATTCTTCTTCAAGTTTTCTTAATATGATTGTTTAAGAATTCATAATTCAAGCTTCATGTAATATAGGACCTATGTCAAGGGCTCAGAAATAAAAGGCCTCATCTCCATTTTTTTTCAAAAATTAGATTTTGGTATCAACATTTATAGAAAGAAATTCTCTTTCCAGTAACACACACCCTTATCTCAATGACACAACCCCTGTCAAAGTTATAGCCAGTATCACAAGGCCTCATCTCCAACTCCCCAATGTGTTTAAAGATCTTCAATATTCTTTTTCTCAGAATGGTCAAAATGGAGATAAGACCTTGTGTTTCTGAGCCCTCAATGAGCCCTCGATGTCAAACTTGGCCCAACTTAGGAAGAAATCTATGAAATTCTTAAGAACAAGGTGAAAAACTGTTCAAAAATAAATCTTCTTAAGAAGAATCTTAACTTTTATGAAATGAGGCTCATATATTTCAGATGTGGACTAAATCTATATTAACATGCTTTATGTCGCCATTTAAAGATGATTATTCTTAATTGATCATACATGTTAATGGTGAGGAATAAAGGGTGAAAGTCACTTTTTGAATATGTTTTCTATTTACTAAAAAGCTATTTAAATAAAATATAACAAATACGATTTAATACAGTAAAACAGATTTGGCATTCTTGGTTGATATCTTGCTCTGGTCAAAAACATATATTTGTTTGCTTGTCCTTTCCTTAACTATTTTTACAAACAGGTCTGAACTTGTTAAGGGGGGTGTGGACTCTCAGGTACAGTCTCCGTAAAACTGCCATAACTTCTTCAATATTCATTTAATCTTTTTAAACGTATACAGTTTTTTGCAGAAAAGGGTTAAATGAATCCAACATGATAATGAAATTGACCATTTTGGAAAAAATTATAAAAAACACGTTTTTTGACCCATTTTAGGTTTGGAAAAGATAACTCAAAATATATTTGGTTAAACTTTGTCATACTAGTTTTATGATAATCCTGATAACATTCCCCAGGACCATTTTTTGTTTTTTGAATATCTTTTTTATTTTTTAGCGTTAAAAAAATCACATTTTTTGGCACTTTTTGGTCTCTAACTCAAAAATAAAAAAGATATTAAAAAAAAAAAACGGTCAATTTCATTATCATGGTTGGATTCATTGAACCCTTTTCTGCAAAAAACTGTTTACATTTATAAAGATTAAATGAATATTGAAGCAGTTACGGCAGTTTCACGGAGGCTGTACCTGAGAGTCCACACCCCCCTTAATATTAACTAGATGGTAATATTAGTACACGCTTGTTTCATTTTGGATATTTTATTTACTGCATCATTTCATTCTAACTGTATATAATTTCTTTTATCAATAAAAACTATAACATTCCTGGGACTGGGATTTGAAATATTATAGGGTTGATATTCTTTTGCTTGGTAAAAACTTGTTTTTCCATTTTCATAACTATAGTAATACTGGTAAGGGCAAACAAACAATATAGTTTATTGGCCTTATTTTGGCACAAAGTCAGATTTAAAAAGAAGTGTTACCCACCAAAGATAATTGCTACAAGGTAACAAAATAAAAACTTGGCCATAAATACTCCATATATTTGCCCCCGTTTTTTGAAAATATTTAAATTTTGCTCTGATTTTCGGCGATTTTGCAATATTTGATATGCCCGATAAACCGACCTTATATTACCGGAAAGTTCTACATGCCCTAAGACTAGTTTTTCGTTTGTATTCTGATGGAATAAAGTATTTAAAACCTAACCTATTTATAAACTATGTTAGAAAAACATATCACCCAAATATGAATCTTTACAATTATAATTTCTTACAATATATTAACAGATTATTGCACTACGATGTACCTAATTGAACGGAATATGAATCAAATTGCAAATTGCACTATTAATAACTATACACAATATTACAACAGTCTTTTACATATAATAAACATAATGCTATGCCGAGTGACCTAAACATATTACATTGCCGTATTGAATACAAAAACTTTAGGTACCAGGCACGCATCAATTATACGGTAGAAAATAGAACATCATTGTAATTGTATGATGCACTAATTCCATCAAAGACTTGATGCATGGACCTAAAGTACACTATTTCTTCTGGTTGTTTTAACATCCTATTCTAAATCTATTGCCGGTTCTAAGCATCTAAATTGTACAAACATTTTACTGTATTAAATTGTGTCGCACTTTGCATTTCCACCACAGCCTACGTTGTGCAAAACAATATTATTTCATCCAGAATTTACAACAGTCTACTTCCATATTTCTGTACTACAGATATAGTGTTATTAAATGGAAAATATCATTAGCCTAAATTGGAAGCATTTTGTACTCAATTTGAACATTGATTTGGAAGACTGATTAGTCAAAGGCACAAAATCCATACTACTTTAATTTATTAAAAAAATGCATCTTATAAGAATATTACATTGCAAATTCATATAAATAACACAAAATATATAACTATTGAAAGATGCAACAAAGGCTTCATATGTGGGCACTCTTATTAGTGCATTTTTGAAGAGAGATATTTATGCAAAATTAAGCAAAAAGGACAGTATGGATGGAATTCATGTTAAATTTACATATTTTCTCATAGACGTTGCACCTTTATATAACATTTTGTGAGTTGTTTATTTTGTGCAAATTGTCCATTTATGAAAATAAACACTCATGAAAAAAATACTTCAATGCAGTATACAAGACATACTTGCATTCGGAGCCTTGTGTGACCAAAATGATGCGTAATAAGGGGTGTTTTTAAGATCAGACGTGTATCACATTATGATGACCAAAATTGACCACTTACAAAAAAAGGGTATTTTGTCAAAATCCTCTCAATGTCAATAAAGTTGCAATGCCTTCAGAAATCCCAGCTCTGTTTTCTTCTACAATATCAGTACTTTAAAAGTAATTCTTTTTATACTTTAAACCTTTTTAAAAGGGAAATTATATGATATACTAATTGTTTCAACATTTTTATTCCTACTTGTTAAAGCTTGTGGAACCTTCATTTAGGAGGATCCTTTGCTTCAGAAGAAATACGTTTTAAGGTGGTGTCTAAAAAACTTTTGTCACACATGCTTACTGCATTACCTTTGACTACCCCCTCCCCCTCCCCCCTCCCCTTTCCAGGATTTAAGGGGATAAGGAGTCAAATTCTATTTTTACATGGATAAATACAATTTGAGTATTTCAGCCCTTTGGTACTGAGCAAACATTCAAAACCGCAAGTATATACGCAATACGTGCGACCCAAAATCAATTGCCGTCCTTTACCGGTACGCACAAATGAGCGCAGCTAGGTTACTAACAGACAACCAAGTACTGCCGCGTATCCTATAAATAACATCATAAGCGGCAGCATTTAGTTCACCATTTGTGACATAAATTGAAAGACAGACAACAGTTTAGAAAAAATTCATATCTATAAATAATATTCTATCTATGAGTTAATGTTTGCTTTTAAAGGTGTGTGACCGCATTCATAGCATGTTATCTATTCTACATGAAGGCAGCGTACAATTTACCCAGTGTCGCGTTGTTAAATGCTCCACACTTTGCAGAATTTGCTAAACATCTGAAAGTGTGTAGCAGTTTTGTACTATGCATTTCAATGTAACAATTTACCATTTTTAACGAACAGTTGGAATTTGACAACAATTTGCTACACAAATTTGTTCACAAAAATCGATCACTGCATGAAGGTGCTTCCATTTGGGTGTATTTACTCCAGTGATCAGCTACTGATAGCAGCAAAAGGTCACTTAAAATTGCCCATATGCTATACTAAAATTTGGAAAAAATGCCAACATATTTTGCTTATAGCATACTCAAGAAATTACCTCTCAGGCTTACGATTTTCCCGAGTTGATAAATTCCTGATGAAGTGCATGAAGCTCTGAATCACACACCTTTGATACATATTACTGTACATGGCATTTTACACCCCAAAAAGTTTCTTAACCGTATATCCAGGCACGTTGTAGAAGAACAGCCCAATAAGCGTTATGAGAATGGCCAGGAAGAGGGCTTTTAGTATGATCCATTTGAAGCGTGCCCATAGGACGTAGCGTATCGCCTTCAGCGGGTTCAGGAATCCGACGAATGAAGTGTCCGGCCGACTACGATGAGCGAGAGTGAAAGAGAAACGGAGAGGAGGGAGTGTAGAGAAAACACACAAGTGTAGATTAGTTTAGCTGTTAGTTAGTCACTGCATACCATGAGATTAGCAAGTAGGACAAGGTGGAGTTGGATAGGGTAGGGTGTTGTAGGGTTAGATGGGATTGGGTGGAGTGTGACAAGTTGGGGTTAGGTGGGGTACGGTTGTGCATGGGGTAGGGTGGGTTGTGGACAGGAATTGTAGACCAAATAGGAATGGTGAAGAGGAATAAGGAGATATGTGGAATGGGGTGCACTTGGTGATATGGGCTAGGGTGGGGTAGGTGAAGGTAGTTTAGTTTGGGGTAGGAAAAGGTGAAGGTCACTGAGTTGGGGTTAGATGATATATTTTTGTCCTTGAGAACAGAAAGAAGGCTATTATCTTTAGCTTTCAATTTAATGCAGCCCCGAAAATCCAAGTGTTAGTTGCTTGATTATGTGTCCTTGAGAACAGTGAGAAGTCTATTTTCTTTATAGCATTCTATTTTAGGCAGTCCTATTGTGAAATGCTTAATCATACTCCAAAGAGTTTAGCCACTGTGTATCCAGGCACATTGTAGAAGAATAGCCCAATCATTATTATGATAATGGCAAGAAAGAGTCCCTTGATGATGACCCATTTAAAGCGGTTCCAGAGCGCATGACGGATTGCCTTCAGCGGGTTTAGTAAGAACACGAATGATGTGTCTGGCCGACTATATGATGAGAGAGAGGGTAGGGTTACCAGGTGTAGAAAGAATAGAAACATAAAAGTAAGGAGTACAAAGAATAGAAACACAAAAGTGAGTAGTTGAAAGAATAGAAACACAAAAGTAAGGAGTACAAAGAATAGAAACACAAAAGTGAGGAGTAGAAAGAATAGAAACACAAAAGTGAGGTGTAGAAAGAATAGAAACACAAAAATGAGGATTAGATTTTAAAAATGTTAGTCATAATAAACCATGTAACTGGGATATGATTAGTAGCAGCGTGGGAGGATGGGGGATGTAGGTAAGGAAAGGAATGAAGGGAGTGCTCAGGATTAGGGAGAGAGGGTTGATGATTTTAGAAAGGTTGGGGGAGTAGATTGACAATTAGGGAGTTTTTCAAGGTAGGAAGGGAATGTTATTGTAATCATTTATATTATTCAACTGCTGGTCTCAAAGTTTTCACCAAAAAAAAAAAATGAATGTGCTTTTTGCTCAGAGGAAATGTTTCATTCATTATGTTATAGGCCAAAAATGTTTGTAAATTTCAAAATTTACTTCTAAAAGAACAGTAAAACATTGTCATAAAAGCTAATATCTTTGCTCTTTCTCTGCCTTGAACTTGAATGAAAACTTCATTTTCCAAAACAAAATAAATTAAGTATTCCTCATTAGTTTTTTGAAAATCTAAAGATATTTGAAACCAGCCATTAAATAAGTATAGCCTTAGATGCGCTAGTTTGTAAAATAAAATTGAACAGATGAAATAATATTTAAAATAATTAAGTATTATATAGCTGTGAAGTATGGTTATCATATCTAGTCCAAGTTGGGGTTTTTTTTGTCGCTTTTATATATACAAGATCAAAATGAAAGAGGGGCTACCATTTTTTGATTTGTTCCGAAAAGGAAGCAAATCTATTCTTCTCCCTTAAAAAATATATCGCCATTATGGGATATGTGTAGTATATCAGCAAAGGGCCCCGTAATAACATTTATTTAATACTCATTATCGTCCGTAATGTACTATGAAGAAATATGATCTATATTATACTTTGTATGGAACATATGAGGATACTGTGAAAAAATGAACATAAAAAATCAATTTAAAAAAAGGTTTTTTTAAAAACCAGTGGACATTTTGGAAACAACCTGTTTTCTTTATAGACACTGATGAAGTGACGATCCTTTGTGATGGCACTTTTTTCTGGTTGCTTGGAAACAGTTCAACCATAAAGTAGCATTATCAACACAGGATCTCAAATTGTCCGCTAAGGTGTGTTTAAACTTGGACTAGATCAAATCTGACTGATAATGTCATGATGAAACGTTAGTTGGCAAGTAATTTTCCATCTATTCACTTAAATCACTGGTTTTGATGAACACAATGCAACTCCTTATTGGAACAGATATGATAACCATACTTATCTAACAGTCCTGATGAATATTTTCATTAATCTTAAAAACATGTTAAAATCACTCACACAAGTATGATTAATAAGAAAGTTAATGCAAATCAGAGGCATTAGAAAGAGACATTATAGCAGACAGCTATTATAGTATGTGCAGTATTCCAGAATTGACTCATTTATGAGCTTGAGCCTGAAGTTTATATGGTATACCTCCACAAGACACTGGCAACAAGACATTGGCAACATCAAGACATCAAGTTGCCTGATTGTCAGCTCGACTTGATTTCTGCATCTAAACACAACACCAAAAGTAAGTCCCCCCCTAAACAATTCGTCATAACATCGTAAGATAAAACATTTTACCAATAAAACTTAGTTAGAAATAATCCTATGACTGTTTCCTAAGTGGTGTTTAAAAATGAAAGATGTCCATGACTTCATGGCTGAATAAGCTCAAAAATAAGACAAAAACTGCCCTTCTCAAAAGTCACAACTCACTATGCTAATATCTGAGCCAAGAATGGGATTTACATGGCTGAATGATCATGAATTGATTACACATTACAGTAAATGTTGCTCAGCCACGGGTACTTTTCCATTAGTGAGAAGCAATTCATAAACTTTTGTGACTTTTGAGAAGGGCAGTTTTTGTCTTCCATTTGAGCTCATTCAGCCATGAAGTAATGGAAATCTTTCATTTTCAAACATCACTTAGGAAACAGTCATGGGATTATTTCTAACTAAGTTTTATTGGTAAAATGTTTTATCTTACGATGTTATGACGAATTGTTTAGGGGGGGACTTACTTTTGGTGTTGTGTTTATCAACTCTGTTGCTGAAATGAAAAACTTATCTTACTCTCTTAGTCGGACATCCGGGTTAACTGTCCTCTTTGCCGCTAAATTACCCAGAATTCACTCTGATTCATTGCCCGTTGTTACATGTGACGCATTCTGCACATGCGTACACTTGCTTTCCTAGCACGAAATCCCCTTTTCCAGTTTGTGTGACGTTAGCCCGACCATAAGAATACATGTAACATTGCTCATATCTTATGTTAACTACATGTATACCTTGGGTCTACATTCCAAATGATTGTCATAACTGTCATTATTTATATTCCAAAAGGACAGCTAATCTGTCAAATTTCACTATACTTTTAAAACATTTAAAACACCTTATTAACACCTATATAGAGAGGTAAATCGCCTACAAATGGACATTTCTAAATAAACCACCTAAATACAGATACAAACCATTTAAAATTAGGAAAGTCTAAATATATGGTACTGATGCATAAACAGCAGCATTCTGTAATGTTAATCGCTAAACAAGGAAAATTAAACATTTAAAAGTTGGGGGGGGGGGGGTTCTCGGCAATCTTAATCTGCAATAGTTTGTCTCACTCTATCGATGACAATCTCCTCTTAATCGAGAGAATTTATACTGTTCTGCAAGAAATTATAACTTTGATTAAGTATAAGTCTCAGAGAACAAAAACCGCATGTTGCATTGACTAATGCTCATACAAGCCATAATCATTAGGTTTAATGTGACACATCACATCAAACGCTACATCTTGTCTACTTTTTTAAAATATGAGATTTTGACAGTTTGGCAGAATATTCAACAAGCTTTTCAATGATACCTATTTTTTTTAAATTGAAGTAATACCTTTGAAAATGCGGGGGGAAAGGTATGTATTTCGTTTTATTTTATTTATATGTTACCAACTATTTTTGCTCTATATCTTAAAATCAGTCTGGCCGACAAGATGTGCTTTATGATGTGATGCGACACATATCGGCTGCAAAATCACCTTAGAAATGGGAAGAAAAGTAATTATCAACTGGATTATATTCACAGACATGGATAGATCAAGTAAAACTTGTTTACATTCTAGACCTAGCATGTGCTTTTCCAAATGTCTACTGCATCTGATGCCTTCCGAGTTGTAAGCCAGATTCTTCACCGTGGTTACAGATGCTTGCCAAAACAGTTCACCTATCCCTCTATCCAGGGTGCAGCTTTCATTCGATGTCACTGTCTAAACCCCTCTCAATTCAAGGGGGCTGGACATGCTAGTTATATATAAAACAATTATTTAGAGGGATTTGAGCTACAAGGACCTATCTACAATGGCTGCCACATGTAAGATTCTATTTTCACAAGGGTGCACCATAACATAGAGCAGCTATTACAGATAGTGACTTTTCACCTCACTAGGTATCTCAACAAAAAGACCGTATCTGCAATACCTACTCCGAGTTTAGTTTATACCAATTGCTCAGCATATAATCACCCAATATATAACAACTGGCAGCTATTACAGATATAAGGCCTTGTGGCCCATACCCTTGATTTAACGGAAACAAAAATGACAAGAACAACAACAACAACACAAATCTTGTTTGATTGTAAGTTCAAAATATAATCTTAACAAGAAAAAACCAATTGATGTTATAATTGATGTTACAACTTACTTTGGTTTCTCCAGTGGATCTGGTTCATCTCGGGCATATCCAGCTGGGTTCTTTTCTGCTTCTTCTTCAGTCATCAGAATAAACTCAGCCTCAACTTTACCCTATAATTACAATGACAAATACACAGAAATACAATGAATTATAACACAAAAACTACCGTTTTCTTTAATATATTTTATAAATTCGAACATTTGCCAGATCTGTTTGTGATTTACCCATTTTGGGTAATCAGAAGCCCCGGGGCGACTATACTTGTGTAACACAGAGGTCAAGTTCCAACATCAAATTCTTGTGTTTTTTTATAAATTTAATTTCTCATTAGAAAACTGTGTGAATAATATTAATTGATTCTAATTACAAATTACAACAGTTTTTATTTTCTGTTTTTAGGCTACAACATATTGGCGTGAGTGATCCATTGCAGCTGGTCAGAAGCCCATATTCATCTCCCGGGAGGGGAACTCAATTTTTTTGGTAGGGGTGTGCCGCCCAAGGTCTCAAAAAGGGAGGCTTTGGAACTGAACTGAGAGAATTTTATAACGAAAATATGGGTTTTAGAACGCAACTTTTTCAAAAAAATGGGGCTTTGGAATGAAAATGTTCGTAATTTTTTGAATTTTCAATAAAATGGGGGTCTTAAGAGCTGATGCAGGCTCAAACCGGGGTCTTTACAGCTAGCAGAAGAGGGTGAAAAAGGGGGGTCTTTAGGGCGGCAGATACCTATACCCCTTTCCAATGTCAATGCCAACCCCCCCCCCCTCCCCCGACCTCTATTATTTATTGTGTTGACCAAAGAGGTCAAGCTCAAAAATCATATTTGCATACATACGTGAATTAAAGTTTGTCTCATATGTGAATAACTCGTAGTTCGCATCATTTGAGGATATTCCCATAAGGAAAAAAAATTGTTTGATTGTCCATAGATCACTTTCAAAAGTTGGATAGGTCGGTCAGGATTTTTTTTCCTTCCTTGCCCTTTTTTTAGGTACCAAAAGTAAAAAGAGATGTACTTGTTGTGGTTACCAAAACAGGGGGGGGGGGGGGGGAATCTTGAAAATGTTGATGAGTATTTTTATTTTCTAAACACTTTTAAAAAAATTCAAAACATTGTTTTTGATTTTCGACTAAAATGTGTGAACAAATTGAAATTTTCAACAACAAAATTGAAATTTGAAGGAAAAAAAGAAGAAAAAAAAGGATTTCTAGGGTCGAGCGGCAAGGACAATCAAACAATTTATTTTTGTTGGCCTAATAAGCAGTTGGTGCCATACTGTCTACTGCTCGTCTTTACAAATAATTGAGATATTAACAAATTCATTTCATACCGTAAGTTCCTCTTCTTCATGTTCAGATTTGGCAAGGAACGGCCACCATCCTTTAGTTCTCTTGATCTTGAAAATGTTAATCTGTGGCACAGAACCATCCGTTTTCAGCAGATTGGGAGAACACCTCTTGGCGCTCTTGGCTCCACGAGGGAAACGATTCAAGTCTATTGTCAATCCACCTGGGTAAGGAATTACAAGAATTCATATAGAGTATGTTATACTTGCCTATAACTTTTAATATGGTCATCATATGATAATAATAATTGATAATGGACCACTGTTAAATATTGTTAGAAACATTTTGATGCTTCATTTGCTTCCACAGACAGTAAATCATCCAAGATTGCCAATGGGGTTATAAAGAATCATGCAGATTTAAATGCTACTTACAAGGTTGCGCAAGCTCTACTGCATGCATACTGAGATTTGATCAAATGTCCCGCCTGCAGTGCACATCCTGTGCATACAGTAGGAGCGTCCTGTTCAATATTCCATAGCATTAGGTATGCATTTCATTGTGCATAATCTCCAAATTGTGGCATTTGAAACTGTCTAATTTTTCATCAATCGTTAATCTTGGACAATTTATAGTCTTTCGAAGCAAATGAGATATCCAAATTTAGCTAAGGATATACTTTAACGGCCTAATATCAGTTTTATCGTTATAAGATTATCAAGTTATGACCTCTCTAATTAGTGTTGACTTTCTTCTTCTTTTTTTGCTGTTTATTCTTCCATTTTCCAAAAAGAAAATGTCACATAATTGTTTTTCGTTATGCAGGATATGATTTTAAATACAGTAGCTGCTAGTACCATTATCTTAATGGGAGTTTTTCAATCATAGGCATGACTTAAGTTGTATCCTTCCTTTAGAGCATATACGAGGGTCATTCAATAAGTTCTACCTCCTACCTCATAACTTTGTTATTATATAAGCCAGTCTTATGACATTTTACACAGTTGTAGCTCGGAATCTCAGCTACAAATTCATAGTAAATTGGTCTGAGAAGTCGTTGTACTTCCAGAAATGCAGTGAAAACCAAACGTCCATTTAGTGCGACGGAAACGGCAAAAATACAGCCAAATGTCTCCCAAGTGCTATTCACTTGACCAATTCTAATAGACAAAACGTCCCAATCGGTTAATTAAAACCGTTCTAAATTACAAATATCTCTTGAACAGACTATAAACAATAACAGTGACTGATTTCTTGGGGGAAAATGGCCTCTAATTAGCCAGAACCAGATCAGGACAGCCATTTATTTTAACCCTACCCTAAGAGAACCGTTGCAAAAGTAATTATTTGCTTTTCATAAGAACTAATGGATCTTCATTATACAGAACTAATGGATAGATTTCAAGTCTCTCAAAGAAGATTTTCTATCACTGACTACCTGATTGATTATTCTAAAGGTTGTATATAAGGAAAACTCATAAATTGAAGGTCATGTTAAGATTTAACACTTGAGGCATCAATGTGGCTTGACTTGTAACAACGAACATTTGACTGAATAGCAGCATTCCAGTTTGCTAAAGACGTAGCATTACATTCGAGTTGATAAGATACTATTTTCAAGCCTACAAAGGTTGATATTGCCTACGATCTGATTTATACATGATAATACAGTATTATATTCAGAAAACATCCATTGTTTTCTATTTTCAGTACTTAAATCGGGCTGTTATATTTAATCATGTAATACGGATAGAAAACGAAAAAACGTGTATTTATCTTTAGGATAATTTTCCGTGTCCGTTGTCCAAAATCTCTCTCTGGCTTTGATCGCATTATAACAAAAGTAAAACAGGTATGAATTATCATTTACTATAAATGTGAAGCTATGATTTAGAGCTATAATCATGACAAATGTCATTAGGCTGACATTCATAATAGCGATGTTATGAGTTAGGAGGTAGAACTTATTGAATGACCCTCGTACATAACAGTTGCAACAATCGAGACCAAATATCAGCATATCAATATAATTATTGTAACATTTATCCTGGTTGGCTATATATGATGTAAGATAAGGTGCTTGATCATATCATAACTTCAGTAAATAGGCATTACATTACTTTAAGATTGTAAAATAATGTTAGTCTGATCAATTCCCACCTCACCAACAACAACAAAGAATTCATCAGCTGAGAATTCATCAGCATCCCACACCTGTAGATTAAGCCTTGGCGAAACCTCATATTCAGTTTCATCCATAGCATATCTTCTTGGTTCACAATTGGATACCACCACCTTCTTTCCACCTACAACAACAACTTACTTAAGAAGCCTTCAGCCGAGAACAAATCTGCATCTCACACCTGCATATTAAGCCTCCTTGTACTCGAGTTTTGTTCAGAGCTAATGTCTTTAGTTGAATTCCCAATACATGACCACATCCCCCTTGCCCCCCCCCCCTTGCCCCCCTCACACAAATAACTAACTTACCTAAGAAGTCATCAGCTGAGAAAAAAATCTGCATCCCACACCTGCATATTAAGCCTTGGTGGAACTTTGTACTCGAGTCTCGTTCAGAGCTAATGTCTTCAGTTGAATATCCCTCATTCAATACATGACCACAGCCCCCTTGCCCCCCTCACACAAATAACTAACTTACCTAAGAAGTCATCAGCAGAGAAAGAATCCGCATCCCACACCTGTAGATTAAGCCTTGGTGGAACCTTGTACTCGGTTTCATCCAGAGCAAATGTTGACTCCTTCTTCCGTATCACCATCTTCTCCTCAGCAAGCAGGTACTCAAACGGGAAGATGAAACGCCAGTTGAAGTTACCCTCGCCTGTAAGTGAGCGGTAATGTACATCTGTTGCTTGTCTGTCTATCTCTGGTCCTACCAGCCATCTGGTGAATGCAAATACAAGGCAGAGAATTATGATATCCAATCAATTATCATTCAGTAGCAGCCCAGGGGGAGGTAGTCAAATATAATATTGTAAGCATACATCCTCACAGATCTTCCAGACACTCTCCAAACGCATATTTTGTCATGAACGAGGATTTTGCTTGTTGAACAAGTAGACCCCATTGCATCAGAAGTGTTACAAAGCTATATCACATAATTTCCCTTTTAAAATGATTTAAGTATGAAAAGGGTTACTAATAATACATTTGGGAAAATAGCTATGTGAAATGCTTTTTTTTAAAACAAATAGCTATGCTAAATGTGGATTTTTTTCTGATTTTTTCCCCCTTTCGGAGCCAAATTATATTCAATTCGTATTTGAATAACTAAAACATTTTTTTAAAAAAAGGTTCCTCCTGTAGCCTTATGCGGCAAAAGTGACTCCACATACTTGTGCGGTGGGGGTATGTGAGGCATATCTTTTTTCTTCTTCTTCTTGGCCTTAGGCATTGATAATGTAAAGAAAACAGAGCCTGGATTCTAAAGGCACAAATTAAAGTGTTACTGATATTGATAGGATTTTGAAAATGTACCATTTTTAATGAAAATGGTCAATTTGTACCCCTTTAAGGAATTTCTTTGGTCATACATGCATACAGTGATATAGTTGACTGCCCTTCCCCTCCGGAGTAGCAGCAGCTTCATACCCTCCATACTCTATTCAACTTGAAGTACATATTCCTGTGAGATAAACGCATAGTTAACATGCCAATGCCGGGATTTATCTATAATCATTTGACTACCTGGGACCTTCATCTTGAATGTATGAATAGAGAATGAACTACATTATTTTGATTTAAAGAATAATGAAGATATAAAACAAGCTTGTGTTGGTATACAAAAGTTGTTTAGTGTTAGCAGGGTTGGTTGGCATCAATGGTGTTGATAAAAAGTAAAATAAGGAACATTGATTTGAAAAAAATACAGAAATTAAATAATACTCAAAATAATAGTTCACTCATTTTATTATGGTACATATGCCTATTCTGTGAGTATAAAGCAGACCAATAGCTAGGGGTGCGACTCCCCTATCCCACAAATACCAATTGGTAAATATTTTCAGCTTGTTGAAAAATACCTTATTTAATTCAATTCAATTTATTCAGCAAAAATGAATACATAATATAATAATACAATGTTAGAAAGAGGCTAGGAGCCCCAATACAAACCCTGATAAACAGGCTTATAAAATGGGGACCCTTAACACAGAAATATGATGTAACTATAAAATGTGTGTCTTTTCCTCGAGCTTCCAGGGGCTTTGTCCCCTGGAACCCTACTGGGGCAGGCCCCTGCACCCCAACCATTCCCGTTCACAGAGCTTAGAAAAGTCTGTTTTTGTAAATTTGCACCCTTCATAATAATGCCTGGCTATGTGCCTGATATTAATCCTAAAACCTACCCTTTGACAAAGATATCACTCATCTTTTCACCGGTGAAGAAGGCGTCGTCTGCTAACAAAACATCGTCTGTATTCCAGATGATGATTCTCAGCTCATATTTCTTGGGTTTCCGTGGTGATATGTCTACAGGCGCACCAGGAAGGGGCATGTCCATGGGGAACATGTCCACCCACATCTCAACTTTACCCTGGAATAATGAATAATGAATAATGGGTATAATCACATAAATAAAACTTGATAGTGGAGGGGGAGGTTGACAGAAAGGCAAGTTTTTGAAAGGAAAAATTGGCAAATCTGAATAATACATGGCTCCCTCACTTTTGTTAATAAGTGGTTATTTTGTGGGATATGGTTCTGTATAAACAGCCATCAATAACCTGTTATTGCATATGGATGTGTAAAAAGCCTTCGTTATGTACTGTGTGTTGCCCTTAGTAGTGCAATGTGACAGTTCGCTTTTGGCAGGGTGGGTGGGTATACAGGTATGTGCCGCTCTTATGGATCGCTTTTTTGTCAAAATTCCCAAATTTGGAAACAAAACATTGGTCCCAAATCACACACAATAAACCAAGTCAATACATCCACTTTTTAAAGGTAAAAAACCCCTAAAAGTGGGTTTGGATTTCACATCTCCAGCAGGTCACCCCCATCAAAAAATCATTTGAATACCTCCAGGCTTTCAGCCACATCTGGCCACAATGCCTTTCAAAATGAGTCAAATTTTCTTTAACCATCCCCGTCTTGGTACACGTGCATTGCGATGTACATTGGCAGTATATAAATCATCAACAATACCCACAAAAGTAAAAGACACCAATCTTTTAATGCATATTACACTTTGGCTTAATGTGTGTGGGCAGGGGTTGAGGCTGGATCACACAGTACTCAATAAATGATAATGTTAAGCTTAAATTGTTAAAGGAACAGTGAATTTGATTTAAAACAGTGAGGGCAACATTTGATTTAAAACAGTGCGGGGGTGGGGGGAACAGGGGAAATAAATTTTAAAAAGGCAGGTAAGATGCGTGTGAACATTTTGGCCTTCAATGTTAAAATGATATGAAATTAGTTTAATTTGGTCTGAAATAAGATATTCCTGACTAATTTTAAGCTTATTGATCTGACTGGAGGGGCAAGTAGGAGGAAGCAAGTGGAAGTGGGAGAGCCCTCCTACTTTACCCCTCCCACCTGTCCCCTCCCACTTACCGGCAAGTGGGAGGGGCAAGTAGGAGGGGCAAGTAGGAGGGGGAAGTGGGGGGGGAAAGTGGGAGGGTCAAGTGGGAGGGGGTATGTGGGTGGCACGGCAGGATCATTAGCCCCATGCCACCGTCTGGTGCCGACCCTGGACTTATAAAATAACATTTCATCTTATATTAACTTTCTGATGTCATCAAGGACCTAGACAAGTAAATTCTGGGACAACAACTATCACATAACATTACCTGTTCTATTCCAGGCTTATCTGGGTGATATATTGCTCTAGTCTCTATATGTTCTGGTACTACTTTACAGCCAACTACCGGCACCTGTTCAAAATTCTTCAATGCCTTTAATGCAACGTACTCATCTGTTGGTTTCTCAACACCTGAAACAAAAACAATGAGGGAAAAATATAGGGAGTCAAATTTGACCGTTGTAATGCCCTGCGTGATGTAGTGCTCTGGTCTCTATATGCTCCAGTACTACATGTACTTTACACCAATACCCAAAAATATTAAATATTTCTATATTAAAAATGCATTGTGCGTAACACACCCAGTTGCCATTTGTTCGTGTGCAAAAGAATGTGGTTATTTGCAGCCAAGATGGTTAACAACTCAATGGACTTGCCAATATTCATAATTTGTTCAATGTTGTTGTTTGATTTAAAAAAATCTGTATCAACAAAAGTGTTATTTTTATGATATAAGATAAAAAATAACTAATAAACTAATAAGTATACTGTGGTCTAACAATTAATGTTAAGGCTGTACCATATTTGTGTTGTTGAAATTAACAACTCCAAATATGGTACAGCCTACAGACATTATCAGACCACAATATATATGCAAACCAGCTACAAACTATATTTTGTTAGGTGGAATAAAGTCTTAAAAGTTAAAAAGTAAAACAAACTGCATTTCTTACCATTTTCATCCGCCATAAACGTTTCCTCCGATATGAATTTGGCCCCGCCTACCAGAACTTCGCTACCATTTCTTCTGTACTCGGGAGGATCAAGCTTGAAATGACGACACATTTTAGTCAGTATCTGAGTAGGCTTTTGTGGGTCTCGCCAGTTGTTATATCCAAAACTGGAAGAAAAAATTAAGAAGTATATGAAAAACAAACAAACAGAATGAAAATATAATTGACTTAACATTTGGAAGGATGCTTGAAATCTAAGTGCTTAAAACCCACCTCTTAGGTTGAACAAATTGCTAATCTTAATCGTCTCATAGTTCAAGTGTTCAATGGCCTAATTGTTATATCTTTCAATACATCGTGTTCACTGATTGGTTTAAAGGACATCACATGATCAAACATAGTTTTACCTTCTCTGTGCCCCATCTCACCCAGCAACAAAAAACCTATTCATGTAACATTGTCAATTTTAGCCTAGTAAAATTGTGAAGCTAGTAACGTTGTTTCGGTGTCAAATGCCATCAAATATTGCACTTTGCTGCAGGTGATCTTATTGAAGATGGTAGTTTGGTCTCCAACTTGACCCTTGACAAATTCATTGGTCTTGTGCGCTATCCATGATATACCTAACAGGTCTCTCCAACACCATTTTTTTTTAAAACTGGTATACTAACTGGCCGTATAGGTTGTGATGGGGGCTTTATTATTACATTCTCCACTATAAGAGGAGGTATGGGATTGGGGTGTGTTACTTACTTTGCATATTGGGTAGAAATCCCACATATAGCCCTATGCCTGCTATAAAATCTGTTCTCTAAATCGATCATAGTTTCTCCGATCAAGTCATCCGATCCTATCAGATCCCAGTCAAATACTTGTACATTCAGCTTGGATTCCATGGGGAATGTGGCTTCAAACTCAAAACATCTGGTGGAAGGTAACAAGATACAAAAGATGGGTGCGTAAACCATCAGATTCATCACATAAGGTATCATAACATTTTGTCATAGTGACGTAGTGTGTGTAAAAAGGTCTAGCTCTACAATAATCAAATACAATAATAAATTATATTCAAATGTCTCAATATATCATTACATAGCACAGTACTGGTGTGTTCTAAGTAAACCAAATTAAAAATCTTACTGTAAAACTGTCCTCAAAATTTCAAAATAGACTTTTTTATTTTGTTGGGCTAAAGTTATCCGCAAGAGCCACCAAAGTATCACCGTAATATGGTATCAAATTTGAAAGACTTACTTGCCAAAGACTGGATTTAGATTCTTGGAGATATAATTCTCTTTGTCGCTTTGCTTGTGTTTACCAAGGTGCACAACAGTGTATGGATCAGCCTAGAGAAATAACATTAGTGATTGTATTAGAATAGAAAGACATTTATGACAAATCAAAATATCGAGGGACTATTTAGGGAAGATACATTCCAGTTAAAACAGGGATTCTGTTTGGATAGGAGACTCCTAATATAATGTGCATACATAACTGGCATACCGTACAAATATGTTTAAATTAGTACCATGCACAGCTGTGATCATCAACAAGTTAAAGGGCCGCACAAGTTAAATGGGCCTCCATATAAGCAAAGCAAATCTTAAGGGCCTCTATCTTAAAAGTGTCCAACATACTAAATGTTTTCGACAAGGACAATTTATTTGAACCGAGTTGGGCCTTTCAGCTTAAAATTCATGTCTAGTTTTTCTACGAAGATGACAAGGGTAGCTAAAATTGTGTCAAGTCTCGCAGTGATTGATGTCAAGGGACCCAACGTTGCGACTCAAATCAGGCTCAAGCTTGGTCATTATCTCCATATTGTATTACTCACCATGCCAATGAGATCTCTAGAGATTTCATAACATAAACTGTACCCATGACATATTTAGGCTCATGACTAAGCAAAGTATATCATTTTATAACTCAAATAAGACTCAAGCCAGGTCATTAACTCCACACTGTGTTTTTCACCTTGCCATTAAGATCTGTAGGATGTAGGTCTAGGGCTTCCGGCTTTGATGACATAAGACTCTAACCATTACTTATATACGCTATGTAATCAAAATGTCAATAGTATACCAGTGTGTAACTCAAATCATACTAAAGTCAGGTCATTTACTCAAATCAAACTCAAGCCAGGTCATTAACTCAACACAGTGTTGCCATTAAGATCTGTAGGATGTAGGTCTAGGGCTTCCGGCTTTGATGACATAAGACTCTAACCATTACTTATATACGCTATGTAATCAAAATGTCAATAGTATACCAGTGTGTAACTCAAATCATACTAAAGTCAGGTCATTTACTCAAATCAAACTCAAGCCAGGTCATTAACTCAACACAGTGTTACTCACCTTGCCATTAAGATCTGTAGGATGTAGGTCTAGGGCTTTGATGACATAGACTCTAACCATTACTAATATACGCTTATGACTATGTAATCAAACTGTCAATAGTATACTAGTGTGTAACTCAAATCAGGTCATAAACTCAAATCAGACTCAAGACAGGTCATTTACTCAAATCAGACACCAGCCAGGTCATTAACTCAAATTAGACTCCAGCCAGGTCATTAACTCAAATTAGACTCAAGCCAGGTCATTAACTCAACACAGTGTTACTCACCTTGCCATTAAGATCTGTAGGATGTAGGTCTAGGGCTTTGATGACATAGACTCTAACCATGACAGATATAGGCTCATGACTGGGCAATCCTAGTGTCTGAAAGTAACCCATTGTAGCATCCACACCACAACCTTGGTAATCATGAGGTAAAGGCCACTTGTAAAGCTTGAGGGCACCCTGAAAATGGGGCAAAGGGTCACATAAAATATCAGTATATATGTACAGGGTGTATCAAAAAAATTAGGACTCTGTTTCATGACGGTGTAATTCTTATTATAATCATTGGACCATGACCAATTTAGTCTCAATGTAAAGCCCAATTAATTATTACGATATCCTGAAAATATGAGATCAATCCGATGAAAAATAAGAAAACTAGCGTACTTTGTGTAAACCATGTCATTTACTGGTTTGTACAATGGGAATTCACACAGTAACCGTTTGTACAATGGGAATTCACACAGTAACAGTCGAGTAACATGAAAGTGCTCGATTTGTAACTCAATGAACCATCCACAGTGGATTCGAGAACTGTTTAACAAAACGTTTTTAATTTGCACAGAATATGCATGAATCTGTTTTGCGAATTTTTTTAGCCAGTATTGATTTGTGCCAGAATTAAATGGATAACCAAACTAAACTTTGCTATTGACTGATAGATTATTTACTATGTTGACAATTATTATAACGTATTGAAACGTAAACCATGTTATTTACTGGTCTGTGGTCTGTACATGTAGATCCCATTGTACAAACCAGTAAATGACATGGTTTACGCAAAGTACGCTAGTTTTCTTATTTTGCATCGGATTGATCTTACATTTTCAGGATATCATAATAATTAATTGGGCTTTACATTGAGACTAAATCGGTCATGGTCCAATAATTATAATAAGAATTACACCTTCATGAAACAGAGTCCTATTTTTTTGATACACCCTGTATATGAACTTGGTCTGCATAAAATACAACACTTGTAGTTGATCCTCACCACGAAGAATACCTTCAGGTGAAAAATAGTAGAAGTTTGTATAGATATCCTCAAATTTGAACAGAATCGGTGGTCAAGTTTACATGACATTTAAGTAATCTAGACTGCTCATAGCCCTATAAAGGAGGCTCCTCTTTGGGAGGTTGAATTTACTCTCCCATTATTAGAGGCTCCCTGATAATACACTCATGACTTATGACGCTTACTTTAAATATTCCAAGAACTCCACTTTCACTATCCTCATCTCCAACATTCTTGCCTCATAGGAACTCACATGTATCATGCCAGACTCGAGCTTAATTTAAAACAGGGTTTTATAATACATACCATAACAATAATATAACACTATCCCTCTCACTTACTTTAAATGTGCCGACCACTCTACTTTCACTATCCTCATCGCCTGTGTTCTTGCCTCTTAGTAACTCATACATATGTAGCCATTCCCTGAAACCCTGAAAAGCTGGCACAGACTCCAGCTCACAATTATACACCTGCACGGATCAAATATAAAACATTTAATTACAAAGTGATAAATTGTTGTCTCGATCTTTGAGAGTGGAAAGCTTTTAAGCTTTAAAGATCTGATAAATACTTTTTCATGCAATGTTTTAATATTTTTGTCCTTTAACAGTTTAAGAATGTTATTGCAGATTGGGTTCTATTGCTTGGCTTTTTATAATTAATAAAAAAAATTATAAGGAAAATTTAAAAAAAATAAAAAAATAAAAAAATAAAAAATAAAGTCAAGATTCATCTTAAGAAGATTGATGCTTCTTAAGTTTTCAACTCTTTTTAAGGTTTGTTAAAAAATACATAATTAAATCTTTGTGAAATAGCTAGGAGTCATGTCAAACTTAAGACATGGGTCTACCGTAACAAATCTCAGCTTGGGTAATATCATTTAATATTCTTCTTCACAAGACTTCACAAGAATTTAAAAATCACTCTTTTTAAGTCCCTGAAGAAGAATCTTATGCACTAGTTGATGCAACTTCTGTGTTGATTTGATAAGTGTACATAGAATTGATGCTTAGTCACACCAATCTATTTACGAGAATCATTACGAGGATCAATTACTGATTCGTGCCATAACTCAACCCCTACCAAAAGATAATAAAATAATCTGTGCATTCTCTGAACGTGTTCAAAAAACTTACCTCAAAAGTGACAATATCAAGGTCTTCCTGTAAGTGTGGAAAATTTGGAAAAAGAGAAGCGTTAAAACCTATATATATATATAAGGCCAAACAAAGAATAAGGTTTGTCTCAGAAGCCCGCCCGCATTGGTGTGTGAAATGAGCTACGGCGCGTAGGTCTATGCGCTGAGGGCTAAAAAACTCTTTATTTTTTCTTTTGAATTTTGTGAATTTGGTTTTTTTAGATTTTTTTTTTGGGGGGGGGGATATTTAAAAAAAGGTTTAAAAAAGTTCTCTGTAAGCTTGGATTAGCAACAACAACAAAAAATCGCATACCACAAAGCCTATTTTCTAAAAAGAAAATTTAAAAAAAAAAACTCGTACAGCACTCAGCTTATTTGCAAAATGTTTCTGAGACAGACTCTCTTCTTTGTTTGGCCTAAGTATAAATGATATCTGATGATATCGAAATATCTGCCTCAACTATAATTCGAACAAGTTGCCTTCTAAATCAACTATGAATTTCCAATTAACATAACTGACATTCCCCATATTAGAGTTCTTGTTGATTTTATTTTAGTATTAGACTTTTTCATCTCACAATAACACTTCCCCTGCGGGTTGTGCAATTATTCACACACCAACACAGTGCATTGATTTGTCTAATTTTTCTCGAAACAACACATCCGAATTTACTGACGTATAATTAATTGTTCACGAAGATCGATTAACAATTAAGAATGCTAAACCGAAAAGAATAAGACAAAAAGTCCAACTTTCATTTTTGCACTTGGGTTTCAAACACGCATGATAGTTTGACAGGTATGTGTATAGATGAGGTGACCGTTGTTTACATTTAGGACGCCCTCTGTTGATTTGAGACAAAACACACCGGGCAAGAGTTCCTATAGTTTACATAGGCCAGATCAGGTTTTCTAACTAGATTGTGGTGTCACAGCAAATTGTTATCAAAACTGTCTTTAAACTTGCTTAGGAATGCTATAAGCTATCGCATTTCACACAAAAAATTAAAAATAAATGAGTTTTACAATTCATTAGAAAGAAATTTCATGTTGTCTTCATTAACTTTACTGTATATTCTGCCTGGAGGGAATCAACAGAGGGTGTCCCATTTGTAAATACATGACGTCACCGGTCACACCATCTATAGGTTGCACTGATCAATTAAATCATCCCTAATCCTCATCTTACTATCGACTGGTATTAGTTGTTGCCTATTGCTACACCAATGATGCAGGTAGAAAAACCAAATGCTAAAATGATGGACTTTGTTTTGGTTTTGGACACAGCTGTGTTAATATTCAGTCAATCTTCACATATCTCATATTAAAGAGAAGAAATTTCTTCACAAATTTATCATTTCATATTTTGATGTAGATACTATGGTTTTGGAGTTAAGACTAAGAGAATATTAATGAACTATAGTATATTACTTTTTGAGGACTGGTTATCGGTAGTGACGATTAATCCAAGATGGGGTAACAGTTAATACATATTTACAACAAAAGGTGCATCAAACACATCAAATATATATAAAACTAAATCAAATTAACTAAAGATACATCAATAAAACACTACATCAAATTAAAAGCTACATCTAATTAACCCCCTGGGGTCTACCTGTCTATCTTACAGTGGTTCTGATTGGTTTATTACAAGATGTACTCATATGAATAGCCAATTCAAATGCAGCTTGTTAAATGTTTCACTCCGATCTTTATCAGGGATACAATTATTCTAACAATGTCTCTGATTGGTGCAATAAATGATGTATCCATCTTTCTGACCAATCGGCCGGTAGTTCTCAGGGGGTTAAATATATTCAAATAAATGTGGTTAAATATATGTGGATTATTGGTGTTATAAAGAAGACATTTAAAAATCATTAGTAATAGCATAATATGTGACCTGTCATATAACTAAAATATAGTGGGAGCACAGGAGAATTTAGATTTTTATCTATTAATTTTAAAAGGGTTACAATCATAAGCCTAAAAAGGTTCGTGTCAGACAAATAAATTGACAAAAAAGCCATGTGCTATTACAACAACTGCATAACTGCATATATGCAGTTGTTGTTGGTTGCGTATGTTTATATTTGTTGGCTTTTTTTTTTGGGGGGGGGGGGTTGGGGGAGGTCTTTACTTCTTTTTTCTTAAGTTGGAAAAAGGGAAAGTGCAACATGGGTTTTCTCTTTTGTTGCATTTTTAGAACCATTTTAAGGGTTTTTCACACAACTTGTCCTTTATATGATACAACAAATCACATATTTGTATAACTAAATCTATGTTGCAAAAGTAAATGGCATTATGTATATGAAGAGCTTTGTTGCAAAAGGGCTACCAGACCACCCCGACATGCTTCTCATTTTGCATTAGTGAATTTGTATTGACAAGTCCATGGAATTAATCAAATTATTGTATGGCTGTGTCCATTAACTATTTCCATGACTTGGATTAGTGCATCCATGCACGCCAATTGAGGCACCAACCAATACAAGCCAAATTCCACATAATGAATAGCCATCCATTCAATAATGCAAAATGAGTAAAAAGGCAGAAGTGGATGTAGGCCCTTTTGCAAAACAGCTCTTCATATGTAATAAACAGTGCAAACTATGTCAGCCAAACCATACTGCTATATTGCTATAAATGCTGAACATCACATCTTGTGTATTAAATCTTGTGTATAATGGCAAACAAATGGATGATAAGTGTTATTAAAGTGTTATCTACAGACAAAACATAATAACATCATTAAGCATTAATTTTGTACTGGAAAAGATTTTGAACAAAATTTACCAAATTGCAATCAATCTTATATTTACAAAAACAAAAATGATTTTTGGTTTTTATGTGCTTCATAGTACTTTCTGATCTTTAACTAAACCATTAGACATTTGGACATTTTCTCAGAAGATGAGAGGTTCATCTCCTGTTTTTGTGACTAGTAATTGCAGAAATATTAGAGATTAAGGTCTCAGGGTAACCAGGCGAAAGGCTCACTCTTTGGTTTTAAAAAATGTTTTTAAAAAAATCAATCAAAAAAACCATTTTCAAAAATGTTCAAAAATAATTCAAACATCTTCAAAAAATTGGTTTAAAAAAATCTCTAAAATTTGAAGACAAATGTGTTGGTTGGGCCCATTGAAAAGGCTTTTTTTCTGATGACTTATAGACAAATTGCAAGATGTGTGGAACAAGGATGCAGAGTGAGGGTTCATAGAAGGTTGCGCAATCCGTAATGTGTGTATATCAGTGATGCTAATACTTGTTACACTATTTGCTTGGCTTGATCATTTCTGCATAAACAAATTAACAAGCTAATACAGACAACAAAGAAAATAAACTCAACAACAAAATTAGTACACAAATAACACTATGACAAAAGGACTGTGCTTTAAGGTTAATTTTGCTTGTGCTACTATGCTGCAAAACTGTGTAGAATCCTCTGCAGTCTGCATTCTACATACTTCTAACAACAACTCCTACGACAAGCTATTATACAAATGCAGCTACACAGGGATTGCGCATCAAGCTAACTGTAGACATGTGCTGTGTAATATATATATATATATGTAGATCCTCTTATAACAAAAGGGGGTATCTCTCATTTTGTTTATAACCCATATACTTCCTTTTACCAAAATGCTCATTATGATTTTCATTATAAAAATACCAACATAAAATTTTAGTGTTAGATATCCAACAGCCAGTTTATACAATGTGACAATGGCTTAACCCTAACACAGTGGAATCTGGGATAAAACTAACAGGGAAAGAAATGAGTGAAATGTATGGTGCAAAACCAGTGCTACTGGCAGTAGGATTCGAAACCGGTCCACTAATGTGAGAGTTTGTGCCTTAGTCCACTTTGCAGGGGGTCTCACTCCCAAATCCAACAATTCCATCCACAATTATCACCCGCTGTGATCACCCGGAGAGAAAGACTGAGGGAACCGGTGTTGCCAGCATATAGTTTTCACATGGGATTTTGTGGAGTTCAAGGATGTAAGAGTTTCTATCAAGGACCTACCTCAAATCAAAAATTTGTCATACAGTTTCCATCAATTGATTATTATAAACATGCAAAATTGTCAAAAAGTAATATATTTACAAAAATGTTTATTTCCATCATAAATGTGCAAGTTCCTTGCATCTATGTAAGTGCCTTTTCTTTTTATGTAAGATGCATACTGTTGGGTTAAGAGACAACCACTTTGCTATAAGAGGATCATATGAGATTATATGAATGCACAACACATAGCTTTCACATAACTTACCCGTCCGTTATCCTAAATGCAAAATTAATAAAGCAATAGAATAGACACACAAAGTTTACTACAAGTAATTATATGAAAAATGCACATAAGAATTAAATAAAAGGTCACCTTCTAAGCTTATTATTATATACCAACTGCTTGATCTTATGTCTCACACGATTTGAAAATTATTAGACTAAAGAAAAATGCCACCTTCTAACTTCACCCATATTATTATAGACCAACTGCTTGATGTTATGTTTCACACGATTTGAAAACTATTAGACTTATGGTATTAGCCTATGTATAAGTTTATTTGACAATGCCCTATTATTTTAAAATTCTTAAAATTTGAGATTGACAATTCATGGAACCAATCCAAAAGTATACTCTCTATATGTACATTCAGCAACCACTGTTACATTGGTTACTTGTTTGTTCATAGTTATAGTGAGATATCTACTACCACCGATGCTAGAGGAACCTTTCTCAGAGAGGAAACTTTGCAAGTTAGTTTCAGACTCAAATTGTAAATAAATGTCAAAAACACGGGGAAAAAATATTGACCCCCATCTCATTCACGTGTCCTCATTCAAATTTCTATTGTAAGCATAACACCCTATCATTAGATCACCCTGATCTAGTGCTTTATAGCATGCATGGATAGTAATAATACTTGGAGTTCAATGGTCAAATAACCTAAAAGCATTGTCTCCAAGAGTCTTGATTATTGACTAGATTTATCTGATACTAAGCATTGTAACATGGTGTCAGGTTTTGGATTTGACACTGTGGTAACTCCTGCCCATTTTGAAGCAGATCTGGTCGATGAGGATGCCAATGACAATATAAACCTTCCTCCATTAAAGGAAGGGAGGTGTTATAGGGATAACACCCTATATAATTACTGTATTATTGGATCACCCTGATCTAGTGCTTTATAAAATGTATGTGCAGTAATAATACTGGAGTTACTACTACAATGGTCATAGGACCTAAAAGCACAGAATTCAAAATGGGGATGGAGAGTAAAAATAAATTTTAGTGGAGAAAAATATTGTTTGCCATATAGCGACCATATGCTACAGGGGGGGGGGGGGGGAATGGGGGTCAGATTTCACATCCAAGCTTTCGAAAATTCCCAATATGAGGGGTAACATTTTTGTAAAATATTCATTTGGAGGGGTCATTCACCTCCGGGGTTATGGTACCCCTTCGGGGGGGGGGGGGGGGGGGTGGGGGGAGTGCCATTGGGAGCATATAAACATCTGTGCAAGTGCATTGTTTTTTCTCATTTCTCATGGTACAGGAAATTATATTATCCAGATTCATATACAGCAGATCTTTACAGTAATTTCAAACATACAAATATGAACAAGTTTAATAGTGCCTACATGATAATCATATAAACACAACACCAAAAGTAAGTCCCCCCCTAAACAATTCGTCATAACATCGTAAGATAAAACATTTTACCAATAAAACTTAGTTAGAAATAATCCTATGACTGTTTCCTAAGTGATGTTTGAAAATGAAAGATTTCCATTACTTCATGGCTGAATGAGCTCAAATGGAAGACAAAAACTGCCCTTCTCAAAAGTCACAAAAGTTTATGAATTGCTTCTCTCTAATGGAAAAGTACCTGTGGCTGAGCAAAATTTACTGTAATGTGTAATCAATTCATGATCATTCAGCCATGTAAATCCCATTCTTGGCTCAGATATTAGCATAGTGAGTTGTGACTTTTGAGAAGGGCAGTTTTTGTCTTATTTTTGAGCTTATTCAGCCATTCAGTCATGGACATCTTTCATTTTCAAACACCACTTAGGAAACAGTCATAGGATTATTTCTAACTAAGTTTTATTGGTAAAATGTTTTATCTTACGATGTTATGACGAATTGTTTAGGGGGGACTTACTTTTGGTGTTGTGTTTAGATGAATACATACAAGCCTCACAATTTTTGTCTTATTTGTGAAGTAAAAGCATGTTTGAATTTGATAGTTATTAAGTTAACCCCCTTTTCTATCTATCCGATATCTAATCTAAATTTGACATTATGTAGCCAAAAGCATTAATTAGTGGTGCTTTTTAAGGCACTTCGAAAGGGATAAGGTTGGACTGCATAAGTATGCACTAGTCTATTAATCTATTACAAGGTACATCTGACGACATGATCAAACCTGCTTCTCATTGTCAACATTGTCATCAGGATCTTGTCCCAATATGTAGCCATTTCTCATTCTCTGCGCCATGGTAACAAACAATAATAAAACAATTGAGGTTGACTGACACGTCATATGTGAGTTATCAGGAATACCCAGTTTTAAGCTAGTTGGATTGTAAAAGATCTCTCTTTATTATAGACTCAAACAGGTAAAAAATGCATGACAAAGTTAAAATTGACTTGAAATCACTAGAAATCCAACGACTCCGCTTCCTTTAAGTCATTTACAGTTAGCAATGCATTTCACCATGAGTTGCGTGCAAAATCATGCGGTGTAATAAGTGACCAAATATGGAAATAACTGTTATGTGCGAATATCATGATAAGCTATATTTTTAGAATCATATAGCTGTGTGATACCTTGTCACACCACACAGGAAAGAACAAATGAAAATGCAGTGATCAAGAATATTACATTCAGCTTTTTTAAAAGCTGTATGTATGTCTTAAAAGAACACACTTGTAATTGGTTTTAAAAAGGGCGATGGTAACATAAAATTCATTGAGCGCTGTAACTTTTGAACTATTAATGTGATGTACTTAAAATTATATTTTTGGAAAGGAAATGAGTCAGAGAATCCATTTTTAGTATCAAATTTCACTAACAATTCTATTTTTTTGTCAAAAAGGTGCCAACATTTGAATTATTTTACAACAAAAATGAAATGTTTTACAATTTTTTGATCAACAATTTAAAATCTAAACATTTTTATGAAAAGAAAAAAAAATGTTCCTGAAGAAGTGTCTTAAGATGATTTTGTTATGTTGTCCGAAATATTTGGAGCAAAAAACATGATTTAAATAACAGCAATTTTAGTGAAATTTGATACAAAAAATTGATTCTCCGACTCATTTCCTTTCCAAAAATGTATGCTTTTATATAAGTTCATATTATAAGGGTTAACACTCCCTTAAATGAGCATTTCACAAATCATTATGTTTTATTATGTTTTATGGGGGACTTGTTAAAAACATGCTTTCTATTACTGCTTGATGGTGCAGATGAATAAAAAGGGATATACAAACTTTGTTATTGAGGCACAACAATGGCCAAAAGTGATTTTCAAGTCTTGACTGCCTATCTAAATTGAGGGGGAAAATCTATGAGATATCTGGGGATGGATACTGGGGATTCTGGCAACAAAGATAAAAGCTATGGAATATATATCTTGATATTTTTGACGATTTACATGTCAGCTGGCTGTAAGTTTTTACCAAATAATCTGTTAACGGGTGAAGAACAGCACTTTTAAAAATACAATAACGATAACATAATTAATTTATGTCACGTTAACATATAATCATTTGATAATGCCCTAAATGTGTAAGAAAATGGATTTATATGCAGGTGATTGAAGAAAATATGATGAATTCATGACTTATTTATTCTGGATATGCTATGTAATGAACCTTGACACTATGATAAGTGATGTAAACAAGTAATCAGATGATAATTGGAAAATGCATAAATGGTGATTTTCTTTGATTTTTTTCTCCTTTCAAATTTACACATCATTTACACATTTTGCATAGCATGATTATTACATTACTTAAAAATCAGAAATTAATCCATGTTTGCATCACATAACCAAATCATATACCATATAACAATTTCTTTTTTAAAGATTGGTACATTCAATAAATGGTGATTGGTAAAAACTTGAACGATAAAAAGTCACAGTTTTCACCAAGTACAAGAAATCATATCCTTGAGAAAACTGTTAAAGAAACAAAAGAATCAAGGATTTCAAAGTAAACAAAATCATCCCTTAGAGAGAAACGTTACAAAATAATTTACCTCAAATATGCCAACTTGTTCATCCTCATCATCAGAGTCGTTTTTCTTCATCAGTGATTTAGCCATCTTCACTCGAGGGCCGCCTTCTTGAAACGGTTCTTTGTCTTTGGCTTTTTGTCCTTGCTATCATCATTTTTGATGACATTGTCCGTAGTCGCCATATTATCCATACCGTCAATGTCAAAGTCGTCGTTTAGGTCGTCATCATCATCATCCTGGTCCATTTCTATTTCTCTCTACAAATAAATCCATTGTAAATACGGAATTAAAAAACACACCTCTTCTACAGGCAAACAGACCTTTAAGGTAGAATCCATTGGTGGTGGGGTGGTTTTGTTTGGGGTTCAAATTATTCGTTAAATTGTTGGTGAATTTACAATAATTTTCAATTTTTTCAAAAGAAATTACAAAGTTTTTCAAACGAGAAGTTTGAAAAACTTTGTAATAATTTGAGAAATTTTTTTAAAATGGGTAAGTCGGGCCAATAGAACAGGGTTCAAAATCACGGTTTAAAGAGTGAAAATAACTGTTCTGCTAGCAGAACACCTTATTTTTTACTCTTAATTCAATCTAAAACCATGATATTGAAGTAATTAGGAAACATATCGCCCTGTAACTCATAATATATTTATGATTTATGATCAGAAATGTAAATCTGCAAGAAAATCTACTTTCAAAAAAAAAATCATGTATAGAGGGCGCCCCTGGAAAAGATCACATAATATGCCTTTAACTATACCTATGCTCAATAATGTTTCTTGCACGTTTACTTGCATTTTTAAACAACAAAAACTTCATCAAAAAGAAGACCAATCATTTATCTGCGAGATAAATTTTGAGTTTTGAAAATATACACAGCAGCATATTGCAGCACTTTTGTTTATCAGTGGCTGATCCAGGATTAAAATTTACGGGGGGCTGAATAAGGTTTTTTTAAAATTGGTACCAAATTTTTTTTGTAAAAGGTCCCCAATTGTTTTTGCCGTCAGCTCGTGAAATTCTGCTAAGTGGGGGGGGGGGGGGGGGGGGGTGGGTAGGCATGTGGTTGTCCCAAAACCGGCAAAAAAATCGCATGATACAAGTGGCAAATGTACCGACGGAACCTACCTATGCCTCTGAAAAAGGTAAGTGGTACACAAAAAAGGTATATTGACAAATTTTACGGAGGGCGCGCGCCCCCTCCGGCCCCCCCCCCTGTATCTGCCACTGTTTATGGCTATGGAGCATGCATCAGATTTCTCATTGAATGAACAATTGTATTAGTTGGTATTTTCTGAAAATGAATAAACAAGTTAGCCCATACTATATTCAGAGATACACCTCCTTCAAAATTTACAATTTTTAGTAAATTCATATGGATAAATATTGTCAAAATGTAATCAAAATTATCACTATTTCTGCTTGATACAAAGTAAGGTAGGGGTAAATTATACCAATATTTTTATTTTACTTGTAAAGGTACACCCCTACATATGCACACATTAGTGGAATTTTGACCATGATGATGTTGTCTATCCATTGAATAAACAGTAGAATTGGTATTTTACTTACCTTTTCAATTGCCCTCTTTGTCGCAAAGTACTTGGACCACCAGTCAAATGTACTCTCTTCATCATCCTTTTTATCCGACTTAGCAGCTGGAGCCTAGAGATTGAATAAAGGTATGTGTTTTATGAGTATCATTATAGAAACAGATAAAAATCCAACATGGTACCATTACAGGACCAAACATTGCATTTATAACAGATGACTTCAGAATGTTAGATGACTTCAGAATGTTAGACTTTGACTCCTATTTGTATGGCTGAGGAGTACAGGAATCCGCCCATATCAGGCTCAACCGTAGCTCACTCAACAGAGACACAAAGGACCCTTCTACGTATCGGCAGTTTACACCTGTTATTGAGATGCCGTCCACGATCAACTGATGGTGGTGTTACGCAGATTCATTAGCCCTGCCGTCAAAAGCACCCTCACATGCTATTGGGCTGATGAAAGGCAACCAAGTTGCATTCAGGCCTAATCCAAATCCAGGTTGGAATTAACGTTTGGATCAATTTAAGTGAAAATGATCCAAAACAAGGCATTTTTAAACAGCGTTAAAACAATGTTCTTACCTTAACAATGTTGGTAATCAATACTGCATTAAAGACTCAATTGAAAATACTATCTCAACTAAATATCTATATAATCTGTCAAAAATGTTTACACAAAGTAAAAGAACTTTAAATACAGGTATTTTAATCTTATTTCAAGATATTGATAGCTTATACCAAATTCTGAAAGTCACTACAAAATAGTTGATTTTTTTTCTTCTTTCTTATCATTCCTTACATATCCACTTTGAAGATGGATTGGTCTGAATTTGCAGATTGGTCTGAATTTGCAGATTGGTCTGAATTTGCAGATTGGTCTGAATTTGCAGATTGGTCTGAATTTGCAGATTGGTCTGAATTTGTATGCCAGATGGGGTGGGGTGGGGTGGGGTGGGGTGGGGTGGGGTAGGGTGGGTGGGCTGTGTGGGGCAAGTAGGTGGGATGTGTGGGTGGGATGAGGTGAGTGGGTGGGGTGAGGATTTGGATGAGGTGTTGGGGGGAATGTATGGGTGGTGTGAGTGGTAAAATGAGGGGTAGGGGTGAGGGGGGAGGGGTTTAAGTGGGAACTTACAACCACTTAGATTATACATACTGGTTAATGTCTAGTAACGAATACTGCTATCCTATAGGACAATCGGGTCAGGCCTTGAAATTCAAAGGGCACTGTTTTGAAGGCAACTTCTTTGCGTGCCATCAAGGGCACCACCAAGAGGTAAAGAAAACTGGGCAACGAATGCCAAGTTGGGCAACGAATGCCAAGTTGGGCAACAAATGCCAAGTTGGGCAACGAATGCCAAGTTGAACATCATTGGAGTTCATGGCCTCTGTTGTGTCCATGATAGTTCAAGGCCTGGTGAGGGTATGCAACTATGTATATATTTTATTTCATCATTCAGATTTTGTAGGGAGATAACTTGTCTAGATTAGCAGACTTTTTTGGAAGGGATACCAACTAAACTCTATAAAGCATCTCTTGGCTAAAAATGCATGTAATCATTTTAAATAACCTTAACCCTAACCCCGAGGCACCTTTTCCGAATACAGGTTTTTTTCGCGGTCAAAAAGCGAGGGGGAAAATGCCCCCATGGCCCCGGGGCTCGAACGCCTGACCTCTGGGTTCAGAGGCGAGCGATCTACCACTAGGCCACGGGTGTCAACCATACTTGGCTCAGTATACTTCGCCAAGAGTATAGCCTGGGCCATTATTTCATCGAAAAACTGCACGCCAGGTGACACAAGCACACCGCATCGCAGTAATTCGTAGTACTCAGAGGGTTAGGGTTAACATTTCAATTAAAGGCTGTTTGTCTTTTCATTGTTCTACAATTGTGTGGAGAGCCTCAAACTGGTGCTACAACGAATGAGATTATTCCATTACATTATGTACAGTAACTAGTTCAACTCTCTCTGCACAATATGACTGGTCATGCAGCGAGACATTGTAATATTATGCAACACTCTCATTCAATCTGATTCCAGTTAAAGGCTTTACACACCAATGGGGTTCGGGTAAAGAGCCTATACTAATTTGGAACATTTAACAGCTGTTTTGAATGAGGCGGGTTGTGGTCTGAACTGTGTTGCAGACCCTTTGTGTTCCTTTTAACACTTTCCATGCGGCTATTAATTTTACCATATACAAAACAAAGTTTTCAGAAACCTTTCCAATTTTCAAGGTCTACCTCAACAATTACTGAACCAATACTAGGCATGTTTGTACTTATTCAATGCATTTCTCATGGTGATCCAAATACGATAATGTAATTCAATAATTTTGACATTTTTGAACATTTTGTCAACATTTGGAATGTCGTCTGCAGCTGCCTGCCGCATGGAAAGCGTTAAAATGGCAGCTAACCAATCCACATGATTTCTTTACTGGTAAACAACATGAACAGCATACAAATACAGTCAGACTAGAGGATGGACTTAGAGATTAGCCATTTTCCACCATCCTCAGGCTTTGGACAAAATACATCAGAATTAAAGACATACGATGTAATACAAATACCACATGTCAGGTCAGGGAGTATGGGCAAGGAATGAGGACATACATATAGATTGCAGTCAAGCATTGAGGGGATTTAATGAATCATGTAATATTTTCTATTTTACACAAGCATTCAAGGCTCAAGATAAGCGGGCGCTGGGTGATTTTTACCCCGCTCCCTTCTGCCAAAGCGCCTGGTAATGCTGAAAAATAAACAACCGAGCGCTGATATTTTGTCCAAACAGCGCCCGGGAAGCTTGCCCAAAACATTGAATTTCGCTTAGCTTATTTTATTTAATATAAGGTTAGCTCCCGGTAGAGTAGAAGTAGCTCCCGGTTCTCAATAAATCCTCCTGATCCGGTCGCAACTTTTGAAAAAAGGTAGCCCCCGGTAAAACCACTGTTATCTTGAGCCTTGCAAGCATTAGTCTAAATATGGTACCATTGGGTTGGGTAGGGTGTGAAGGGCATATAAAGCATGTGTGGTGGTCTGCACACAAAAACAATAAACATTTTAAAATATTGGTGATATAATGTGTCTCATGCTGAAACTCACAGCTGATTATACTCATAAAGGATCTAGGATTGCAATAACGCAACACAAACAAACCTGTTCCACGAGCAAACAAACATCTCAGGTAGGATCAGTCGATCAGGCGTTTATGTTTTGTGCTTGTTTACAAAAATGATCAACCATTTTCACAAAAAAATCAATTTGTTTCAAAAATGTATACTGTGGCGACTTTTTTGCTAGCAATTCAATTTCGCTAAGAGATCCAATTCGCCAAATTAAAATTCCCGCCAATTATATTATTTATAATGGTTATATACAAATTACTGAAATGAAATTGCGCAAAAAGTTGACTTAATGTTAATTCGCTAAATTAAGATGCTGTGAAATTAAGTTGTTTTACAGTATTGTTATTAGTAAATTTATCAATTCTATCAGCAATGTAGTATATTTGACAGCGTGTTGTGATAAGCATTTGCAGTGCAGATATTTAGCACAGGAATATGGGATACGGTTTCAGTGCAGTTGCCAACTGGACCACCTATCTATGCATCTACTAATTATTATCTGACGATATCGTCAACGTGTCAAACCTTTTTCACGTTTCTGTTTATCTGTTTCTTGTAGCGGACCTTGTGATAATCAGGGTCGTCTTGACCCAATAGAGTGTAGCCATTTCTCGTTCTCTGCGCCATTGTAACAAACAATAATATGGTATAGTTTTAGGGGAATTGACATATTGACAATTACCCATTTTTGAACCCCCATCCCCTCCCCCTGTCATTTTTTAAATTTATTTTCTGTTTATCATGTTGTCAACCATGTAATCAGGATCATCTTGCCCCAAATAGGGTGTAGCCATTTCTCATTCACTGTGCTATTGTGACAAACAATGATATGGAAAGGTATTGAGGTAATTGACATAAAGGTGATTACCATTATTACCCTCCCCAAGCCATCACACCCCCTCTATCTCCCCTTTTTAATGTTTATGCAAACCACTGATTTAGATTATTAAACAGTAAAGAATATGTTAAATGCAGTGAATTAAAGGCTAAAATAAAGCTGTAAAGTGCAAATATTATACCCTATAAAGTTTAACCACACTACCTTATGGTCATTTAGGTTAGTGATACAAATGTATATTTTTTCGATGCAATGAGTGACTAAATATAGGAATAATAGCATGCATAGAGGATTAAAAAACTATGCTGATTACCGCAGTGCAGTGGTCAGTATTTTGAATCCCCACTGACAGTTTTAGACTCCATTTAGTGTTGGATAATTTTCCTACTAAATGTAATAATAATAATAACTCAATTTTATGACATGCAATTCTTCATCGTAATGTTCCAGGCACGGTTGCCATTATTATTACGCTGCCATTAGGAAATTATAACAATCATTACATTTCACCTTTGCGGCTACTGGCAAGGTGCATAATCATATCAGCACTTAGATTGTAATATCACCCTTTTTAACAGCTACCCAATCCCGCTTGGGTCAAAGAGGCATTTGAGACTAAGTAATTTGCCCAAAGATACAAACATGTTGGCCACGGCGGGACTAAACCTCATGAGTATGAGTACGACGCTTTTCTGATGTAATGAGTGACTAAATAAAGAAATAAGGCCAAACAAAGAAGATAGTCTGTCTCAGAAACATTGTGCAAAAAAGGTAAGTGCTGTGCGATATTTTTATATTAGAAAATAGGCTATGAGGTATGTGCGATTTTTTGTTGTTGTTGTTGCTTAATCCAAGCTTACAGAGAATTTTTTTAACATTTTTTTTATCAATCAAAAAGAAGAAAAAAAGCAACAAAAAAACAGTTTTTTAGCCCCCAGCGCATACACCTACGCGACGTAGCTTATTTCACATACCAATGCGGGCGGGCTTCTGAGTCAGACCTTCTTTGTTTGGCCTAGGCCTAATAGTATGTATAGAGAAAACAACTATGCTGATTACAGAAATGAGGTGATATTGGATCCCTACTGAAAGTTTTACTCCACCAAGTGTTTGATACATTATGTTCCCAGTCCCTTAACACTTTTGGACCGGTGATTTTACATTTCGCCGGTAATAAATCATCTAAGGATGGGTCTATTTCCCACTATGTGGTCCAATTAAAAGACTGCAAAGGACATAATTATGCCCCAAGGGCATAAACTGACCTTCATAACCCTGAAAATGGACCACATAGTCAGCGGTTGACAACATCTTAGATGATTTATTACCAGCGAAATGTCAAAATCACCGGTCCAAAAGTGTTAAGGGCTGGGAACATAATGTAGTTTGTTTACCAAAACCAGAACAAAAACAATATTACTTATCAAGATATTCTTTACCTTTGCTTTATCTCCGCCACCGGTTGCAGGGGCATCACTTTTCTTTGGGTCACCTTCTTTTGAAGCTGCTTCACCAGGCTGTGAAATGTTAAAGATTTTTATTAATTTATTTATGCTTAATTTATTGACGATAAAACACTTCAGGGACCAGCACTGCTTTTTAAGTAGGCCCTCATTTCATACACATAATATACAGGGTGTATCAAAAAAAATAGGACACCTTTTCATGACGGTGTAATAATTGATATAATCATTGGACCATGACCAATTTAGTCTCAATGTAAAGCCCAATTAATTATTATAATATCCTGAAAATATGAGATCAATCCGATGAAAAATGAGAAAACTAGCATAATTTGCGTAAACCATGTCATTTACTGGTTTGTACAATGGGATTTACATGTATAGACCAGTAAATAACATGGTTTACGTTTCAATACGTTACAATAATTATGAACATAGAAAATAGTCTATCAGTCAATAGCAAAGATTAGTTTGGTAATCCATTTAATTCTGGCACAAATCAATACTGGCTAACTAATCCACAAATCAGATGCATGCATATTCTGTTGTGCAAATTAAAAAAGTTCTCGCACCCACTGTAGATGGATGGTTCATTAGCATGATAAGAAGTAGAATTGGCATAAATAGTGTGCACGTTCATGTTACTCTACTGTTACTGTGTGAATGACCATTGTACATACTACAAAATAGACTGCCTTACCTAATAGGTCACAATTTCCTTAATTAATGATGGATTTTTCTCATCTTTTCAGTATTTTATCTTTATCGGTTGTACTTTACATTGAAATAAAAATTGGTCATGCTTCAGTGATTTAACAAGGATTTAAACCATCATCAAAAAGTGTCCTAATTTTTTGATACACCCTGTACAGACTGTTAAAAAAGAATAAGCTATATACATGTAATATAAGAAAAACATAATAATAAATAACAATTTTAGTGCAAAGTGGTTGATCTCAAAATATGAATAAAGTGAATGATACTATTCCTGTGCATTGTCCACTTTAAGAATGCTAGTATATTGATAACATTATTAATGTCAATTTGAGTTAATTTAATTTTCTTTCATTTGGCCAGACTTAAAAAAGTTTGGATTGATAATATCCTATTCATTAATGACAATCACTAAGACAATTATTTCAAATATGCGTATATGCGTATCTGAACAATTATCAAAGGCCATAAAAAATCATGTGAAATAGAAGCTGGCCAATATCAATATATTTCCAAATCTTTTTTTAAAGACACTGTTATATTTTCTAGTCAGGCAAGCACAATCAGAGAGCATAGCAAACTTCTACTGGCAGTCTATAATAGAGGAATAAATGGATGTGTGGTGACTGAGGTCTATATGCTGTGATGTGTTTGCTATTTTTATCACAGAAATTGATAATTGAATTTATCTATGTTTCATCCATATATCTGGAAATATAGGTGACTTTGAACCAGTTCTCTTATACAGGCAAGTTATAAGCTTGTAGATTTAATGGGTGTGTTAGCAGTAGCCTACCTTCTCGTCTCCTTGCACACTAGGAGTCTTTCCTTCTTCTTTGGGAGGTGGCGCTAACGCACCTCCCTCGGGCATATCAATCACGGCATCACCTGCCACAGAGGGCGCTCTACTACCTGCTTTACTCCCTGCTTTACTCCCTGGTTTATCACCGGCTATACTGCCTGCTTTGCTTCCTGGTTTACCACCGGCTATACTCCCTGCTTTGCTCCCTGGTTTATCACCGGCTATACTCCCTGCTTTGCTCCCAGCTCTACTGCCCAATTTACTGCCAATTTTCAGACTCTTCACAGACATATCCATTGGTAGGAGAGCGCTTCCATTCGGAGGTTCGATGTTGATGAGGACATCACCATGCTTGATACTATGAGCTCTGCCATTGCCATTGCCCATTTCATTGTGGATTTCTCCATTTGGAGGATATAACATAGGGTCCTCTGTAGTTTGAATTTCTAGATGGATAGAATAATAATGGGATACATATTACAGCAATAGTAACCAATTTCTATTGAAGGTGAGCCCGCCCCCTGAAGCTCTTATTTTTGACATTTTTTAATCATTTAAACATCAAAGACCTCTAACAACCCCTCCCCCTCCCCCTACCACTTTTGAATATAGGATTCTCCTTAACAAAGTCAATGACGTCCAGCCTTAATTTTTCAAAAATTCAGTTCATAAAATAAAAAAACTTTTCATCAGCGTATTGTTTTTAACATCCCCTCCCTTTCTATTTTTGAAAATCAAGATCCAATATCAACTTGCCTCTCATTGTCTTTCTTAGGCAGCAGTTTGTATTGGGTCAGGGAGCTGACTTAAGGCCCCTTTCCCCCATTTTTAAAAATCAAGATCCCTTTATGAACTTACCTCTCACTGTGACCTCTTCTTTCTTGGGAAGCAGTTTGTATTGGGTCAGGGAGCTAACTGTGTGAGTACCGACAAGAGTGAATCTGCCAAACTGACGACAGTCTACGACACGGATGGTCAGAGGAGGACAGTAGGCTTCATTCTCTGGTAGATCCTGATAAAATGGAGGCATATTATGTCCATTACATTTAAGGCGACAAGGGGGGGGGGGCTGTTCTATGGGCCAGACCGACCCATTTCTTTCTTTTTCTTACAATATTTCAAACATTATTTGAACACTTAAGGTGCGTTCATACTCCCGTCGTTGCGCGTCGACCGACGTCGATGGATAAAAGTTGACATTGCTTCAACTCACGCGCCGATGTCCATCGACGTCGGCCGATGCGCAACGACGTGAGTATGAACGCACCTTTATGGAATTTTTTGGAATTTTTTGGAATTGTTACAAAAATTTTAAAAAAGGTTTTGAAATTTCTGATATCGTTTTGAAATTTCTGAAATTGTTTTGAAATTTCTGAAATTGTTTTGAAATTTCTGAAATTGTTTTGAAATTTCTGAATTTTTTTTGAAATTTCTTAAATTGTTCTGAAATTTCGGAAATTGTTTTGAAATTTCAGAAATTGTTTTGAAATGTCAGCTAATGCCTCGGGGCATAGTCTGGTATTAGAGATCACCTTGGACCTATAATTTGAACCATGCACCTCATTGCAGTCAATATTTGTATATTATACAAATACATACATGTAGCATAAACTTCATTGTAATATACGAGGGTCATTCAATAAGTTCTACCTCCTACCTCATAACTTTGCTATTATACAAGCCAGTCGTATGAAATATATCACAATTGAAGCTTTGAATACTCATTGTACTTTTCTGGATATGCAGTAAAAAACAAACTTCCATTTAGTGTGACGGAAACGGGTAAAAAACAGCCAAATGTCTCCTAAGTGCTATTCATTTGGCCAATTCAAAGAGACAATATATACCTATCTGTCAATTACAATCCTTCTAAGTTACAAATATCTCTTGAACAGACTTTAAACAATACAAGTGACTGATTTCTTGGTGGAAAATGCCCTCTAATTATCCAGAACCAGACCAGGACAGCTATCAATTTAAACCCTTCCCTAGAGAACCACTGCAGAAGTCATATTTGCTTTTCAAAGGAACTAAGAGATCTTCATTATACAGGATTTTATTCATTTAAAAATGGATACATTTCAAGTCTCTCGAAGATATATTTTTCTATCACTGACTACCTGATTGACTATTCTAAATGTTGCATATAAGGAAAACTGATAAAGTTACTATCATGTTAAGATTTAACATTCCAGGCATCACTGTGGCTTGATTTGTAACAATGAACATTTGACTGAATATCAGTATTCCAGTATGCTAAAGGCGTGTCTATACATTCGAGTTGATATTCTACTATTTAGAAGCTACAAAGGTTAATATTGCCTACAATCTCATTTATACATGATAGTATAGCATTATATTCAGAAATCATCCATTGTATTCTATTCTCAGTATTTAAATTGGGCGGTTATACCTAATCATACAATACGGAGAGAAAATGAAAAAACATGTATTTATCTTTGGGGTAATTTTCGATGTCCGTTGTCCAAAATCTCTCTCTGGCTTTAATTGCATCATGACAAAAGTTAAATAAGTATCAATTAGCATTTACTATAAATGTGTAGCTATGATTCAGAACTATAATCATGAAAAATGTCATGCTAGCAATGTTATGAGTGAGAAGGTAGAACTTATTGAATAACCCTCATACATCAGAAGGCATGTACATGAGCATTAAAACCTAGGACGGTATACGGGGGTGTACCGCTCTAATGGGTAGCTTTTTGGGCACAAAATCCCTAAACATGGGGTATGATTTTGTGCTGGAAATCCCTAATAATGGGGTCACGTTTTACAAATGGGTCTATTTTCGCGATTTTTTTTGTCTATTTTCGCGAAAATTTGCCAAAATTAGGTATATTTTCGCGAAAATTTGCAAAAATTAGGTATATTTTCGCGAAAATTTGCAAAAATTAGGTCTATTTTCCCGATAATTTGCGAAAATTTTGTCTAAAATGAAGCAAAATCCCTAAAAATGAGTACCGATTTTTCCAAAATCACCCCTAAAAATGGGTATGGGTTTTTAATCTCCCGCGGCACACCCCCGACCAAACCAAATCCGAGTACCCCCCCCCCCCCCCCCCGATTAAAACTTGTACTGAATGTAAAATTAAATCCGGTATTGTTTTTATTATATTGTTATATTCATAGCTAGCAACGGCATAACAAGCATTTCAAAATACAGAACTTCCAAAAATACAGAGAAATATGATTGCCTACACATTTACGCGCACATTTTTTACTTGGTGCAATACCTTAAAACCACCAGCGCAGTATTGCATGATGGTGGATGAATCCACCAATCAAGTTTATTCATGAGTTGATCACCACAAACTGTTTGATTTTCAGTTTTCACATTATCCAAAATGGATGTGTGTAAATTATGAAGATGGGCAGGTATTTAATCCACGATTAAAAGTGTTAGAAAATCATGGCGACTACTGCTGCATAAATCCTGATACACATATATGCATCAGGTTTTCACACATTATTATTGCAGTAGGTTTCAAGGAATGGTCTTTTATATTATAACTATAATGTATTTTTATTGTATGTATTGCTATATCAATGTTAATAAACCAGTTATGAATGTATGAATGAATGATTGAGCCGAGTCTGAATGGTAGGGGTGCGTGTCCTCACAAATAATCAATACATTTACACCCTCTTTTAACTCAAAGACACACACCGCACCGGCGCACCCCCCCCCCCCCCCCCCACGGAAAACGATGGATACTTTGCTCTCGTCCATCAAGGAAGTTTGCAATCCATGCAATAACAGATGGACGCACACCAAGAGTGATGAATTTGTTAATTAAGAGATTGTGATCGACTAAATCAAAGGCGTTGCTGAAATCAGTGATAACTACAGAGCTAAAGTGACCAGGCTTATCAGAATTATTCAGCAAAGTATCCATCAGTTTCACAAGGTAGTGGGTAGTGGAAACACCCTTCCTATTCCCATATTGATTGGGTTCGAGTAATTGAGTAATGCAAATGATCAATATCATATGAACAGTTTAAAATATTCAAAACCCAATTTTTAAAACAAACAATTTGGGTGATCAAAGTTTGGTTTACTTGATCCCAATCCCCCAACATAACTACCAATCAAACAACTTAGACCAAAAAAAAAAGAAAGTTGACTTGCCCTTTCAGGGTCAAAGCAAGGGTCGGACGGTCGGATTTTTTTTTGTGAATTTTTTTTTGAAATTTTTTTGAATTTTTTTTGAAAATTTACTGCACAAAAACACGTTTTAAAGATATTTTTTGGGGTTTTTTTTGGATTTTTTTATTTATTTATTTTTGGATTTTTAAACAAGCAGATACTACTCAAAAACACGTTTTCATCTTTCTTATTGTTATGTGCTTCTTTCAATTTTTTAATTTTTTTTTCTTCAATCTCTTTTTTTTTTTTTTTTTAAAAACAAAAAACAAAAAACAATAGCGACCCTAGATTTCCGAAAATTCGGGTCGGTCGGAAAGGGCAAGTCAACTCTTTTTTTTTTTTGGCCTTACTTATATTCTGTTAAATATCATCATACGAACTGAAAACTACATACCACATCAATGAATCTGATGTTATCTGCGAAGTTAGGATTCTTGCCTGCGTTGGTTATGATAGTAGACGACATACTCACGCCACCCACCTCTACATCGCATCTTGGCTTGTCCACTGTCATAAGTTGGAGGCGCTTCATCTCTCGCACGCCCCAAAATAATATCTGTACAGATGGAATATGATCAGAAAAATGAAGTGGATGTTATATGATTTGCAGCATAGTTAGTGCTTTTCAGGATTCAGATCAAAATTAATGGATACAAAAATAAGGTGAGCAATTTTGATGAGGTCTCATTTTAAAGCTTACAAAATACCTCCTTTTGATCCAAAAGAGGGAACCCAAAAGCCCCATATATGAATTTAATATATCATTTTATTATTTCATGAGCCATTCTTGGTCCTGTGATGATGCAAGCTGATAATCCACACTCATGTATTTTGACATTAGGCGAACCCATATTTTGAACTTTTGCTGACAATGTTTCTTTGGGTTTTTTTATTTTAAAAAAGTTTGAAAATTTTCAAAAATTGTTGGAAATTCTTGATTTGATTTCAGAATTCACCCAAATTTGCAGGCAGATGTTGGGGAAAAAACAAAAACAAAAACCATCTGTCCGACCAACCCTACCTGAGAGGTCCGTTTGCCAGTAGAACAGGGTGGAATGTTTTAGTTGTCTTACCTCATGATTCTGATATTACCTCACTCTGTATATTAGGTCTGATTTCTAACGGTATTGGTATGATTGGTGGCTGTTTATCCTTGACATTTTCTGGTATCGATGACTTCTGAGGGAAGGACACCATCAGGTGTCAGCTACCCCCTCCCCCACCCCTCACCCATGTATTCTGATATTACCTCAACTCTGTATCTGCACATCTTAGGTCTAATTTCCAGCGGTATTGGTATGATTGGCGGCTCTTTATCTTTGACATTCTCTGGTATTGTTGGGATGTCAATATCAATGACGTCTGCTGGTAAGTTACCGCTGGGCGTCAGCTAGTTAAAAAGATTAATCACAACTTGGGTTAGACAATATTTATCACAGATTTATAAAGGAGATTCAGTACGAAATGTATTGTCCTATCTCTTTACGTGTAACGGGCGCCATTTTGAATTTCCACCATGGGGAGAAATTTGGAGGTATGTCAGAATTTTACGGAACTAAATGGAAAAGAAATAAGACTGCCGCGTACGCGTACTGGAGCCGTATCTCTCTTCGCAGTGGCAGATTTCAAATGCGCAGAAAGAGCGACGAACTGGATCTCCTTTTTAAATCTATGATATTTATGCATCTATAGTTTTACTTTACATTCCACCTTGTGTTACATTATTTGAACATGTTCAATGTAAAATCAGTATCAGAACAGAGCAACAGGTCATAAACACTCCACGTTTTCCATTATCAAAACTTCTAAATGCAGTAATTGGTGGAAAAATGCAAGAATATGACATGCATGGGAGCTTCCATGGTACATAAAGTATTACACCTGAAAGAAGACAGTCAAGAGTTGGGGTTTCCAGTTGAAAAAATCTACTTTTTTTGCCTTAAAATTGAAAATCAATTGTCAGGTTTGGTTCATTTCCATTTTTCCTTGAAATATTGTATGGGATGCAATCCATTGAGTTTATTAATCCATTGAGTTTATTTTCCCACAAGTTGGAATGAAAACATTTTAAATTGCATGCTTTGGGTAGAATGTATTTCTAAGATAAATCTTTAATTTTCACTTTTTCTCCAAAAATGTGTGTATTATTCTGTTTTGTACAAAATGATTGCTGTAATGTCTAGTTTTATTTTTGTGCAATACATTTATTTTTTTCTGTAAAACTGATCAAGAATCTCAATTGCAGAAGGAATTTTTTCACGATGAGAGTTATCAACCAGTGGAATGAGCTTGACTACAGATGTGGTCAATGTTAAAACCGTCAACGCTTTCAAAAACGGACTCTACACATATTGAACAAAAATAGGATATGGAATCATAAAGGCTAACAGCCTATTTATTATTTCCATCAAACCTTAAGTGTAAGTAAGTGTAAGTGAAGGATCCTCCGTCTATATTCACTTACTTGAATCATTTCAATGACGGCCAGAAGCTCCCCTGCCTGTGTGGTGCCTCGATACACGCCATGCCAGTGCAGTAATGGTGGAAACAGGGGTTTGGTGTAAGGATCCTCATTCATCTTCACTAGTGGCTTGATTAGAGATCGACCAATGAACTCATACCCAGCCTATATGGATGTAAAATTGAAGTTTAATATTTGCAGCACTAAGAACAAAGATATTGTATAGTGTCTTAAAAACACCTTACAAATATGTTCGTAGCCAAGCCTGTATTTGCCCTTTGAAAAGAAAATAATCCCATTGATGGTATGAACTAACCTAATTTAGCATCAAAAAGTACCTTCCTTTTAATGGTTGTTAATTCTGATCATCATTGTCATGTATGAATAAGTCAATACATGCGGAAGGATTGCTTCTCAAAAAATTAGAAAAATTAATATTCTTGCTCAAATGTTGATATGCTCACAAAAGCACTCTCCCTTCCAGTCGTGCCATTATTCACACATCAACATCAGCATGCATGCATGGATTTTTCTTATTTTTCTCCTAACACATATGCATGTATTGACATATAATCAATTTTTATATCATGACAATGATCTATAGAAATTCCTTCCTTTTAATATAAACATTGATATGGCCTGTTCTACAAAACCCAACCAACCCCAAAACAAAATATTTCAGCTCCAAAAAAGAGATTTTTTTTTTGGAAACAATTTGGAATTCTGGATTCACACCACTAAATAAATAATGGAAGAGTCCACGAAAGGCCTGATGAATTGGTTGGGATGACACTCCTCTAAGAGAAATATATAAAAATGCTCCAAGTAGTGTTGTTGGCCAAACTTTTGATCGGATGATTATTAAATGAAGATTATCAAACAATATCAGTGCAAATTTTCTTCTTTGACCAATATTTTATGATTTTATAGTCATTTTAGAGACTTCAAATAATTGATTAGAATTGCTTAGACCTAGGCCTGGGCAATCTACAAACATGTGTATCTTCGACGGTGCATATCTCAAAAATTTTGCCTTGACCTTATATCTTTTTGTTGTTTACATGAAAGCCAAGACCATAATCTTCACACAGAATGCAAAGTTGAAGCAACCAGTTGCTTTATAATTATGGTCCATTTTACACATTAAGCATAGGGGATTTTATTAGTGGTGTGTAACCTTCTTATTTAATTAGGGTTTTTTTTGGGGGGGTTATATTGTTTGAAATTGTTTGAAAATTCGAAAAATTGCAGAAAATGTATTGATATTAATATTACTATTACATAATTATTCTGCTATTTGTTAACATTAAAAACTAAATACATAGCCACTTTCATACACCAGCCTTATGAGAGGCCATCAGATACGAAGAAAAAACATGTAAGATAATACGTCTATGGTAACATGTAGTATGTGTAAGGTTAGGAGAGCATGTGTGGTCTAGTGGAACAGCGCAGGTTTCACGATACAAAGACTGTGAGTTCGAGCCCCGCTACGGCCAACGTGTTTGTATCCTTGGGCAAGGTACTTAGTCTCAATTGCCTCGTCGACCCAAGCGAGATCGGGAAGCTGTTAGGGAATATTACAATCTAAGTGCTGATACATTTGTGTGCGCCTCGGCTGCCCGTGTAAGTGAAGCGAAGTGATTCTGACGATTTCCTAATGGCAGCAAAAAATACCATGGTTTGGAAGTCACGTAGAAATGGTGGTCCCGTGCATCGGAAGAGCAATACCCGAGCACGTTAAAAAAGTTACAGACTCGTTCGCAAAGAGTAGGGGATCATCCCGGTCTGTATCTGTTCACACATCTTTCGGATGAGCGCTACGATCTCGATGTAGCAGCGCTATATAAATACCTCTATGTATGTATGTATGTATGTTACATGTACAACGTGCAAGGTTAAACGTCTAAATCTTAGCTTTCGTAACAAATTATGACACTTGGATTTACATTTGCGAAAAAGTATAAATCAAACAAACCTGGGGGTATGGTAGGTGGATGGAGGATGGAAAAAAGGTTAAACACATATTGGATATCCTACTAGCTTTTGCAATCTACAGTATAAACTGTATTTGCCCATCTTCGATGTGTAAGATGATATCTTAGACGTCTAATCTTACACATACTACATGTTACCACACAGGCTACGCGTTACCACACATGTTACATGTCCTTAGATGTGTTTGTATCTGATAGTCGCTCATACAGCATCATGGTAACCTGCTCCATACAGGTACAGGTAGTAAGCATACACTAAGGTACCAAGCATACAATACCAGAGAAGCTGCGTCGAAAGTGGAATATGCAGTGATTATATATAATTTATTGTACACATTTTCGGCCAAGTAACCATGATAGCTTTGATCTTTTTTGGAAAAGCGCCTTATAAATGCTCTGTAATAAATAAAAATAAATAAATGATGTGTGGCTTAAGAATATTACTGGGTCAGTTGGAAACAACGCATTGTATCAATATGGTCAATACCCTTAGGACCAGCCAGGGCCTTAGCCAGGATTGGAAAGTTGGGTGTCCAAAGTGGGACCAAAATAAAGTGGAGTGAGCAGCGCGTGCGGAGCGTCCATGTTCCTGTGTAAATTGACCACATCGGAAGCCGTGAGCTCCGAATTATTATAAATAAAAATCGGTCCAAATGTAAAATATTGCACACAAAACAGTGTTTGTTTGACATAAATTAGTGTGTTTTGGAGTTGTTGTTTTTTGGTTTTTTAAGCTGTCCATTGGGCAGCTTTGGTATTTTTAGGGCGTCCATTTTCGTGATAGGGTGTCCAGACATTTATCCTACCATCGAGACGATTCTCGCGTTCCTATTGGATAAGCGCCTGGATTTAGTGACTAGATATATTCCGTATCCGACCCCCAAATCCTGTATACGGTCAGTAAGGAACTGCGCATGCGTTGTAGTAGGATTGCTACGCCGGCGCGTGACGAACGTCATGATTGCATTTGAACTTGCTCGGGTTTTAGGTGATTTGCAGAATCATTTGTTCTTGTTTTGTTTTAATAGTGTTTTAGTAGGATAAAATCGTTATTAAGTGTACGTGCGCCCTCGTCCCGATACAGAATCCTCGACTAGATATAATCCGTATCCGACCCAACCTCACCTAATAACTAATAGTCTCTGGCTTATGCCTTGGCGAGCCAGATGGAGATACAAGGTTTTAACAGAAAAGCAATGATAATTAATTAGATGAATGTTTAAGTATTATTGAGATTTTAATATCATGAAAGAAATTAACAGTCTCAATTTATTTAACATCAAACCTCTCTAAATATTTAGGGCCGTATTCTCGAACTAAACACGGTTTTAGCTTAAAACCGTGTCTAACTAAACTTGTGTTTAACTAAAACGCGAGTTTATCTTTTAAACAACGTGCTTAACTAAACACGGTTTTAAACTCGGCGCATCTCGTTCCCAGGGTGGTTGTGCGTTACTGTATAGTATGTATACAGGTTTTTATTTTTGTTGTGGCCCTAATAGGTTACAATAGATATCGACTGAATACCTCAAACGCACGTGTATTTTTAATACTACATAATCTTCTTGCAGCTTACACCGGGCACGGTTGAGTAAACATTCAAGGCATACAGTTCGTGCATTTGTTTAGTTAAACGCGCCTTAAACTACCCCCATACCCATGTTTAAAGTTAGACACTTTTCAGTGAGTTAGACGCTACGAGAATCGCGTTTAGTTAAACGCTGTCTAAAGTCAAAGTTAGACGCGTGTTTAGCATAAAACCGTGTTTAACTACGTACGAGAATACGGGCCTTAGTCTTTCCTCAAAAGATGTCCATTTACAATCAAACAATTAGTTTTTGAAACTCTAGTGAAGATCAGTTTCACACACCAAGTCTTAATAAACTAGTCTATACACAAATTTAGACTACAGAGTAGTCTAAAAATTGATCATTGACACAAAGCTTGTTTAAAAACAAACTAAACAACCACACTATAAAAACAACGATGTACTCTATAGTGATGACATTTCCATGCAAATTAGACAAACATAAACTGCTCAAAAAAAGTTTGGGATATTTTTCAAGCACAAGATTTTCAAATATCGCGGGATATGTTCATTAAGTGTTATATATCCATGTAAAGCTGACGTGTTCATCTTTACAATGATTCCAAATTTGAAGCAATCCCTTGCTCCAGTGCTCAGTTTCTGGGAGGTCACAATCTGAATGTGCCAAAATCAACAATATTTCATGCTCAAAAGAACATCTTGGTCGTCTCTGTTCAATAAAGTGTTACGTTGACCACTACAGTGTAGAGTGATGATCTATTGATATGCAAGCACAAAATAGTATTGATTTTGTAATATATTACATTTATCCTGTGATATTTGAAAATCTTGTGCTTGAAAAAATACTCCAAACTTTTTTTGACCAGTTTATTATTCAATTTATCAATTTATTAATTATTAATAAGTCCATGCAAACTAAAATACTAAATTAGTAAATTAAAAACACTGCTCAGTAAACAATCAGTCAATATAGCAAACAATCAATAGGGTATCTACACTGGCACTCAAAAGTATTACCGCAGTGAATATATCCTAGAAATTCCATCTTCTATGAACAAACCATTGATGACTTTCACTAGTTATGACATTCTATGTCTGCATTATATAGTTCTTCTTCATAAATTCATGTTTGTTGTATGTTATGTTCATCAGATTTTCGACAAAACCCTATAAATTGAGACAAGTCTAAAGCTACACAGTGAAATCCCATAGACATTTGACTCATTATATATTCATGAGCTCATTATCGCCGTGTAACGCCATGGGATATCCTTACTTGCGAAAATCATCTCAAACAAATCATTAGTTTTACATTATTTTATACAATCTCAGCACGTATAGTTATTATGCCAGGACTTCCAATACTCATTAATACCTAGAACTCGGCTCATGTTTTGAAAAGGTTACTGGAATCTTCCAGAAAAGCTAATATTTCGAGACATAACTTTATTAAAGTTTTGGTTGTAGAAGGATAACTGTCGCGTACTGGGAACCAGCCAATTTTTTTAAAAAAAACTTGCAGCAGCAATTACAATGTTACATACAGGGGTATTCTGTCATATTGAAATGTGTGGATAGAACATGGGCTATATAAACACTTTGAACTGATGCACATGATATTTATACCAAGCACACAATGCATTTTTACACACCATTGAGCATGTTGAGCTCGTCTTGGTGAATATGTCTGGTTTAATTGCAATCTTTGTATTTTTGGATTCAGAAAAATGTTCAACGTAGTGACACCCCCTTAGTGAGACGGCTTGTCAAGTCCGTTCAGAAATATTTGAGACCAACCAAGCCTGACCTACGCTATTAGAAAATATTAATCACCGAATAAGTTTAGTTATCGCATGATCCAGCATACATTATTTTGAATTGACTTGTTCAACTCTTTTGTTTGACTTGAATCGATCACCCTTTTAGAGCATTCTTTTATGAATGAGAGTTGACTGTTATAATGTGAAAGATAGAGATATCACCCAATTAAACACATCTCACAATAAGTACGCGTTCGTCTAGTACGGTGGAGTATACATGTAATCTGTTGGGCTATGTTGCTTCACATAAATATGGCACAACTGAGAGACCGACTGACTGACCTTCGTAAAAATGTTACGGTGACTGTCTTGCATGAATGCAAATCATTGTCGCGGTAATTTTAAAACCGGCTACATGTAGGCCTGTGTGCTGCCTCGCGTAAAATACAGACAATCTGCGTGGTTCTCTGTCGCATTTTCGAACACTGATTTTCAAACCAAAATATTTAAATTGTCTTTTAAATTTCAGGATTTTCTTGAAAATTCAAATTACCTCCTCATCAAATTACCATGTTTTAGGCATTTATAAGTACTGGGCATCCTTTATAGGATATTGCATTTGTTAATTTAGCAATTAATTGTTAAAGCACTGACTTCTTACAAAGAAGGTATAAGTAAGAGAGGATTTTCCCATAGCGTTACAATGGCGATAATGAGCTCATGAATATATAATGAGGCAAATGTCGATAGGATTTCACTGTGTAGCTTTAGACTGGTCTCAATTTATAGGGTTTAGTCGAAAATCTGATGAACACAACATACAACAAACATGAATTTATGAAGAACAACTATGTAATGCAGACATACACTGTTGTTACTAGTGAAAATAATCAATAGTTTGTTCATAGAAGATGGAATTTCTAGGGTATGTTCACTGCGGTAATACTTATGAGTGCCAGTGTATAATTAGTCAATCAAAATTCTACAATTAGTCATACAGAATTTTAAAATAAATCATATTATACGATTCTACAATTAGTCACACAGAAAACTAGTCAAATCTCTTTAAAAAAGACACTTGGTCATTCAGAATGTTGCGTATGACACATCAACAGGCAACCACAACAAACGCTACATAAAATACCTGAAACTGTGGTGTCGTCGGATGATTGGCAGATGTAGGGTGAATGTATGAATTAATTAAACATGAGTGAATTGATGGAAAACACAGACAGTGACAAGATGTAATGCGCTTCAGTCATTAATAGGTAAATGTAAATCCTGGGGGTTCTCACGTATATAAGGTATATGGGTATATGTCACTCTAATGGCTCCCAAATAAAGAGGGGAAAAACACATCGTCGCTATTCTTTCAAAACCTTGTATGTTTTTCAGGCCCTTCATCATGTATAAAGTAGAACTGCCCAACGGCTATGCATGGGAATAGTTGCTTTATACATGTTCCGGGGCAAGGGAACTTACAAGGTTTTGATAGATTTGATTTTGTCACTTAAAAATGTTTAGAGCAGACCGCCTAAAGGTCATACATAGGAAGTATTACTTTATACATTCTGAAGGGCTAGATGGAGATACACGGTTTTGAAAGAATATCGACTACATGGGTCCCACATCGTGAAAAACCCGGTCAAATCAGCCATATTTTTAGGTAAAAACGCCCCTAAAAGTGGGTTTGGATTTCAAACATCCAGCGGTACACCCCATCAAAAATAATTTTGTAAGAATATGTAACAAAGGATTTTTTCAGACACCCTAATCACATAGTTGAGGGCATGGATTTACTGGAATTGGCTGAATAAGTGAGACAAGTGTTTTACTGCTTATTGTAGACCAATAAAGCTGTTTTAACTACAGAGTGGTAAAAAAAGGGGGCGGATTTGTCCCAATTGCGCCGACAATTCGGATATTATTTTTACGTATTTTTAAACTGCAATATCCTGGGCATTTTTGATGAAAAGGGCTTTGAATTTGAAGCTCTAGTACAAATAAATAAGCCATTGATCAGAAAAATGGGTAGAAACTGTTTATCCACACGGAAGTCTTTTACAGGCATGCATTGTTGCTCTTTGTGCACATATGTTTATTGTGTTGAATGGCAGCTCACCATTCTCACTGACCAGCTGTCATTTCTTAATTTGAGCTTTATTTTCCATTAGGTTTTCACTATATACGACCAAGTCATTGTTATTAATGCGGTCGGGGGGGGGGACTTTTCTACAGGCCCGATCGACCCGTTTTTTAAAACATTTCAACAAACACTACATTGTTTTTAAAATTATTCAACAATTGCTGACAATTTTAGATTTTGTTTGAAATTTGTTTTATTATTTTATTTCAACATCTTTTTAAATTCACCAAAATGTTCACAAATCTTTTTTGAAGAAAAACCCAAAATATCGCAAGAATGACCGACCCTACCATTTGCCAGTAGAACAGGGTGTTGCCTAAAGATATGTAAATGTAATAGTACACTGAGCCAAAAAAGAAACTTATAAAAAAAAAGAAACTTATAACATTTTAACAGATCACCAAATAAAATTCTGTGCATGAAAATGTACCAAATTTGGATACAATATTAATAGTAATATTAGTAATATTGTATCCAAATTTGGTACAAATTCATGCACAGAATTTTATTTGGTGATCTGTTAAAATTTTAAAAGTTTCTTTTTTTTTATAAGTTTCTTTTTTGGCTCAGTGTAGTATGATGTCACCCCAATTTTGAGAAATCCCCCTATCATAAAGTGAACCTGTTTTGGACCACCCTGTACAATACTAAAAGGTCGAGCAGCAACTATACAGGTCAACATGCTATTAATATGGATTAATATTATCATGAGTATGAATAAATAAGAACATAAATGAACATGACCAGCACGCTACTCTTTGAAGATATGACTTACACCAGGTCCCTGAAAAATAATAAAAGACAAATAGAAAATGACATGGGCTGGTTTGGCCTTACAAAGTCTTTTGTTTGGACTTATGTCCCTTTGGAGACATTGGTCTACTTATCTGTTGTATGCAAGCTGTCATGTGATGATTGAATGATAGTATGGTTGATCATCATTCCCAGAATTCATGATTAAACATATAATTGTAGAAGATTTATCAAGTAGAAGATTTATCAGACCTCTTAATCTGTGGTTATTCATTATTATCTGATGCACAGTCAGCAGTTTCAGATCACAATAAACCCTTTCTTTTAACCCCTTCCATAAAAACACTTTCCACGTGGCAGGTGTCTGCAGACGACATTCCAAAATTTCACAAAATGTTTCAAAAATGTCCCAATTGTTGAATTTCATCACCATATTTAAGTAAATAAGTACAAACATGTCTGATATTAGTTCAGTAACTTTTGATATAGACTTTGATAGTGGGATTTTTTTTTTAAAAATCTGTTTTGAATATGGAAAAACTAATAGCCGTGTGGAAAGTGTTAACCTTGTGTTAAACAATTTGGTCAACAAAATTGAATACTCACTCCAAAGTCCACATCATAGAATTCTATACAGATGAGAGGTGCGTCCTCATCTCGGAAGGTTTCCCGTCTTCCGTAGAATGTGACTTTCTCAAAAATGAGTACCTCGTCCCACGTGGGGCTCAGTGTTTCCTCTAAGGTCTGTAAGAAGATAAATTAAAAGAGCAACACATAAACACCACAAAATGATTTGGGTTGCATCAACATACTCCATTCCAGATAAATATCAAATTAATAAACCACTAAAAAAGAAATTGGATTTGTTTTTCAATCGCCTTTATTTTCTATATGTTCATGGTGTGTTGTACGTACCATTGAAAAGCTGATGTGCTCATCTTTCCAATGATACCATATTTGTAGCAATCATGTTTCAGTACTCTGTAACTTGCTTGGGAATATGGTTTCTATCTGAATATGCCAAAATCATCATAAAGCGTCACTATACACTGTAGTGTAACAGAAGAAAGAGTTGTCATTTTGAGCGGAAATAAGTGGTAAATTTGGCACAATTTGATTGTGACACCCCCCCCCCCCCCACCCTCATTTTATAGCAACTGGCTGGGTACTGACAGGGTGATTGCTGCAAATATGATACCGTTATAAAGAAGAACACATCAGTTTTCTATTGATATGTAGCAAAATATTAATGTTACAAAATACCTGAAAAAATGCGATTGTAACCCTATTTTTGAGGTTTCTTTTTTAATACAAATATTATGGGAAGTATAATTTTGAACAAATGTCCAATCCGTATCTTAAAACGCATGTACAATAAGACATTCTAATCCCTCTTGATAAAATGAATATTTTGATGAGTATGTACTGATGCCTCGATCACCACAAAAGAAGACCAATTACCAACTTTTTGCCCCAAAGCGCTCATTTAACATGATGTGCTATCAGTTTCATAAATGTGACACAATATCCAAATTCACAATACAAGATATCTGGCAACACTACATTTTACGCCAGATGTCTGACAACACTAGATTCTGAGCCACATGTCTGGTAAACACTAGATTTTGGACAAGATGTTTGGCAACACTAGATTTTGTGCAAGATGCCTGACAACATTTTCAGGCCATGTGTCTGGTAATACTACATTTTGGGCAAAATGAATGGCAACACTAGTAGACTTTGGGCAAGATGTTTGGCAACACTATATTTATGCCACATGTCTGGCTACACTATATTTTGGGCAAAATATCTAGCAAAACTATACGCTTACTCTTGTCTGTCTGCTCTGATTTGAAATAACCACCCTGGCAAATGGATCAGAAAGACCGGACGAATCTGAACCAATCAGGTTCCTGGCTTGGTATATGTGGCAGCGGAACTGGAACTCAAATTTCTCTGCAAAAATGGGAAAAAATCATGGAAAAGTTTGTTATCAACAACAAACTGATATATATATGTGCTCTTCCATTATAAGGTATTTATTAAACAATAAGAGCATAATTCACATTCACGGCAGCCTTGCAGTTCAAACAGACAATATCATGTACAGTCTATTTCACTTTCTTGACAGAGTAATGTTACTGTACGTCAGTAACTGATCAAAGTAACAGAACTGAATGTTTAGTTTCCTTTTGGATTCTAAAAAAGTAAAGAGGTCATATTTTGTTGTTCTCTATTCATTGTTTTTTGATACTTGAAATAAATCATGCACTTATACAAATCTATGTTGGAAGACAAATGTTGATTTCATCACTTTAATGCAATTATATAATTTTGTCTGCACGAAGGAAAAGATCAGGCAAAAAAGAGGTTTTCAGTTGCTTACAATTTCATTATTTACTACATGGATACCCCAATATACAAGGAACTCTCGTAAAATATTATTAGAAGCTTGAGAGGATATTTCCTGAGTTTTAAGGCATTTCTTCAACTACGATAGAATTAGTACACTGTGGGAAAACTGAATATCACATTCACCCCATTGTCCTGTGTAAATCATCACTATGGTGAAAGCAAGTAAACTATGTGTAAACAAAATATACAGATCAGTGCAGATCAGTGACCGCACTACTGTGCATTAGACTTTTGTAGTCTGTAGTAGACAAGGGACAGTCTCTACGTTATTTCCATTGGTCAAGGGGCAGTCTTTTGGAGGTTCTATTAGAACCAAATTTATATATAGTAGGCCAGTGGCAACCTACGTGTTCAGTGAAAGCGACAATCCATCTGAACGGCTCTTTTCAGAGCCACCAATTCTTTCACAAGTAGGAAAGGGCAACCTACGTGTTCAGTGGAAGCGGCAATCCATCTGAACGGCTCTTTTCAGAGCCACCAATTCTTTCACAAGTAGGAAAGGGCACCTACTCTCAAATCATCGGGCAAGGGGCAGCCCAAATGATAATAACTAGAGAAGTGGCAATCTCTATGTTTTGTTTAATATTATAATAATTTGGTCCTGAAGAAGTCAGAGCTAATCCTGACGAAAGCTTGACAGATTAAAACTCGTCCGACGGCGAACCCGTTAAACTTTTAACTTATAAAATATAAGATACACCATTTCCCTGCAAACACAGCCTACCTTTGTACATTATGATAGGTGGTGGTAACTGTGATGGTTTACAGCAATTCTTCATCTCTCTAGACGGCTCATAACCAGTAGGTAACCCTTTCAACATATCCTTCCTATGTTTGTTGATGCCAAGCCACATGTAGACATTGAGACGGGCTTGGATGACCCAACCTGCCGAACCGGTGCCTTTCTTACCAGGGAACTACAAGGGGATAGAGATAATAATAATAATAATAATGCATTTATAATGCGCCATCTATCTAGACAACCTATTCCGAGGCGCAAACATCAAAACAAATAAAAACGAACAGTTAAAATATAAAAACAGTTACATAGAAGTCAATCAGCCAAATCATAAGCAATCTTAAACAGATGAGTTTTTAAAGTCTTTTTGAAACCATCAAGTGAATCACAGAATCGAAGATCTGAAGGAAGTGAGTTCCACAGTTTAGGTGCACAAGCATAGAAAACTCGGTCGCCATATGAAGAATGTGTCCGAGGAACTGAGAGAAACTGTTTATCTGACGATCTGAGGCGACGTGATGGAATGTGTGGATTGAGAAGATCGCTGATATAAGAAGGTGCCATGTCATGTAATATAGATAGAACGTTTAATTCAGATTCTATAGGGAAAAAAACATATTTCTAATTTCGAAAATATGTCACTCGGTCAATTCAAATTCTTATTTCCACTGTCATAATTGAATATGTTATCAAAATGGTACAAATATTATTATGTATAAATCTATTGCCTTAATTTGTATTGAATTATTGTAACATTTAATGCATAAATATTTGAAATGAGGGCCTACTTGAAAAGCAGTGCAAGTCACTGAAGTATATTACCCTCAATAAAGAAAACATAAATTATAAAATTAAAAGTTGTAAGAAACTTTATTTTCAAGCAAATTTTTCATAAAATGCTAAGCTTTAGGAGATTTGGTGTATTAGAAATGTATCGACATGAGTATTTGCATTACCATTTTACATACAAGGTGGAAAAACTTTTCGGCTCTGTCCAAATATGCACCCACCTGTTACGGGCTTAGAGTAAAAATTCTTCATATAATAGCATTTCTCCCCTCTCTCTCTCTTAATCGACCATAATATGAGTTTTTACGCGAGATAAGCAGGAAGACTACCAATCATCTTACCTTAAGAAACAATGTCTTCATTTTTCCGCACATCTCTCCCCTTTCTTCCTCTACCACAGAATAGATGAGTTTGCGCGCCGGAATGCGCACATAGGCCACTCTCTTCTGGTTGTGTACCATCCATACAAAGATGTCTGGTAGACTGTGCTGAGGCTATCAGGTATCAAACAGAATGGATTGGAAGTAAATAGGATTGTTGAGTAATATTCTTAAACTGGCCTCTGATAGGCAGCAATTATATTTATAATGTAAATTGCATATACAATTATTGGTGGAGCAAGTTCCATTCCACTGTATATACTCAAGATGTATGGGTAACGTTACCAAAAAGGGACCCTTTTTCTCACCTGGTATTCAAAATACCTGTTTTCAAACCCATTTGGGAAATTAAATAAATGGGTCTATTTTTAGAATTTCACTTTCTTATCCCTCAAAAAATGTTGCCTCGATAAATAGCATATAAAGACTCAATAGTTGCTGGATTATTTTTATAGAGTATACAGCATAGATGGAACTGTTCCATAAAGGTATATTATGTGATCTTTTCCAGGGAACGCCCTCAACATCGAAAAAAAATTGAAAGCAGATTTTCTTGCAGATTTACATTTCTGATCATAAATCGTACATACATTCCAAGTTACAGGGCGATACGATTCTTAATTACTTCAAAATCATGGTTTTAGAGTGAAAATAAACTGTCGGATATCCGACAACTTATTTTACTCTAGTCTAAATTCACTCTAAAACCATGATTTTGAGGTAATTAGGAATCGTATCGCTGTGTAACTTGGAATGTATGTACGATTTATGATCAGAATGTAAATCTGCAAGAAAATCTACTTTCTAAAAAAAAATCATGAATAGAGGGCGCTCCCTGGAAAAGATCACATAATATGCCTTTAACTCACCTCATCTGCCAAGAATTTCAGCCGCTGCAAGAAAGTTCGGGCCACTTTGATACGGTCCTTCAACATCTTCACATTGACCTCAGTTCGTTCTTTCGGTGCTTTTTTTTGCTTCAGCTCTTGCTTTATATTTTTTTCAATATCACTCTGCAAATTAAATATAACCAAATTCAAAATTAATGCAAGAAAAGGCATTGTCGTCGATATCAAAACCTTGCGTCTCCATCCAGCCCTTCAGCGTGTATAAAGTAATATTTCCTATGTATAACCCTTGGGAAGTCTACTCTAAACAAATTCAAGGGCCAAAAACACACCGATCAAAATATTGCCTCAAAATATTGCCCTTGAACATGTATACAGCAAAACTTCCTATGCATAACCAATGGGCAGTATTACTTGAGACATGCTGAAGAGTCAGAAAAACATATGAGGTTTTAGGCAACATTGACTTTGGGTATGTATGAACGTCCCCAAAATCGTGGAAAGGTGGGAGTTTTTATATAATGTCCGCAGACATGTATGTCTGTGATTTCCCCAAATAAGGGGTGTTTTGAAAGATTTGTCTGTGAAGAAGAAAAAAAGTAGGCCCGTTATATTTGAAAGTTGTAACTCACCCAACCAAAAAAGCTTTACAAGTTAAAAATGATGAGTATTGTGTCATATATCAAATTGTCCCTGAAATAGGAAAAAGGGGTATTTTAAACCAAACGTGTCCTTGTTTTTGCCCAAAAAGGGGACTATTTAGAAAGTGTCCTTGCAATAGTAAAATGAGTACTATATGCCCTTGTTTTTGCACCTAAAAGAGAGTCAAATTAGCAAAATTGTCATTGAAACACCGTCAAAAAGGGGTATGTTAACCTCCAGGAACGATCATGTTTTATTCCTCCGAATATGAAGAGAAAACACTGGGCTGTAAAAGTGGTAATTTTTGCAATATTTATTTTGAACTGTTCCGCATGTTTTTAAATACGCAATTTGTAGCTTCATCACATTGACCTACGGAAAAGAAATATCTTGGGAGGGGGAGGATAATTTCTGCGGTAGCTGCCTCAAGCTCGAAAGCGCCAAAAATAAATGTAGCACCAAAATGTCCCCTTTTACAGTTTCACATGAGTTCTTCTGAGATGATGTTGCACTATCCCAAAAATGAGCAATATTTCTTTTTTGAAACATTCCAAAATTGTATTTATTTATAATTTTTTTAATACCACACTATCGGTTCCAGACTCTAGTATCAAACAATTACAGTAGGTGTCACTAACTTAAGGGTATATCCTTGGAGTAAGACATTCATATGTTAGTTAGCCCTCATTACCGAATAAAGCTGTGTAATAATCCGTCAATAGAGGGTTTTGTACTAGGTGAATTCTGTGCTGTCGTCTTACACCACAATAAACCCCTCTACAGTTGGTGGTGGCTAGCTACCTCAGCATTCTTTCTAGTCTTAGGTGCATCATTTCTGTGCAAGGACCAACATTCTATTTTGATCAAGAGTGCAAACACTACTGCATTGGAGCTACATGCGTGATATTACAATACGCCCAGAGGAACAACCAATGATGTCACCTCACAACTTCGGCTATATCTTGCCTCACGTCCCGTACGGAATAAACCGTGTATAGTTACAACGTATTTTAATTGGTTTGAGCATGCGCACTTGAGTCACGGGATGTCTAGCAAGACATTGCCACAACTTCAAGTAATATGAAGTGTATAGTTAACTTAACAATATACAAGACCCAAAGTAAAAATTGTTCTCCAAATATACATTTGCAAATAAAGATCACATAATA